>VZQC01002492.1:566467-772961 GCA_009823505.1 Rhizomys pruinosus
TCTCTCTCTCTCTCTCTCTCTCTCTCTCTCTCTCTCTCTCTTCTATCTTCTTTTTTAGTTTTTTACTTTTTTTGGTATTTTTGAGGCAGGGTCTCCCTTTTAGTACCAGCTGTCCTGGAGCTCGCTCTGTAGACCAGGCTGACCTTGAACTCACAGAGATCCACCTACCTCTACCTCCCGAGTGCTGGGATTAAAGGTGCTAGTGCCACCACGCCTGGCTTCTTCTATCTTCTTTCCTCTGTGTGTGCATGATGTGGGGAGGGGGGAATTCAAGCCACAATGAAAGTGTGAAGGTCAGAGGACAACTTGGAGTTGATTCTCTTCTTCTACTTTTATGTGTGGTTTAGGAATTTAATTCAGGTTGCAGGATCGTTTGACAAGCACTTTTACCCACTGAGCCATCTTGCTGGCTTGAACATCTGCTTTATTTATTTATTTATTTATTTATTTATTCTTTTTGGTCTTTTTGAAACAGGGTCTCCCTGTAGCCCCAGCTGGCCTGGAACTTGCTACATAGACTAGGTTGGCCTTGACCTCACAGAGATCCTCCTACCTCTGCCTCCCAAGTGCCGAGATTAAAGGCAAGCACCACCATGCCCAGCAACTTATTTGTTTTTATTCTATATGTATGAGCATTTTTCTTGCATGTGTGTAAGTGCATCTATGTTGTACAATGCCCACAGAGGCCTGAAGAAGGCTCTGGATCCCCTGGAATTGAAGAATGTGGGTGCTAGGAATTGACCTGGGTCCTCTGCAACAGAAAGCAGTACACTTAACTGCTGAGGTATTTCTTCAGCCCCAGAACTTAATTTTTTTAAAGAGCAGTTTTAAGTTTACAGAAAAATTAAGCCAAAGGTACAAAGAGTTTCCAGTATACTGTTCTTCCTACATATACTCAACCTCCTACCATCTGATCCCACACTCAGAAGCTCTGCTTGTTATAATCAGGGAACCAACGCTGATGCATGATCGACACCCAGAACCTGAGGTTCATATTCGGTTCACTGTAGGCATGGTGCATTATGAACCTGACGAATGTCTAATGACCTACATCCACCACTGTAATATCACACGGAGAATTTTCACTGCACTAAAAATACTCCGCACTCTGATAATTCTTCCTCCCTCTCCTGAAACTCTGACAGCCACTGATCTTGCTCCTGTATCTATGGTTTTGCATCTCCAGATTCTCCTGTAGTTAGAATCACACACACTGAAGCCTTTTCCAATTGCCTTTTTTCACTTAAGTAATGCACGTTTAATATTCTTTTCAAGGCAGGACGGTTCATTTTCTTTTTAGTACTGAATAATATTTCACAGATTGGTTGGGCCACCATTTATTTATTCTTTCATCTATTGAAGAACATCTTGGTTGCCTCTAAAGTTTGGGCAGGTATGAACAAATCTGCCATAGATATTGTGTACAAGTTTCTGTGTGGATATAAATTTTTTATTCCCTTTGGGCTCATACCAAGGGGCACAATTGTTAAATTACACAGAAAGGATGTGTTTATTTTTTGTTGTCTTTGTTTGTTTGTTTTTTATCTTTTTGAGACAGGGTCTCCCTGTATCTCCAAGCTGTCCTGGAACTCACTATGTAGACCAGGCTTGCCTTGAACTCACAAAGATCTGCCTGCCTCTGCCTCCATAGTGTTGGGATTAAAGGCATGCGCCACCACACCCAGCATCATTTTGTTTTTTGAGACAGTGTCTCACTCTGTGTTCCTGAATGGCCTGGAACTCACTATGTAGACTGGGCTAGCCTCAAACTCATAGAGGTCTACCTACCTCTGCCTCTTGAGCGATGGGATAAAAGGTGTGCACCATCACTCCTGCGAGATGTGTTTAGTTTTATGAGAAACCACCAAACTATCTCCCTAAGTGACTATGTTTTGTATTCCCATCACCAGTGAGTGAGTGTTCCTCTTGCTCCATATCCTCACCAGCACTTGTTGGTAATGTTTCAGTTTTCTAGGATTCTAAAGGTGTAAGGTAGAGCTATTGCTACATTGTTGTGCTAATTTGCAATCAAGCAAATATGGCCAACAATTTTCAAGTAACTACTTGCCATTTGGGTTTCTTTTTTGTGAGGTGTCTGTTGAGATACTTTCCCTATTAAAAAAAATCAGGGGACTATCAAAATGGATCAGTTGATAAAGGTGCTTGCTGCCAAATCTGAAGACCTGAGTTCAAGCCCCAGGACCCACATTGTGGAAGGAGAGAACCAATTCAGACAATTTGTCCTCTGACCTCCACACTCATGTAGTCTCACAATGCACTCTCCATATACAATAAAGAAGTAAAGAAAGTTTTTGCCGGCGTGGTGGCGCAACCGCCTTTACATCCTAGGCACTTGGGAGGCAGAGGCAGGCGGATCTTTGTGACTTCAAGGCAGGCCTGTCTCAGAGTGCGTTCCAGAGCAGCTGGTGGGCTACAGGGAGACGGTTGATATCGAAAAAGAAAAAAAAAAATTTATAAGAAAGTTTTTAAAAATAAGGTTGGGGCCAGCAAGACGGCTCAGGGGTGGTGGGCCATGAATGAAATCTCGGTGACTTGGTGCTTAACTCTCAGAAGTATGTTAAAAGGAGAGAACTAACTCTCTCTCTCTCTCTCTCTCTCTCTCTCTCTCTCGCTCTTACTCTCTATACAGGGGATCTCCTGCCCCACCCTGGAACTCATTATGTAGAGCAAGCTGGCCTGGATCTCAGAGATCCACCTGCCTCTGTCTCCCAAATGCTGGGATTAAAGGCGTATGCCACCACACCTGGCTTGAGAACTTTTTTTTTCTTGAGAACTCTTAAAACTTATTTTATTTATTTTATACATAAATTTCATGCCTGCATGTAGGTTGGTAACCCCATATCATGCAGTGCCAGCAGAGGCCAGAGAGGGCATTGGATCCTAGACAGCTGTGAGCTGCCATGTGGGTGATGGGAACCAAACCCAGATCCTCTGCAAGAACAGCAAATGCTCTTAATCACTGAGTCATCTCTCTAGCTCTGAGAACTAACTTGCCAAAGTTGTCCTCTGATCTTTACTTGTGTGCTGTGTCACACCTTCGCTCTCTCCCCTCCACACCCCCTCCACACACATACACACACACATCTTTGAAAATCAGGTTTTTGGGGGTTTTTTTGGTCTTTTTGAGACAGGGTCTCCCTGTAGCCCCAGCTGTCCTGGAACTTGCTCTATAGACCAGGCTGGCCTTGAACTCACAAAGATCCGCCTGCCTCTGCCCCCAAGTGCTGGGATTAAAGGCATATACCACACTTGGCCCAGCTCCATAATTTTATTTTAAATTATCTATTGCTCATACAAAAAACCCTGAAATTTTTTGGAATACCAGCTTTGTACACAGAGCACTTGCCAGTCCACTTAAAAATTAGTGTGCATATATGATATGTGTATGTCTTGTGTAATATGTGTTTGTGTGTTTGAGAGTCCTTGTGTGAGTGTAGGTACAGTGGACACTTTTGTGTGGAGGTCAGAGGACAACACTGGGTGTCAGTCCTATCCTCCACCTCATCTGAGGGCAAGTCTCTTGCTGTTCACCACTGCTAGGCCATGCTGGCTGGTCCAGAGCTTCTGGGGCCTCTCCTGTCTTGGCCTTCCGCCTTGATGTAGGCATGCTGGGATTAGAGATGTATATGCCTGGAGTTGTATCTGACTCTGCACAGGTTCCGAGGGTCGAACTCTGGTCCTCATGTTTTCATGGCAAGTACTTCATTCACTGAGCCATCTCCTCCAACCTCTAAATTCACTTTTAAAATATTTTTTACTTATTTATTTTTATTTTTATTTTTTTGGTATTTTTGAGACAGGGTCTCCCTGTAGGCCCAGCTGTCCTAGAACTCACTCTGTAGACCAGGCTGGCCTTGAACTCACAAAGATCCACCTGCCTCTGCCTCCCGAGTGCTAGGATTAAAGGCGTGTGCCCCCACGCCCAGCTTTATTTATTTCTTTATGTGTATGAGTGTATTGCCCACATGTGTGTAAATGCACTCGTCCTGCAATGCCTGCAGAGATCAGAAGAGGGCATTGGATCCCCTGGAACTGGAATTCCAGAACGTTGTTAGCTGCCATGTGGGTGCTGGAAATCAAACCCAGGTCCTCTGTAAGAGCAGCCAGTGCTCTGAACTGCTGAGCCATCTTTCCAACCCCCTGAATTCACTTTTTCATGTTAGTATTTTATATGTTCTTTTTTTCCCACCTATACAATGTCATCTGTTAAAAATGCTATTTTTACTTCTTCTGTTCCAATTTGCACACTTTTTCTTGCCATATTGCACTGACTATGTGCTCTAAAACAACACGAATAAAGACAGCCATAGTGGACTGTTAATCTATAGTGAAAAGCATTCTGTTTTCCACTGATAAGCATGATGTTAGCTATAGGGTTTTATAGATGCTCTTCATAGAATTAAGGAAGACTTCTTCAACTCCTAGTGTGCTAACATTTTTTTATTATTCCCAAATAAAAACTTCTACATCTTTTGAAATTGTTACTTTTTGATCATTCTCTTAAAGTCCTTAGCTAGGGTTGGTGAGCTAGTTCAGTGGGTAAAAAAGGCATTTACCTGGGGCTGGAGAGATGGCCTAGCAGTTAAGAGCACCAACTGCTCTTGCAGAGGGCCCGGGTTCGATCCCCAGCACCCACATGGCGGCTAAGAACCGTCTGTAACTCCAATTCCAGGAGAACTCCAGTTCCAGGGGAATCCAAGACCCTCTTCTGACCTCCGCGGCATTGCACGACACGGGTGCACAAACCTACATGCAGACAGTACATTCATACACATACAAAAAAATAATAAATAAAAATTAAACAAAAAGGCATTTACCACCAAGTCTGACGACCTGATTTGGCCTCTGACACCCACATGGTAGAAGGAGAGACTCCCGAGTCCTGAAAGTTGTCCTCTGACACCCACGTGGTAGGAGAGACTCCCAAAAGTTGTCTCTGACACCCACATGGTAGGAAAGACTCCTGAAAGCTGTCCTCTGACACCCACGTGGTAGAAGGAGAGACTCTCGAAAACTGTCCTCTGACACCCACGTGGTAGAAGGAGAGACTCCTGAAAGTTGTCCTCTGACTTCGATATACACGCCATGGCATATCCCCCATATAAATAAATAAAAATGCAATAAAAGACTTTTTTGTGTTTCTGAGACAGGGTCTCCCTGTAGCCCCATCTGGCCTGGAACTCTCTCTGTAGACCAGGCTGTCCTTGAACTCACAGAGATTCTCCTGCCTCTGCCTCTTGAGTGCTAGGATTAAAGGTGTGCACCACCACGCCCAGCCTGTAATTAAAATTTTTAAATGGCAAATGATATTATTTTTTTGAATGCCAGGCAAGCCTTGCATATGTGGGATGAATTACATTTGGTCATGGCACATTAAGTTTTGTTGTTAGAGTCCCCTATGTTAGCATTTTCTTTAGCATTTTGCATCTTCGTTCATAGAGGTGTTAGCTTATAATTTTTCTTTCTTGACATGTCCTCAGTGCTTGATGGCCAGCTTTAGCTGAACTCACATTGAATTAAGAAATCTTTGCTCCTTCTATGCTCTGTAGAAGAATTAACAGGATTTATCTTATTATTCTCTAACTGATTGGGGAAATTTGCCAGTGAGCCCTCCTGGCCTTAGTGTTTTCTTCATGAGAAGAATTTAATGTACAAATTTAATTTCTTTAATAGATACAGAGCTATTCAATATTTAGATTTCTTATGTCCTGTCATGGTTAATCTTGATTGCCAACTTGACACACCTGGGGAAAGGGAACCTCAATTAAAGAATTTCCTCCGGCAGATTGGCCACTAGGCATGCCTGGGAGACTGTTCTTGGATTGCTAATTGATGTAGAAGGGCCCAGCCCACTAAGGGCAGCATCATTCCTAGGCAGGCAGGCCTGGGCTGTATAATAAAGTTAGCTGACAAGCTTGGGAATAAGCCCTCTGTGGTTTCTGCCTCAGGCTCCTGTTCTGAGTTTTTCTCTTGGCTTCCCTCAATGATAGACTGTAACCCATAAGATGAAATAAACCCTTTCTTCTTCCAAGTTGTTTCTGGTCCTAGTGCTTACCACAGCAATAGAAAAGTGATGAGAACATACTCATTGGATCGTGCCGCTGATTTTTTTTTTTTNCTCTGTAAGAGCGGTCGGCGCTCTTAACCACTAGGCCATCTCTCCAGCCCCCAGGATCGTGCCATTTTTAAAGGAAAATGTCTGCCAATTAAATTATTCAACTTCTGACATAAAGATTATGGTATTTTCTTTTTATCTTTTAAAAATATTTTATTTATTGGGCTGGAGAGATGGCCTAGCAATTAAGAGCGCCGACTGCTCTTGCAGAGGACCCGGGTTCGATCCCCAGCACCCACATGGCCGCTGAGAACCGTCTTTAACTCCAGTTCCAGGGGAATCCGACACCCTCTTCTGACCTCCATGGCATTGCAGTCAGTGCTCTTAACCACTGAGCCAGCTCTCCACCCCCTCTTTCTATCTTTTAAATATCTATACTGCTGTTTTTTCCTCTTTCCTCAGGTTTATAATGGTTAGAACGTGTCTTCTCTTCCCTCCCTTCTCTCCCCCTTCCCTCTCCTCCACTCCTCTCTCTCTAGAACCAATTTTTTCTTGGAGACAAGGTCTCACTGTATCCCTGGTTGGCTTAAAATCACACCCTCTTCTGACCTCCAAGGCATTGCACGACAGGAGTGCACAGAACTACATGCAGACAGTACATTCATACATATACAAAATAAATAAATAAAATTAAAAAAAAATCACTGTGTAGCTAGGCGTGGTGCTGCACGCCTTTAATCCCAGCACTCGGGAGGCAGAGGCAGGTGGAGCTCTGTGAGTTCAAGTCCAGCCTGGTCTACAGAGCAAGCTCCAGGCCAGCTGGGACTAAAAGAGAGAACCTGTCTCAAAAATACAAAAAAAAATTACTGTGTAGACTAGGCTAATCTCAAAACTGTGGACCTCCTCCTGCCTCTGCCTCCCAAGTACAGGGAATAACCCTAAGCACATAGCACTGCTTGCCTTCTAGAACCCACACTTAATGTTCAGGTTCATTATATTCCATTTTGGTTTTGTTTTCTTAACCACTTCAAATTTAATTTCTCAATTTTGAATGATTCAATATTGAAACACATCAATAGGTAAAATTCAGGCTGAGAATCTGACTGAGGGTCCCCCAATTTCTCAGGGGATGTTTTTCTTTAATCTCACCCAAACCCAAGGCTAAAACAGGCAGATCTGTCTATGTGGGGCAGGATTCCCTCTGAGCATCCACTATTGAATAGTAGTGTAACCCTTCCAGAATCCACAATTCATGCGGGGTGATCACGCAGTCATTTGGGTGTCTGCCCTACATGGGTCACAGACTTGATGTCACCTGAGCATGGCCTCCTTAGCCTCAGTAGAACTTATCCCTTCAGTCTCGTTTGTTGATTTGTTGTTGTTTCTGGAATGAAAAGGCAGCTTTATTTTCTGTAAGATTTATCTGTTTCTATATAATTTATGTTTTTAAAAATATTTTTAAGGGCTGGAGAAATGGTTCAGTGGTTAAGAGCACCGAATGCTCTTTGCAGAGGACCCAGGTTCAATTCCCAGCACCCACATGGTGGCTAAGAACCGTCTTTAACTCCAGTTCCTGGGGAATCCGACATACCCTCTTCTGACCTCTGCAGCTTTGCACAACATGGGTGCACTTACCTACATGCAGACAGCACACTAACACATAAAAAAAATAAATAAATTTAAAAAGCTATGTTTAAAAAATATATTTTTTAAAATGCTGGGCTTGGTGGCACACGCCTTTAATCCCAGCACTCAGGAGGCAGAGGCAGGCAGATCTCTGTGAGTTCAAGGCCAGCCTGGTCTACAGAGTCAGCTCCAGGCCAGCTGGGACTAAAGGGAGACCCTGTCTCAAAAAGACAAAACAAAACAAACAAACAAAAAAAACAAAACAAAATCCCGAAATGTCCATGTTGTCTTGGTGTGAAAGGAAAGACGCAATTCTCAGCAGTTCCGGCTACTTTCTCCTTCAGGAAGCAGTGTCCTTGCTGGCTTGGGTCCCAATCTGCTTCCTGGCTTGCCTCCGGCTTTTTTGGCTTGGCCCAGGAAGCTCCCACTTCTTAAGGGTCTTCCCAGTGTCCTTTTCGCCTCTCTGAAGCTATCTCTGTCAGTGATCTTGTCCACTCTGCGTCCTGGTCATCTTCCCTCCAGTCCCAGCCTCTCCCCTTACTGCCCATTTTCCTGGCATCTTTTTACAAGCTGCTGGATAACAGGATAACTCCTCGGTGCCAGGAGCAAAGCCCTGTTCTTGAAGGTAGAATACCTGGACCCACATCCCTTCACTGAGCCCTTGGGTCAGTCACTGCACGCTGAGCCCAACCTTCTGAGGAAAATCACGTTTCTCACATTCAGCCCTCGCAGAATACAGGGAGGTTCCAGGGAGTCTGCGGTTTGACAGCTATTTGTTACTCTGAGACTTGGAGCCCCTGGGGGAGCAGCCCTGTGTCTTCAAGGTGCCCTCATAGAAGCCTCCAGGTGGCCTTTGCAGACTCCCTCCTAAGCCCAGACCTCCCATTCCCCAAGCCAGAGCCTCAGTGTATGTCTTCTTCCCTCAGATCCCATGGGATCCAGGAGCAGCAGCAGTGGGTCTGCCTCCTTGGCGTCTCTGTGCCTGCCTTCTGCCTCTTCTACCAGCCAGGTCAAGACTCTCCCCATGATGGTCCCACCTCCTCTCATGGCCCCACCTCCTCTCATGGCCCCACCTCCTCTCCATGGCCCCCCCTCCTCTCCATGGCCCCACCTCCTCTCCATGGCCCCACCTCCTCTCATGGCCCCACCTCCTCCTCATGGCCCCACCTCCTCTCATGGCCCCACCTCCTCTCATGGCCCCACCTCCTCTCCATGGCCCCACCTCCTCTCATGGCCCCACCTCCTCTCCATGGCCTTACCTCCTCTCCATGGCCCCACCTCCTCTCCATGGCCTCAACCCTTCTCCATGGCCCCACATCCTCTCCATGGCCCCACCTCCTCTCCATGGCCCCACCTCCTCCTCTCCATGACCCTCCTTACTAGCACACCCCTTCTGCACATCCCTTCTTTCTATTGTTTCATCTTCTCTCCATGTACCTTCTCCCCACATCCTCCTCCCCTCTCCACAGTCCCCACCCCCACCCCCACTGGCTTCTCAGAGATCTGGCACACACTCTGTGCATTAAAAGCCCCAGGCTGGCCCTCCTTTGCTGCCCAGATGGAGGCTAAGCCATGTGCCTGCAGCTCAGGGTCGTATCTCTGCTACTGTCCCCCAAGTGCACGTGGCAGTACCCCTGCTCTTCAAGCCAGGCCCTCTCTCAGAATCCCTTCCCTTCCTTCCTTGTCTGCTGCAGACGCCCTGCAGAGTGGCACACAGTATGGACATGGCTATGGAAACCCTGTGAGCATTGGCCTCTTCCAGGCTTTGCTGCCTCTAAGGCCAAGGTGTGGAGCAGTAGGGCCAGCCCGTGGTTGCTTAGGGTCAGGACACAGTTTAGGATTGGGAGACACTCAGAGCTGGGCTGACTGGCTGCTCAAGCAGGTGGGATCTGGATGTCCCTCTGCTGGGGGGTGGGAGGCTCTCAGAGTCTCTGGTGACGTTGACTTCAGTGCTAACTAGAGTCCCTGTGGCATGAATGGTCACACGCTTTCCTTCCTGCCTTTCCATGCAAGTGTCCCTGGCCTCCCCACCCCAGAAGCGTTTTGTGTCTGTCTGGGGATGGCTGTTCAGCAGGTGCCCTCTGCCCACCGGAGCATAACTGGGATGTTCGCCTGGCTCTGCTGCTTCCTCAGCTGGCCTGGAGCTCACTACGCAGACCTTGAACTCACCCGAGATCTGCCTGCCTCTGCCTCTTGAGTGCCAGATTAAAGGCATGTGCCACCTCACCCCAGTAGGGAATCCACCTCTTCTCCAGTTTCCTCTTGGAGCTTGATGGTCTTTTTGCCTCCACCTCAGGTGTGTTCTTGGTTTATGTGATACTGGGACTGAACCCAGGGCTTATGAATGCTGGGTGAACGCTCTTCCCGCTGAGCTATGAATACCTCTGCAGCCTTCCACACTCCTCCCTCCCATCCTTAGCAGCCAGGGCCTGACAGACATCAAGTCCCATAAAGGTGTTTGGAATTCCATCAAGTTAGGGGAGGAGTGGAGGAGGGCTGGCTGTGCTCTAGCCAGGACCTTAGGGCCTGGAATGAGGACAGAGCTCTCCTCACAGGCCCACACGCAGCTCTGTGCTGTGCTCCGTGGGCTTTGCGAGGCCTTTGGAGCTCACAGATCCAGGGCCTGGTCTCCCTTGCCATGAGAAGGAACAGGGATGGCGGGGCTGCAAGGCCGGCTCTGTCTGACAGGGGGTCTGGCCCCTAGCTCAGAGAGTGTATGGGGAGCAGGCTGGCGCACAGTAGGTGCGCAGAGTACAGGACTCAACCTCTGCCCCTGCTTCTTTCTCTCCTCTCTCTTCTCTTTTTTTCCATGTGAGAGATGTCTCCAAGGAAACGGTAGGAATTATTTTAAGAAAAGAACCGAGGGCTCGGGTGGGAGCAGATGGTGGCTCAGGTATCTGGGAGGCAGAGGCAGGCTGCTCTGGCCCTTTGAGGAGACAGGAAAACCCAGGCACCTCCCTACTCCAGAAATCACCGGGGCAGAGCCTGCAGGTTTGTCTGTACTGGGGGTGGGGACTGGGGCAGAGGGTGTTTCTGGGTGTCCAGGTGGGGCAAGGCACTGGCCTTGGGAACTGTTGGCCCCACCAGGAGGCCCTGAAGAAATTCCAGACACTAGCCTGATGGTCTCTGGGTAAGTGGACCCTGTGCAAGGGGTGAGGCAGGAAACAGGTGGGACCTAGGGTCCATCCTGCTCTCAGAAGAGAGGAGCAAAGCTCTGATTGGTGGTCCTGTGCTGGGCAGAGAAGTTCCTTCATTCGTTCACTCACTCACACATTCATTCAATTCACATCCTCTGAGCACCTTCCTCTCTGCCGGCAGCGAACACACACCTTCCTCAGGGTAGCCTTCCAGTGGGAGATTTGTCCCCATTGTACAGATGTGGAAACTTGAACTGAGAGGCAAAATGAGTTCTCAACTTGACACCCAAAAGCCAGATTCTCTCCCAGTTCTGTTCTGGTTTTCTCTAGATCCCCTCACCTGCAGCAGAAGCTCCCCCACTCCCTGTGAGGACATGGACTGTCATGATCCACCCCCTACTGACCCTTCGGCTTCACCTTCACCTCTAGAAGCTGCTGGCACTGGCCACTGCCCTCGGGATGGAGGGTCCTCTCTGCGCTCTCCCTGCCCCTCAGGCTCCATCCTCCAGGCTGCAATCACATCATCGTCCCACACTGTGAATGCTGGGCTGGGTCCCCTCTGAGATGACACTGTTCTCCCCGGTCTCCTTTCTGCAGGCCCCTAAGACCTGAAGTGTTCCTCACACAGCTGTCTCTAGTACCCAGCACAGGGCGTGCTGATGAATGAGAGACGGAACACCATGGGATTTCCACTCCTAGCTTCAGTTTATTCTCCAAACATTTCACAGGCACCTCCTCCATGCCAGGCCTGGTGCCAGCCTCAGGGACAGTGATAGTACCAGCCTTACAACCTAGTTTGTGCCTTCCCAAGTGCATCTGCTAAATAAGCAAGTCGCAAGCCCCTGGCCGTGGAGGTGTTTATGGTTGTACCCATTCTCCACTTGTGGAAACTAAGGCCCGGTAAGGCTGGTAGCAGTCAGTCAGTTGTGACACAGACAGGACTTGAACCCAAATACATTAACTCAGAACCCATGCTCCTTCCAGACTGAGAAGATGATAGGCCGACACCCTGAATACTTGGGAAATAGCAAGGAGGAGAATGAAGGGAACAGTGTTGTGCAGCCCTCATGCTCAGAGAAATTTCACTCACAGTTTATGAATCTCCTACTTACAGACTGTCAAAATGGCTCAAACCTGACACCTGAGTTCCATCTTTGGAACCCAAAGATAAAAGTAAGAACTGACTTCTGCAAGCTGTCCTCTGACCTCCACACAAGTACCATGGCACCAGTGCACACACATCCACACAATAAATTAATTAATTAATTAATAAATAATAAGTGTAACAAAAAATAATCTCCTAGCTGGGCATGGTGGTGCACACCTTTAATCCTGCCACTCAGGATGCAGAGACAGGCAGATTTCTATGAGATCGAGGCCACCCTGGTCTGCATAGTATGTTCCAGGCCAGCTTTGGCTGAGCCCATGGGCACAAAGACACACACACACACACACACACACACACACACACACACACAGAGGCAAGACGCTCAGTCACAGTGGGCACCGGCCTGTCGAACACATCAACCTGAGAAGAACTCAAGGTGACTGAGCCTCAAGGAGCTACTTTCAAAGCTGCTCCTGAGGGTGTCGACTGCCCTGCCTTTCCAGCTGCTCTGGCTGTGGCTGAGCAGTTCCAGCAACCTCAGCCAGTGTGGCCAGGCAGGGAAGTGCAGTGATCTGGTGGGCACCTGTAGTGGGCACCTGTAGAGGGCAGATGTCAGGAGTTCATCCCAGGGTAGGTGACACTGGAAGTGAGCTTTGAAAGGAGAGTATGTGATGGGGAGGAGGCATTATAGGTAAAGAAGTGGAGCTGTCTTGGGAGAAGTTGCAGAGCCCAGGCCTGAGTCACAGGATGTCACCAGGACTGAGTTATCAGAAAGGCAGGATGGCAAAGGCTCTGAATCCCAGGCCCAGAAGTTCAAATTCTACCCTGGCTGCAGGAAGCCAAGACAGGGTTTTGAGCAGGGAAGCCAGAGAAGTGCCCAGACCACTTTCTTGAGGCTGACATGAAGAATGCATTGGAGAGAGGGAGACTAGAACAGGAACCGGCAGGAGAATCCCACGAGGACCCAGGCGCAGAGCACCCTGGGAAGCTTCTCTGCCCTTAAGTCCCTGAGGCTGGCCCAGCCTATCTTCATGTGGGGCTAGGGATGGCTGCTGCCCAGATCCTTCTTGATCCATTCGGGCAAACCAGGCCTTGTTGGTATCTAGCTAGAAAGGTCACTTCTGAGGGCTGGATGTTACCTGCTGCCAAGTTGGCTGTCTGTTAGGAAACTTCCAGTCTGGGCCAGTCATTCCGTCCTCTTCTAGGGGCTCTTCTGAAGCCCATGGCTCTGGGACCAGCACAGTGGGAGCTGTCCAGCTTGATGGTGGGAGTGAGGGAGATTACTGGAGGACGGTGGCCTCTTCTCCACTATGCTGGCTCCCTCCTGGCCTCTGGGGTGGATCAGACAAGTGTCCCCTTGTCCTGTAACTCCTCTACCTCCTGCCCTCAGAGCCCTGGTCAATCATAGGCAGCAGGTCATACTGGTGTTAAACAATCCTTTCCCAAACTGGCTGGGTATAGCCTGCCACTCCCTCCTCTCTGTAAGAAAGGAGGGAGAGAAAAAGTTTCATGCTGTAGCCCAGGCTGGCTTAGAAATTACTCTGTAGCCCAGGCTATCCTTAAACTGCTTTGATCTTCCTACCTCAGTCTCCTGAGTGCTGGGATTACAAGTGTGAATCCCATGCTTGGTTCTCCCCCCTCTCTCTGTCTCTTTAAAATAAATTTTAAGGCTGGAGAAGTGGCTCAGTTGTTGAGTGCTTGCTACTCTCGAGGAAACAACCGTTCACTCTGCAGCACCCACATCACAACTGCCTGCAACTCCAGCTCCAGAGATGCTAACACTCTCTTCTAATGCTCTGGGCATCTGCACACATGTGTGCATACAAACACACATAAATGAAAACCAAATATAACCAAATATAACTTTAAAATAAATTTTACCCATCTCTTCTCATATATAATTTTCATGCAGCCCTCTCTGTATGTACTACTCAGCTTGAATCTTATAAAATATTTTAGGCCAGGCGTGGTGGCGCACGCCTTTAATCCTAGCACTTGGGAGGCAGAGGCAGGCGGATCTTTGTGAGTCTCCCGCCCGCCCTCGGTCTCCCGCTGAGTTCCCGGCCCCCCGCTTGGGCTCCGGGACAGGACCCTTCGCTTTGGTACTCGAACCGACCAGAAAAAAAAAAATGAGTAAATTTAATATTTCGCCAGGCATGGTTGGCACAGCCTTTACTTTCACCAAGCACTGGGGGAGAGTAGGCAGAGGAGGCCAGAACTGCTGTGGAGATTCAAGGCCAGACCATGGTCTACACGAGTGAGGTTCCAGCCCTGGGATACTAAAGAGAGACACTGTCTGAAAAAGAACAACAAAAACAAAACAAAACAAACAAAAAAAACAAACCACCAGGCATTGGGGTGGGCACATGCCTTTAATCCCAATCAGCACTTGGCAGAGGCAAGAGAGTGGATCTTGTGAGTTCAAGGCCCAGCCGGTCCTACAGAGTGAGTTTCAGGCCAGCTGGGGCTACTCGGGAGCCCGACACCACTGTCTCAAAAAGCACCAAAAAAAAAAAAAAAAACATAAAACCAACAAACAAAAAAAAAAACAACCACACAATTTTTTAATAATATGCTGTGTATGACGTGCTTTCCCATTCCTCCCCCGCATCTGTATCCATGCACAAGCCCACAAGACCAGAAGAAGATCTCTTAGCGAACTAAAGTTACAGTTGTTGTGAGACACTATGTAGGTGTGGACCAAACATCCCATCCCTCTGTAAGAGTGTCCAGTGTCCTTCCATTGTGAGCCATCCTCCAGACAACCCATCACCCACTTCATTTTTTGAGACAAGATCTCTCCTTGAACCCGAAGTTCATCCATTATGGCTGGGGTGATCTCTCTGATTTTCACATGGTCATGGGGATCAGATCGCAAGATCTTATACTTCTGTGGCAGGTACTTTAGGGGTACTACTCTCGTCACACTGAGCTCATTTTGCCCAGCCCTCCCTCTCTCTTTTCTTTTTTCAGTAGCAACACACACCACCAACACACACAACAAACACACACCACACACAACACACAACACACAAGAGCTAAAAAACCGAAGAGGCCTTGGCTGAAGACCTGCTGTAAGCATTGGTGTGGACATGGCTAGTCGTGCATGAGTTAATATACTCTAGAACTGCCCACCCCGCAGGCCAGAAGAGGCCCAATATGTGCCACTTGTTCCATGCATGCCATCCCACCCTTGGTGGCCTCTTGGAAGCCACCAGGATCCTGAAGGTTGAAACAGCTTCTTCCCTGGTTATCTTCTCAGTCTCATTATATGTACCAATATCTGAGTGATATGTCTTCCTTTTTACTTGCCTATTGACTTTATACTAAAAGCCACCATACTGTGCAGTCTTTTTTTTTTTTTTTTCATCTCAGTACTGTTGATGAGAATCTGTTTATGTCATTCCAGTCCTTCCGCAGGCTGTGTGTGACTATACTGCTACTTATTTATTTATCCTCCCGTCAACTGCTAATTGGAGTGCTTTCAGGTCTTCTGTGATGCAAACTGCTACTGTGGACCTTCCCCCTGCGTCTTCCACCTCTGTTGGGTGAGTACAGTAGGGACCTGCAGCCCTGGCTTCTCTGGGAAGTTGCTAGTCCTAAGAATCTCAGGCCCTGCCCTGGGTCCATCTGAGCAGGAGTGTGCATTTTCCCAAGGCTCCCAAGGGTCACGTTTGAGAAGTGCCAGGGGTTGGCGGCACATGGCACCAGTGGAGTTGCTGGGTTCCTGTGGATACCCTGGCTTCAGTGGCATGTTAAAGTTGCCACTACTCTAGTCCTTGCTGGCTTTTGGGGAGTGTCTCAGTCATTTTTGCAGTCAGAGAGCATGTGGAGCTCTCTGGGTTTGATGGCACACGCCTTTAATCCCAGCATTCTGGAGGAACTTAGGTGGAACACTGTGATTTGGAAGCCAGCCTGGTCTATACAGGGAGTTCCACGCTAGCTGGGGCTACAGGGAGACCCTGTCTCAAAACAAACAAACAAAAATCAGAATTATTGATTAATGGATAGAGAAATGTTATATACAGAAAATGGAGTTTTATTCAGTCATAAAAGAGAATAAAATTATGTCCTTTGCAGGAAAATGGGTGGAAGGATTAGCAACGTGTTAACCAAAATAAGCCAGACTCAGAGAGAAAAATAGTGCATGTTTTCATCATATGCAGAACTGAGATTTAAGTATATTCACACATGCCAAATGTGGTGGGAGATGCCTTTAATTCCAGTCCTCAGGAGGCAGAGACAGGAGGATCTCTGTGAGATGGAGACCAGCCTGATCTACGTAGTGAGTTCCAGGCTAGGTGGGACTAGGGAGACCCTGTCAAAAACAAACAAACAAACAAACAAACAAGCAAACTCACATATATGATACATAAAAGCAAAGGGGACCAGCAAGGAGGGGGTGCAGGGGAGGATGGTGGGAGGGTGAGCTCTAGCAAGGTGCAATGATGTGTGAAGATGTCATGATGAACCTGTTATTTTACATATTAACTAAAAACATAACTAAAAGACGAATGAGAAAGTCTGAATTGATGGTTTCTCTTGGAAAAATGAGAAGATGGAGACCTCTGGGGCCTTCTTTCCTACAAGGTCACAGTGGGCTGTGGCAGTGTCATAACCCTTAACACACACACACACACACACACACACACACACACACACGGGCGTGCGTCACAGTCACAGTGGGCTGCAGCAGTGTCATAACCCTTAACACACACACACACACACACACACACATACGGGTGTGCGCCCTGCCATTGCCCTGTGGGCATTTAGGTTTGTGATCCCTGCTGAGCACCCTGTGGCCTCTTCCTCTCAGTCTCTCCCATCCTTCTCTCTTTTTTTTTCTTTTTCTTTTTTTTTTTCATATGTGTATGAATGTACTGTCTGCATGCAGGTCTGTGCACCTGTGTCGTGCAATGCCGTGGAGGTCAGAAGAGGGCATTGCATCCCCTGGAACTGGAGTTACAGATTATTGTTAGCTGCCATGTAAGTGCTGAACATTGAACCCAGATCCTCTACCAGAGCAGCCAGTGCTCTTAACCACTGAGCCATCTCTCTAGACCGTACTGCTGTTTTTTGAGTAGAGTTATGATATGGTTCCTGACTGGAGGAGGCAGGAAGGGCCAAAGGAATCGGGCTGCTGTCCAGAGCAGAGGTGGGAAGTTGAGTGGGGGTGGGGACAGGGTTAAAAGGAGAGAAGGATGGGGCTGGAGAGATGGCCTAGTGGTTAAGAGCACCGACTGCTCATGCAGAGGACCCGGGTTTGATCCCTAGCACCCACATGGCGGCTAAGAACCGTCTGGAACTCCAGTTCCAGGAGAACTCCAGTTCCAGGGGAATCCAAGACCCTCTTCTGACCTCCGCAGCACTGCACGACACGGGTGCACAGACCTACATGCAGACAGTACATTCATACACATGCAAAAATAAATAAAATTAAAAAAATAAATAAATTAAAAAAGAAGTATTACTGCTGGGCGTGGTGGTACACGCCTTTAGTCCCAGCGCTTGGGAGGCAGAGGCAGGTGGATCTCTGTGAAATTGAGGCCAGCCTGGTCTTCATATGGTATTCCAGGCCAGCTGGGGCTACAGGGAAACCCTGTCTCAAAAAAACGAAACAAAACAAAACAAAACCAAAACCCCAAAACTATTACAATATAATATGTCCTGTTTACAAATGCCAAAGAATAACATAACATACACTCATGTCTCAACTCCCTGATTTAAGAATGAGCTATTCTTTTTTTTTTTTAATTTTTTTACTTTTGTATGTGGATGAATGTACTGTCTGCATGTAGGCTTGTGCACCCATGTCGTGCAATGCCAAGGAGGTCAGAAGAGAGAGTTCTCCTGGAACTGGAATTACAGACAGTTCTCAGCTGCCATGTGGGTGCTGGAGATGGAACCCAGGTCCTCTGCAAGAGCAGTCGGTGCTCTTAACCGCTAGGCTATCTCTCCAGCCCCAAAATGAGCTATACTGCCGGGTGTGGTGGCGCACGCCTTTAATCCTAGCACTTGGGAGGCAGAGGCAGGCGGATCTTTGTGAGTTCAAGTCCAGCCTGGTCTACAGAGTGAGTTCCAGAACAGCTGGGGCTACAGGGAGACTCTGTCTCAAAAAGACCAAAAAAAAAAAGAATGAGCTACTCCAAGTGCACTGACGCCTCATCACATGCCTTCCTCTGTCCCTTGGGACACTACTCTCCAAAATTTATTATTTATTACTCCTGTGAATATTTTTACATTTGTACTATATATGTAGATGTTCCTAAATAATATATAGTATTGTGTTGTTTTCAAACTTTATATATTTAACATCAAACTGTGCTGTCTGCAGCTTGCTTTTTTTTTTTTGGTCTTTTCGAGACAGGTTCTCCCTGTAGCCCCAGCTGTCCTGGAACTCACTCTGTAGACCAGGCTGGCCTTGAACTCACAAAGATCCACCTGCCTCTGCCTCCCAAGTGCTAGGATTAAAGACGTGCACCACCACATCCAGCTAAAATTTTTTAAAATTTATTATTTTTTATGTGTATGAGTGTACTGTCTGCATGTAGGTTGGTGCATCCGTGTTGTGCAATGCTGCAGAGGTCAGAAGAGGGCATTGAATTACCCTGAAACTGGAGTTAAAGACGGTTCTTAGCCACCCTGTGGGTGCTGGGAATCGAACCCAGGTCCTCTGCAAGAGCAGTCGGTGCTCTTAACCGTTGAGCCATCTCTCTAGCCCCTGCAGCTTGCTTTAAAAAAATATGTCTAATAATACCTATTTTTTATTTAATTAATTACTTAATTAATTAATTTGTCTTTTTGAGACAAGGTCTCCCTGTAGCCTGAGCTGTCCTGGAACTCACTCAGTAGAGCAGGCTGGCTTTGAACTCAGAGATCCGCCTGCCTCTGCCTCCTGAGTGCTGGGATTAAAGGCGTGTGCCACCACGCCCGGCTCTATTTTTTTATTTTTGAATTCAGGCAAAGTTCACAAGTCACAAAGTGTCCCAGTCTGAGTTTCCCAAGCCCAGTGGATAGCAGGATTTCTGTAATCCATCCTCATGGACGTTTTGAGGCTCATGGTGGGGACAATATTTTGTGGTCACTGTTCGCTCAGGCTTCAGACAATGGCTGTCCAGCCTGTATCCCCCCTTGTCACTTACAGTCTGTGTTGCTGTGAACATTAGTTCACAAGCCTTTGGAGCCCCTATTCTGCAGCTTCCCCAGCTCATTGTAGCGAATTACACAGCGCCCGATGGCTGCCCAGACTAGGTTCCCGGATGCTCTCAGATCCGTGGGATGTCTTCCTAGCCTGCCGGGTTCCCTTCTACTGACACTGGCCTGAGCCCACAGCTGCCCCTTCACCTTCCTCCTCCAGGACTCCAATCTGACCTCTTCTCTGCCCACCTTTCCCAGGAAGCCTTCTTGGGCTGCACAGATCATAAGAGATCTCTTCCAAGCCAGTATCTGAAGAGCCCAGCTAGTATCCAGAGACAAACTCAGGGCTATCCCTGAGGGGAAGGCAAGTGGGGCCTGTTCTTAGGAAGGAAGGCATGGGTGGACCAGCAATGTGAGAGGCTGGGACTTGAAGTTGACTGCTCTGGGTCTTGAGGGATGAGTAGGAATTTGCCAATGAGAAATGGTGGGAGTGCATTGCAGGCTAAGGGAAGAGCCGAGGCTGGGACTGGGGATGTGCACACTGTGGGCAGGCAGTGCAAAGGACCGGAAACAGGGCTGTGAGGAGCCGAGACAGCGATCACCTGGCATTTTCCAGGGGTGGCTGTGTGCGGTATGTGTGTGTTTGGGGGGTGTTGGGGGTCAGCGGAGGAGGTGCATCACTTGACACCTACTGGCTGCCAGGCTCCAGCAAGGAGTGCTTACCCTACACACCCGTTTTTTAAGGAGAAAGATACTGTCTTGCCCCCATTATGCAGGTGGAAAGACTGGGGCTCAGAGCCTTAGTCAATGCCTGATCCCAGAGCGCCAGGAGGTAGGACATGAATTCCAGACTTTTTAGCCAGGTGCTGCCCAGGGCCAGAAGACTCCTGGTGGACGGTTCTGCAGGAAGCGGGTCACCGGAAGGGGGCAGCCGATCTCAGAGGCAGGAACACCCGGCGGTGGGGGGCTTAGTGGGGTTGCGCCACCCAGGCCAGCCTCCTCTTTTCTGGGCCTCAGTTTCCCTACTGCACAGTGCACGCCAACGAGTTCTGCACTGGTTCCCGCTGGCCCGCCCATTGCCTGGAGCTCCCAGTCCCCGCGCCCCCGACACGCGCACTGTGTAACCTCGTTGCAGTCGCCTGCCCTCTCTGGGCCACCCGCCGCTGATTTCCAAGCGCTCTTCCAGCCCGAGCGCCAGCGCCGCCGGCTACGGAGCCCCTCCCCTCCCCCCGGGGCGGCGGGGGTGGCGGCGGGGGCGGGCCCGGAGCGGCCCCCGTGGTCCCCCCGCACCCCAGGCCCCTGGCCTGATCCGCGCCTGGTTTTGGGCGCAGCCGCGCGGCCCCCTCCCCCGCGCGCGTCTCCCCGCCCCCCGCCCCCTCCCCGCCGCTCTCGGGGAGCAGGGGCCGCGCGGCTCCTCCTCCCGCAGCCGCATCTGGGGCGCCGCGCCGGCCAGAGGAGAGGCATGGGGCGCCCGCGGGCCGGGGCCCGGGCCGGGGCCTAGGCGGAGCCGCGAGCCGAGCCGCGCATAGCCGAGCCGAGCCGAGACCAGCGGAGGACGAGCGGGCCGAGGAGGCCGAGTGTCCGGCGCAGGTGAGTGCGCGGGGGTGGCGCGGGCTAGACCGCATCCGAGGCTAGACCCGGTCCGGGCGGCCCGGGCGCAGACCCGAGCTGGCTGGGGCGCGGCTGGGGACGCGGCCGGGGACGCGGCCGGAGCTCGGCCCCCCCGCCTGCAGCCGGCCCCGGCTGGACCCTCGGCTCCTCCCGGTCCTTCCGGCCGGCGCTGCTCGGCGCAGGACCGCGGGGCCTCGGTGCGCAGGCGGCGGGGGACCGCAGCACCGCACGGCCGGCCGAGGCTCGCCTGCTCCGCCCGCCCGCGCGCGCCCCTTCCCGGGCTCCGCGGGACCCGTTGCCGGAGGGGGCGGCCGACCGGGTCGCGTCGCCCCACGCGCGCTCGCGGCCCGGGAGGCTCGGGCGACCTGGCACCTGGCCGGGGGCGCTCACATGGCCGCCCGAGGCCCCCACGTGCGGCGCCCGCGGGAACGGGCTCGCGTGCGAGCCGGAGGAGGGCGGACCGGGCTGCGGAGGCCGGCGGTCCAGATGCGCGGGGCCTGCCGTGAGCGGCGCGTGCTACCTGGGCAAGGGGCGCCGGGCCTGGCCTGCCACTCGGAGCCCCCAGCCTCCACCCACCTCCTTCCCCGGGTTCTTCCACGCTGCCTGGGTTTCGGAGAGGGGCTGTCACAGGCTGATGTTGGGGGGATGAGCTGGGGGAGGGGTGGTGGGTTGGCGAAGGCCAGTGATGGGGGATGGAGGTGCCCCGAGGATGGGGACCCCCAGGCTGGAAGGCCGTGCTGATGGGGGGAGGGCTCCGAGCACCTCCACCTGCTTGGAGGCGGGAGGGGGCTCCAGTCCCCAGTCCGGCTTCGCCCCTACCCCTGGCACCCCTGCGCGGTGGGGGAGGGTCCGCGTCCCTCGCCTCTTCACCTGGAGGTGGGCACTGTTTTTACAAGGCTAGAGGTGGTAGAAGCCGCCGCACAGGACCATGTCGGAATACCTTTTGGAGGAGTCAGTAGCATTCTGTGCCTCCTCAGGTGGTCCTCTCCCTCCCCTTCTCTACTACCAGGAACCGTGTCACAGGTCCGCCTGGTCCTAGGGAGACTCTTGAAGGCAGCGGGACTGGGTGGGGCCGCAGAGCTGGTGGTGGAGGGAGCGGCTGCTGGGGCCCCAGAGCTGGCCACTCAGCAAGCCGCTCTGAGTATGTTTCCATCTGAAGACACAGGCTATGCACGTGGGCCAGGAGTGTGTGCTGTCTGTCTAGGGGCAGAGGGGTGGATAGGGCTCCTCGGGCCTCCTAGAGTTGAGGACCAGCTGGTGTGCTTATGAGTACTGTTCATGGAGCCCTCGTCCAGTTAGGCCAGGCAGGGCTGGGCTGGGCACTTGGGGAGGTGGGCAGGGCCCAGCATGAAGAGAAAGTGTAGGGTAGTCAGGGCCTGCCGGCTGGCTGAGTTACGGAACCCAGGAAGCCTCCTGCTGCTGTCAGCGGAGATGAGCCGCAGGTTTAGGGCTGTGCCCTGGGCGTGAGGCTGCTTGGCAGCTGAGCTGGGTGTTTTGAAGGAAGGCTGCGCAGTACTCGGGAGCTGAGGATGGAACGTGTACTTTGGAGCCTCCAGAGGACTCAGTGACGTATCTAGTGGATCAGGGGCACCCACTGGCATCTTGTCAGGGTTTTGTGCAGCACATAGGCTGCTGACTTCATAAATGCCAGTGTATCTGTAAACTGAGGGATGGTGTCCAGTACCTTATGTGGCAGAGAGCAGGTGGTCCTTACCCTCCCATACAGCCGTGACTGATGGAGATAGTGTTCTCCAACGCCAGTGCACTTAAAATATTTCCATTTAAAAATTATGAAATTCGAATGAATAAAACCTGAACTCAGATTTTCTTTTTTTAGAAAGCATATAGTTGGTATTCAATAAATGCCCACAGCTCTCAGGAGAAAGCTCAGCCTCCTTCCCACAGCAGGCAGCAGGCAGCTACCTCCGGAGCTGTGCCTTGTCCCCCACCCCCTCTCACTTTGGCTCTGTCTCCCTGGCCTGCTTTCAAAACAGGCCTCAGTCAGGTTTGCTCCAGCCTCAGGGTCTTTGAACATGCCAGGTCCTTTGCCTGACACCCTCTCTCCTTTTGCCTACTTAACTACTGTTTATCAACTAGATATCCCCTAAGTATTAGTGCCAGAAGAAAGGCTTCTTGATGTCCAAGGCCACACTTTGTCCCTGTCAACAGCTCCACAGCTCCAAGACCTCTGCCTCTACTATCTCCGCCGCAGTTCTGTATTGCACAGGTCTTGGTATGGCTGATGTGTGAGGGGCAGGGTCATAGCTTCATGTCAGTTTCCCCGAGCTGAGGACTTATCTTGGCTAGCTGAGCGAACTCAGCCCTTTTCTTCAGTTTGAATGAGTGGGCGAGTGTGAACTGGATCATTTTGAGTAGAGGGCCGGGCTGTGAGCATGGTGGACAGGCCCAGTTACCCACATGACTGTCCCTGCGGGTTCCTGCCTCTAGCGGGCTCTATACACCCAGAGGCATTTGGTAGACATGTAGGAGTTACAGACTTGGGCCTCTAAAATCCCAGTGTGTCTGTGGGAGCTCAGAGGCACTTGGAGGAGCTGGACGCCATGCTTGGGGCAGGCACCTGCTTGTGCCCCTCCATGTCTGACACCTGTTCCTATATCAATCCATGTGTTTATTTATCATATCAACTGCCTACCTAGTCACCCCTTGTTTGTACTCACAGGGCTACTGGCCATTTATTCCAGATCCTTGTTCCCCATTCTTTCTTTGGGCCACCAGTGTTTCCTGCCCCACAATGCCAGGCTGAGAGACATAGAGTCAAACCAGTGGAGACCTGCTCTGTGAACCACAGCCTGTCCTGTGCTGAGGCCCAGTCTATATGGTGCTGGAAGCACGTCCCGGTGGATGCACACTTGTAAAGCACAGCCTGTCCTATGCTGAGGACCAGTCTATGTGGTGCTGGAAGCACATCCCAGGACTTGTAAAGCACAGCCTGTCCCATGCGAGGACCAGTGCTACGTGGTGCTGAAGCACATCCCGGTGGACCCGCAGTTGTTCTGGGTTTGGAGGCCTCAGGGACTTGGGCGGGTGGAGGAACAGGATCCTGCTGGCTGAGGACCTCATAGGCACTCATAAGGGCAGGAAGGCAACCAGGTGAGCTTGGGGACAAGTGCCCTGATAAGAGAGGTTGCTTCCTGAGTGGGCCCCAGGGACATTGAAGGTGGGCAGTGGCTGGGACCCTTCAGCTGCTGACTTGCCTTGTATCCTATTCCAGGTATGCCCCTTCTCCACACCTTCAGCCTTAGGCTTCGTGGGCTCAAGAACCTGCCACCTTTCACTGTGTGGAGTGTGGACTCAGAGCCATGAGAGGGAGGTTGTGAAAGCCCTGCTTCTGTGGGCAACAGGGGATGTCAAAGGACAGGGCCTACTCTGCTCTAGTGAGTTTGGAGGACTGTGTGTGTTCAAGCCCAGGGCTGTCCTGCACAGGGCTGGGCAGTTTCTTTTGATGGATGACCCTGGCCACTAAGGAGGTAAAGGGCTGGCTTGGCTGGAGCCCATCCTGTTATGTGAACTCTCACTGGGCACCTTTTGAGATAGGCTGTCACTGAAGAGGGGGCCTTAGTGTCTGTGGGTCCAAAGACAGGTGTATCCCCACTTCATGTCCTGTGGGTAGATCTTTGAGTCTCACATGACTGCTTTTTTATTTTTGTTTTGTGTCTGTGAGTATATTTTGCCTGCATGTATGTAAGTGTACCCATGCCCTGCAATGCCTGCAGAGGTCAGAAGAGGTTGTTGGATCTACTGGAACTGGAGTTATGGATGGGTTTTAGCTGCCATGTGGGTGTTGGATTTGAACCTGGGTCTCAGAACAGCCAGTGCTCTTAACCACTGAGTTATCTCTCCATGACTACTTTTGTTGTGGCCTATGGGGAAGAGTGTTGCCAGGTCTGTTTGACTCTGTGATTACTTTGTGATGACCTCAGGCCAAGATTAAAGCCTTTAGGATATGTTTAGCACTCTACAGTTCGCAGGCTACATTTAATTCCCATGTCTTCTGGAGTGATGAGGATATGTATTTGATGAGGAAATTGAGGGGCAAGGCCTGTACAAGGCTACTCAGAGGCTGGAGGGTGGACCCTCAGTCCAGAAAACCCAGTTACTGGGCCCTCAGGGGTTGCCGTCATGTCAGGGCCTCTCTCCATGGATGGTACATCACTTCCTGAGCCGAGGAGCAGCCCAGATCCTTCTGTGCTGGGTTTCGCAATGCCGCCTCCTCCCCACCGAGCTGTCTGACGTGGCCTTTTCAAAAACCCAAAATGAATGGAAGCACATTTTGTTTGGAGAATTTTGCTACACCCCTCATCAGGGCTGGTTGCAAAACCAGGCTCGGGGATTCCTGCTGATGTTGATGATGATGATAATGATAATAGCATCTGTTATTAGCAGCTGACAGTTTTTTCTAAATCCATCCTCTTGACAAAGCATCATTGACCGTATTCTAGGACTAGGTGTGATGCTGCTGCCGTCCGTTTCACTGAACACTGATTCCAAGCACCTTC
Source organism: Rhizomys pruinosus (assembly GCA_009823505.1). NCBI lineage: Eukaryota > Metazoa > Chordata > Mammalia > Rodentia > Spalacidae > Rhizomys > Rhizomys pruinosus. Next base: position 591,683 of record VZQC01002492.1, read on the forward strand.
TGTCTGCCTCTGTCCCTACCACATCCTGTTGTTATTATTCCCATTTTACTGATGAGGAAACTGGGCAGAGTACTATAAGGAGTGGTCCTCCAAGGGCCCATAGCTGGTGGAGCCCTGGTGACAAGGTTTGGATCCAAGTCTGTGAGTTTAGCATCTAATCTGAGCCCCCTCATCTGTGGGTCATGAAGTTCCCATTTGTGCACCAGCAAGTGGTGGTGGTAGGGAGCAGTTGTAGCAGGCTCCATTCTTGGGTGGGGAAATGGTCGTATACATTGGATGTGGGCCCCACCCTAGTGTGGGCAGGCAATCTCAAGGCACTCCTAGAATTCATGCCTCCCAAGCCTGCCATAGGCTCCGTCTGAGCTTTGAATGCCATGGTTACCATATTACACCATGGGAGTTACTAGGGGAGGACCCTGACCTGTTCTTCAGACTTCCTGCAGGTGTAGGGGGATAACGTGGATGATGAGAAGTGGCTACAACTACCAGCTGACTGGGGAGAGGAAGCAAGATGTTTGGTCCCTGGGACCTTTCAGTGAAGAGCAGACTCCCTCTGAAATACAGTGCAGTAGGTCCCTGGAGACAGTTACAGGGTGCAGTGACCCATCTCTGGTAGCTGGCTTTACACACTGTCACAAGGACGCTTAGTGCTCTAAGGAGTCATTGTGAGAAAGCCCAGGATGAGGTTAGAGTCTGTCTAATGATGTAGAAGTGGGACAGAAACCCCTGAGGCACAAATTAAGTGCCTGCTGTGTACCTGACACTGCTGGGACCCCCGATCCAGGAGACCATCCTGATTGGGGGACAGTGAGCTCTTGGCCTCTGAGTTCAGACATTTTTCTCTACAATGAGAGATGACAGACCCTTGCTGAGTTCCAGAGGCTTTTTCTTGGATGCTGTCAGGAGTGTGCGTTGGGCATTTGAGGGACTGTAGGAAGAATGGTGAGTTACTTTCTGCTGTGGCTCCTGACTGAGGGCCTATACCTCTCTGAGCTCCATCTCTTATGGGGGGTGCAGGAGGCCTCTGAGGCTTTTCAGCTCTCTGGAACTATGGGGGTGAACTGAGTTGGACTTCCCTCTGGGAGTGTCAGGAGCCTGTGTATTGTGTCCTCATCCTGACAGCTGCCTGGCTTCCCCACCACCCTCTGTCCCCCAGCCCCTGCCTGAGGGAGAGTGCCTTTCCTCCCACCCATTGTAGGCTGACTGGGTGCTGCGATGGGTGACGTGGCTGGGGACTGTGGAGCACAGCTTGGAAATGGGGATCGAGTTTGCTAAAAACGGGGGAAAGGTTCTTCCTACCACCCCAGCACCCCAGCTGCCTGCCTGCCTCCCCCGGCTGCCGCCAAGCCCAGCATCCTTAGCTCTGCCAGATCCCCTGGGGGCTGGAGCTCACTGGAGGCTCAGAGTGCCAGGGCCTTGCTGGTTGCTGGGCTCCAGTGCCCTGCTGTGCTGTGTGCTGTGGGGGGCTGGACTCTGGGTCCTGCAGTTTTGTAATGATCATTGTGGGGTCTACTTGCCTGCAGCATGACTGGGGTGGAGATGGCTTTTAGGCCCTCTGCCACTAGTGTTTTCTTCATGTGTAGTCACATTGAGGGAGCAGGGTGCTGTACTTATCCACTAGTTTAGTACCTGAGGAAACTGGAACTGCCCAGCCAGTGGATGGTTGAATAGAATTGAACCCAGTCTTCTGTACCCAAGAGTCTAGGCTGGGCCCCAGCTGATGTCTGACTGTGAGCCTCTGTGTCCTCTCCGGTCTCAGTTCCCCTCAGTGTTTTGGGAGTTGAGGGTGGCATGGGGATCCCGACCCATCTCCAGGATCCACTGGTACTATGAGGATTTTCTGAGCTCTGTTGACCTAGCTCTGGAGCGGAGGTGTGGTTGCAGGTAAGGAAGTGTCAGCATCTCACACTGGGGACATGCCACTTCTGAGGTGTGAGAGATTCCTAGAGGACTGGGCACCTGAGGCCTTTCAGGGGCAATGTGGAATGTCAGAGGCAGAGCAGCTCTGGGTGGCCTGGAGGTCCTGGTCAGCCCTGGGCCAGGCCCACCTCTGCCTGTGTGTGGGCTTCACCTTTCTTCAGTTGGCTGGCCAGGCACTCTGGGGAGGAAGGACTGCCCTCGCTTCCTTCCCGTGTGTGTGTGTGTGTGTGTGTGTGTGTGTGTGGTCTATGTCAAGTGTGAGGTACATACATAGTTACTATGTGTGTCAAGTGTGGTATATGTCATGTGTGTGGTACCACTGAGGTGTGTGGAAGGCTTTGCACAGAACATGTATGTGGTGTGCAGGGAGGCATGAGTAGCATGTATATTATATATATTATATATATATATATATATATATATATCTGTTGTGTGTGGAGAGGTGTGTGTAATATATATGTATGGTTTGTATGTGTGTGGTTTGTCAGGAGCTATGTGGTATGTATGTATGTGGTGTCTGTGGAACATTTATATGGTGTGGAGTTGTGCGTATTATGTATATATATAGTATATATGTATGATGTATGGGAGGTGTGTGGTATGTATGTATGGTATTTATGTGAGTGGTGTACGGAGAGGCATGTGTAGTATGTATGGAGTATATGGTATGTGAGGAAGTATGTGTGTATGTATGTATGGTGTATGGGGAAATGTGTGTGACATATACAGTCTATGTGTGTGGTATGTATAGTATATGTGTGTGGTATGTATGGTGTGTCTGTGTAGTATGAGGGGAGACATGTATGGTAGGTTTAGTGTGCATGTTGTATGGGGTGTATATCCACATCCCATGTGCAGGCACATGGGGAATATATATGTGTGTCAGGTATATATGACACCACCCCATTTGGGCTAGGCTTTTTGTATGCTGTCAGATGCTTTTAACACTGAGACAGGAATAATGTAGACAGTGCCATCCCTCGGGGCTAACCTCTACATCCTTTTCTTATTCTGAGTATTCATTCAGCAAACACATGTCAAGTGCCTGCCCTTCCCTGAGCAGATGCTGGGCATACATAGTAAGCAAACTGCTGGTCCCAGCCCTGTAGAGCCCATGCTCCTCTGGGGAGGCCTGCAGTCATTACATAACCTCCTGGATGAAGGGGAACTTGGCCGTGACAGATACCACTACGCCAGATACCGCTATGTCAGATGCCGTAGCCAGTGTTAGGGGCAGGCGGTATGCCCCCAGGAGGCGACCTGGGTCTACTACTTAATGCTGGGAAGGCTGTGTAGTTCCGGGGTGGGGGCAGCATGGAATGCCGAGGTAACAGCCCAGAGAGTCAGCCAGGGCTGGGCCACTGGTCTTACTGGCTACAGAACAGACTGCTACGACTGACAGATGAGGACAGTGAGGGACCAAGTGCCTGCCCAGGTCGGACTGGAACCTTGGTGGGATGTGGACCGGGACTCTGAGGGAGCATGCCCTGGCTGTAGCCAGGAGAGCACTTAGGCACCCCTGAGTCCACTCCAGGACACTGAGAAGCTTTGTTAAGGTTCTGCAGAGAGCTGGGTGGAGCCCAGCTTCCTTCAGCCTCTCGGCTACCTCTGTGTGGATGCTTCCCTCCCTGAGGGAGCTACAGATGGCTCCAGAGCAGGGCAGGCCCACAGTGTTCTGCTGGCCAGCTATTGCTAGGTTTCCCAGCACTGGCATGGAATGTTGGCTGCCTGCCCACCTGCCAGGGCTAAGGCCAGAGCTGACCAGCCTCTGCTGACCCAGTCTGCACCTCTGTCTGCTGATGTCAGCTGGGGAGCGGCACAGGCAGTGGGCATCCTGTGAGTAGACAGACGTAGACGGGTCACTGTGGCCAATCATGGCTTGACGTTTCCAGGAAGTGTTTGCAAGGCGGGGTTTGATAAACAGCCATTCTCAGAGGCCAGCAGGCATCCTCCTATCTGGACCTCTGTGGTGGGTCTGGGGTTCGGCCATAAGGAGGAACTCAGGGTCCCCCCACAGCCCACATCTCCTTCTCAAGCGTCCTTAAGGCCTTGGCCTGTGCGCTTCCCAGACTTTCACCTGGGCTGCTTCTGTGTCCCACACTCTGGTGCGGCAGCCGATTCAGGAACCACTTGGCTGCTCCCACCTGGCTAGGCCCAGAGCTCTCAGCAGGCCAGTCGGTGTGCTCGTCACCTATTTCTGCAGTCACTATGTCCCTCTTGTGGCTCCCACAGCAGGTGGGTGTTCTAAAACATTCCATGTCCTCTGGCCTCCCAGTCTTTGCCATTATTGTCCAGTCAGCCTAGGAGGTCCTACCCATTATTTGTTCATTATTTGAGGCTCCACTTAGGCCTCCCCTTCCAGGAGCCCTGCCCTCTGCCCTTATTGGTCCCCACATGAAGTCCCCTAGCAGGCTGGACTGTGGGGGTCTTCTGGCAGGCAGGGGTCCTTCCAATCTGATGCCTGCAATCCCAGGTCTGTGCCCAGCCTCCATCAGGCACCCAGGCAGGAGTGGTGCCCAAGCACTTCGGAGTGTAGTAGTACGTGCAGGTGCAACTGTGAGGGAGATGGACGAGTGGCCGCCTGGGTGTGTCGTGAGGCAGGCGCCGCACAGCTGTTCAGGCAGAATATCCCTTTGTAGCCTTCTCTCTGCTTCTCTCCCAGCTCTGGGAGCAGCACCCTTCAATAAAGACCTGTATCTCACCTGACTTGGTACCGTAGTGTATGAGGCTGCCTGGCTGGTTTCTGTCAATCTGGCCCAGACCTCAGAGCTGTCTTTCCTGCCAGAGAAAAGCCATAGAGTTTGGAGGTCTGCTTCTAGGAGAGGAATGCATTGCCTTGGCCCCTTTCTCCTTTTCTTCTTTCTTGAGATTTCTTGAGTCAATCTTGCTCTGTAGTCCAGATTGGCTTTGAACTTGCTATGAAATACAGGCTGGCCTGGAACTCAAGATCCTCCTACCTCAGTCTCCCAGGACTGGGATTGGAGGCTTGTACCTCTACACCCAGTTTCATTTCTGGTTCTTGTTTAAGCCCTGGGAGCACTGGGGTCTGTCTAATCCTGCAGCTGGTGTGAGCTCACTGAGCAAACTTGTGTTTGTCTCTTGTGTCAAGGACTATTTTAGGCCTAGTGGCCTAAAGGGTGACTGAAAAACACCTGAAGACAGACATGGGACACCTATAGCTTGGTGCTGGTGCATAGTAGGCTCTGAGGGTCAGATATGTCAGTGTGTCTGTCCACCATCAAAAGGAACAGCTCCTCAGGGCTAATGAGGTGGCCAGAGGTGTCCTCTGGGCAAACAGGGTCCTGGAAGAAAGGGCTATTCCCTCCTAGGCCCAGGACCTGGGAAGCTGATTCATATTCATTCTCATTCTCATATTCATATTCTCCCCCACCCCAGGCTCACCCACCACCAGGCTTACTTCTCCATTAGCTGTCTGTTGCTGTGGAGCAGAACTCCACAGCTAGTGGCTGCCGTGTTATGCAGGTGTTTCCTTTCACCCAGGACCACCCCAGGACCTACCTGAGGGACCCAGTGGAGTCCCACCATGGCCAGGCCAGGTAACACCATGGTGCTTAGTCTTGGGAGCTGTCTAATCCCCAGTGCTTGGCATTGTCTCTCCAGTGTCTCAGGGCAGCAGAGACCACTGTCTTCAACAGGACAAGTTGGAGAGAAAGAAAAAGTGACGTTCCTGAGGTCACCTCTGCTGCTGGTAGTGCTGGGATCAGAATGGAGCCTTCCATGCTCAGAGCCCCGCACTGCCCAGGCTGAGTGGTTCAGGGCATGGGCACAGAGGCAGCTCCTTTAGCAGGGTGTTCACATCAGGGTGTTCTTATAGTTGTTTTAATGAATACGTCTTTTCCAGTTTTGTTTTAAATTGAGAAGACAGAAAAGAATGGAAAGGGGGTGTGGGCCTCAGTCTCAAGAACCCTGGGAAACCAGAGGCCAGGCCTCCTGGAGGTGGCCACCAGCGAGCCTGCCACCCTAAGGAAGTGAGTAAGCTGATTATGAGTTAGAGTCTGGCCCTCCTTGCCAGCTGCGTGACCTTGAGCAGGTCACAGAAACCTCTCTGCCTCAGTTTCTCCCTTTGTACTCCGAGGAGTCACAGTGCCACTCCTGCCTTGGAGGTTTGATTCATGAGTGAAGCAGGGTCCTGCCGACTGAGGTGCCTAGGATAGGGCCTGATAATAGGTGTTGAAGAAATGGCTGATGTGTTTCCATGGCTCTCCTCAGCCCTGAGCTCACAGAGGGCCCAGAAGGGAGCAGTTTATGTAGAATATATTGTCACACAGAGGGATAGGGAAAGCCAGGCAAGGGTCAAGATGGGTCTAAACCACAGGCTTCTTGACTAGTTTCAGTGTTCTTTCTATGTAGGGTCCGCAGTGTAGGATCCCTGGGAGAGCGTCAAAAAGCTGAAGAGAATTCTTGGAACCATCTGGGTCCCTAACATGCTAGAAGACAGAATGCTTGCCCCTCAGCACCCCCAGACCTCTCTGGGATCCTGCCGGAGTCACTCCCTCTCTGGGTCCCTCCCTTTGTGGTTGGCCTGGTTTGTACGTGGCCCACATTTCAGGCAGCAGCTTTGGGTGGGAGAGTAGGCAACGTGTCTGTGCCTGGAGGGTCACTGCCAAGCCAAGCCTTGACTTTGGGCTGCAGGTCACATCCCTCTGCTGGGGAGGCAGCCGTAGGCAGTGGGCAGATAAGTAGTCTGGTTCTCCCAGTGCTCGGGCCTGCTCGGAGCCCCTACTCCCTCCATGAGCATCCTGCGTTGGGGAGCAGATATATTTAGACCAAATGCTCTGTTCTGTACAGATTCCGAGTTTACTGTGCTTGTCAGGGCGGGGGAGGCAGGGCTGTGAGCACCACACCTGGTACCTGGCATCTCAGGCTCCCTGCTCCGCTAGCCAGGCTGCCTGGGAGCTCTGGGGCTGTTGGCTGCTCTCGGGACGCTGATGGTGGAGAGTGTGCACAGGAGTCCTTTACTGCTGGGGGTCCTCCTTTACGCTCCCTCTCCCCAAAGGCTTCATCTCTGAGCCTTCACCTGCAGGTCACAGCCAAACCCAAATACCCCCTTGCCTGTGCCCTGCCGCTGTTCCCCAGAACCAAGCCCATTCTCTCTTCTGATGATTCATGGCTGCTGTGGGCCAGGCTCTTGTTACATACTGGACACATGGGAGGGGGCTGCATCACAGTCCTGGAGAAGGCTTGCAGACCTCTGCAGCCTTGGGACACCTGTTGATGCCAGGATGGGGTGGTGATCAGGGCTGATTTCTTGGAGTATTGGTCCTGCTGAGACCTGGAGTTAAGCTGGAATGAGCTAGCTCCTGGAGACTGAGTGCCCTGGTGGACAGGACAGCAGGTGTGAAGCCCCAGAGTAGAGGGCGGTCTGGGTTGCACATGGGAGTGGAGATCAGCAGGCAGGCAGAGACCGGGTTTTCTAGAGCCCCAAATGCCAGGCTGAAGGGCTGCACTGCTCCACTTGGCCCAAAAGGCTGCGGGTGAGTTTTCCACAGCTCTGTGGCTGGGTCAGGTGCAAGCAATGGCCATGCACTAGTCACTGCTTCCACCCGCTGCTCACCAGGCTGCCCAGGCTCCCACGGCAGATGCACTGGGCCAGGCTAGCCAGCTGGGAATCAGAAATAGCTCACACGTGCTCAGTGCTTGGTGAAGTGCTCCCCCTCCTCAGTGCTTTTCAGCCGTGCCTGCCAGAGTCAAGGACGGCTCAGTGCTTGCAAGCTGGGTGACCTTCTCCCTCCCGTTTATTAATACACCACCCACTGGGGCTTAGGCAGAGTTGGGAGAGAGTGTGTGTGCAGGGAGGACAGCAGATCCGGGTCCCCAAGACTGGGAAATGCCGAGGTTTAGAACATGCTACCTGCCTACCAGAAAGATGCCCAGCCGGACTCTGGAGCTAGCCGAAGCCCCTGCAGCCTCATCCGCCCAGCACTACTTATTGATGGCAGCTTTCTAGATGTCTCTCCATGTCAGTTGGCTTGGCTGGTGTATCCATTCATTTTCAAGTTCCATACCCCATGCCAGAAGCCTGGATTCAACTCCAGTTGTCCACTAATTAGCTGACTTAAGGCGTGTTACCTGAGGCCTCAGCCTCTGAGTGTGTCAGGCGTATTGTCAGCAGCCCTACTCCTGAGACTTGTAAGGATGGAAAGGTGTGTTGAAGTGTTCGGGGCAGTGATGGGCACCCAGCAGGTGCTCACCAACAGTGGTGCGAATGAGGCTGGTGTCATCTGTGAATGGAGTGCAGATGTGTGGATGATTTTACATAAATGGGGGCCACATCAGCCCAGCTTGTCTGATGCTGCTTTGGTCTCTGATGCCAATGTTATTTCTCAGTCGGTGACTCACCTGAATTTGTGAGTTAAGGCAGAGCCTAGGTGTTGGGTGCACTGATCCTGAGGGTACTGTCCAGTGTGCTGTGACCGCACACACCCAGCTCTTAAGAGGGCTCTCTCTGACCTATTCCAGTTAATGCCCCAGGATTCTGACTTCTAAAACCCTAGCTTAGCTTTCTGCATTCTGGACCTTGCCTGCAAAATGCTCTGCCTTTCTGTGTCAGCCAGGAAGCATCCTCACCACCCGTGGATCGGTACTGCTCTGGGTGGGTGTTTTGGCTTCACGTACACTTCTGTTGACAGGTCTTTGGGTTATTTCCAGTTGTTGACCATGAATAGTGCTCCTTTGAGCTTTTTAGTAAGTATACAGAGTCGTTCCTGGAGAGTGCATCACCATGGCTGGGCTTCTTGGGTCACAGATGAGCATGCTCAGCTTTGGTAGTTGTGGTCAAGCAGTCCTCCAAAGTGCTTGTGCAGATAAACGTTCCCTCTGGCAGAGTGTGACTTCCAGTCACTCCATGTCCCCACTGACAGACCAACCCTGATCATTTCCATAAACTACAGACACTCTACTATGTGGCCAGACCATCTCATGCCAGAAGCTTAGTGAGGGGCATTAAATTCTCCCCAATGTTCACATGATTTTAAAAACTACAGAACAAAGACATAAATCAATAAATAAAATTTTTAAGTAAAGCTGTGATAGTAGCAAAGATTTACTTCCTATAGGTAAATGGACAAATTGTGGTATATCTACACAATGGAATATTATTTGGTAGTTAAAAAAGACAAGTTATCAAACCAGAAAAAAGATAAGGGGAAGCTGATCACATAATTATTAAATGAGAGAAACTGGTCTGAATGGATTGCAGACTACTGAGCACAACTACCCATATGCAACATTTTGGAAAAGACAGAATTAGAGACAGTAAAAAGATTAGTGCTTGTGGTTGCTAGGGGTAGGGAAATGGGAGGGAGGATGATGAGGTGAGGCCCAGGCATTATTATTATTATTTTTTGTCTTTTTGAGACAGGGTCTCCCTGTAGCCCCAGCTGTCCTGGAACTCACTCTGTAGACCAGGCTGGCCTTGAACTCACAAAGATCCGCCTGCCTCTGCCTCCCAAGTGCTAGGATTAAAGGCGTGCGCCACCATGCCCGGCATGCCCAGGCATTATTTAAAGGCAGTGAAACTATTCTGAATGATGCCATAGTGCTAGGCCCATGGCCTTGGACATTTATCAAAACCCGAGGGATATGTAGCATGGAGGGTTCGGAGAACTATAGATTTGGGCTGAGTGGCTACAGGGCTGGTGCTTGGTGTTCAGGGAGCAGCGGTGAGGGGGGAAAGTGGGGGTGGGAGCCCTATGCTCTTTTCCGTAAAGTTAAAATTGCTCTAAAATAGGCTATTTACTTCAAGGCACACAAAATGTTAGAAATAATAAAAATGAAAAAGCTTGAACCAAAAATCACTAGAAGTTCTTGCTACGGACTGATCCTGTGGAGATTTTTCTTTTTAAATTAATTTTAAAATTGTATTTATTTATCTTGTGTCTCGACTATGTGTCTGTGTGTGTGCATACCTTGGCATGCATGTAAGGTCAGTGGGAGTCAGTTTTTTCTCCCAGTATGTGGGTCCTGGGGATCAAACTCAGATTGTCAGGCTTGGCAGCGAGCCCCTTTTTACCCACTGAGCCATCTTGCTTGCCCGAGATTTTTCTTTTCCATGGTGGAGGTGACACCCTGTGAATGCTTTTCTCACTCCTGTTTCCTCTCTCCCCGCTCCGTCTTTGGGTGGAAGCGCATCCCTCTTACTAAACACTGGTTTGGTGGCTTGGCTCCCTCCAGGAAGAGGCGATTTAATTCTGGTGATGGAGTGGGAGCTGTTGTGTTTGGGGACAAACCTGGAGATTGATAAAGCGACGAAATCGTGGGCTCTGGGATCTGGGTGTCACATCCAAGCAGAAATGATTTAGAATCGCATCATCCTGCAGCCTGTCAGCATCTCAGTATCGTTATCTCCCAATGATAGCGTGAGGCCTGCTCCATTCTGGAAATAAATGATTATGGATGTGTGAACAGATGAGTCTTAAAATTTCAAGACAATTTTAGAACCTTTAAGTTAAAAGAGCTGGGGGAAGGTATGCTGGTTTAATCTTTATTCCTAGTATAACCTTGATTTATTCCTCTTTTTAAAAAACACTGTTTATTGAGGTATAATTGACATACAGTAAATCACACATAAAGTATTCAAATTGTTAAGTTTTGCCAAATGTGTGCACATGTGAAACCATCACCACAGTTGAGGCACTGAACTTACCTGCCCCCACATGAAGTTTTCTCATCGTCTTTTATAATCTCCCTGTCTGCCCACCCTTCCCTACCCTCCTCCACCTATTCCTCCTCATCCCTAGGCAAGGATCTGTTTGTATCTCCTAGAGTTCTATATAAATGAGACAACACAGTGTTGTATTTTTCTTTTTGTCCATCTCTTTTCACTCAGCTTTATCGTTTAGAGAGTCATCTATACTACAACACCTGCCAATGGTTCATTCTTTTTTGATAGCTGAGTAATATTCCATTTTATGGGAGTATTACCGTTTATTTATTGATGACCATTTGGGTTTCTTTCTTGTTTGAGATTATTACAAATGAAGCTTTAACAACATCTGTAGTTAAGTCTTTGTATGAGTATATGGTTCATTTCTCTTAGGTAAATAAATACCTAGAAAAAGTGGCTAGACAATATAACAGGTACATGTTTAACTTTTTAAGAAACTACCAAGCTTTCCCAGAGTGACTGTATATTTTTGTTTCCCACATTTGGTTATGATAGTTCCAGTTCCTCTGTGTCCTCCTCAACACTTGGTGTGGTCAGCCTTGCTGGCTTTAGGCATCCTGATAGGTGTGGTACCTCACAATGATGTCAACTTTCAGTTTTATTTATTTATTTATTTTTTATTTTTTGGTCTTTTTAAGACAGGGTCTCCCTGTAGTCCCAGCTGTCCTGGAACTCACTGTGTAGACCAGGCTAGCCTTAAATTCACAAAGATCCTCCTGCCTCTGCCTCCCAAGTGCTGGGATTAAAGGCGTGGGCCACCACTCCCAGCTTCATTCTTTGTGTATCTTCTTGGGTGAAATATCCATTCAAATCTTTTCTCATTACTTTCTTTTGTAATTATGGAGTTTTGAGGTTTTGAGAGCTCTTTCTGTACTTTAGATACATATCTTCTAAAAGATACATGATTTGCAAATGCCCCCCCCCACTCCCCGTTTGTGGCTTGCCTGTTCATTTATTTAAGACTGTCTTAAAGGAAAGGACAGATGGTTTTAATTTTGATGAAGCCCAGTTTATGAGTCCATTCTCTTTTTTTTTTTTTTTGTCTTTTTGAGATAGGGTCTCCCTGTAGCCCCAGCTGTCCTGGAATTCGCTCTGTAGTCCAGGCTGGCCTTGAACTCACAAAGATCCGCCTGCCTCTGCCTCCCAAGTGCTAGGATTAAAGGTGTGCGCCACCACGCCTAGCTATGAGTCCATTCTCTTAAGAACTGCATTCGCTTTTATTTATTTGTTTGTTTGCTTGTTTATTGTCTTTTTGAGACAGGATCTTCCTGCAGCCCCAGCTGCAGGAGGAACTCTCTATGTAGACCAGGTTGACCTTGAACTCACAGAGATCCGCCTGCCTCTGCCTCCTGAGTGCAGGGATTAAAGGCATGCGCCACCATGCTCATCCCAAGAACTGCATTTGTATTGTTACATCTAAGAAGCCTTTGCCTAACCCAAGATTGTCAAGGTTTCCTTTACAACGTCTTTGTGAAGTTTTAGAGTCCTAGAATTCATATTTATAACTATGATCCATATTTTATTCTATATAATGTGAAGTATTGTTTAATTTTTTGTGTGTGTTACTTAGACATATGCCTTCATTCCAGGACCAGGTGTGGAAAAAGCTCTTCTAGGACTGGTGAGATGGCTCAGCAGATAAAGGCACCTGCCATCCAGCGTGGTGACCTAAGTTCGATTCCCAGGATTGACTTGGTAGAAGGAGAGAACCAACACCCTTAAGTTGTCTTATTATTCCCATACATACATTCTGGTACATATGTACACACACATAAACAAAATTAAGTTAATAAATAAATCAATAAAAATTTGAAAAGCTTTCCTGACTCTACTGGATCCTTTTTGCTCCTTTGCCAAAAATCAGTTATCTGAAGGCTGGGATGGGACCTCAGTGGCAGAGTGACCCTTAGCAGGTAGGTGTTTGCTTCAACCCCCAACATCACAAAAAAGGGATGTTTGCATGAGAGGGGGGATAAAAGAGAAAGGAAAAGAAAAAATTAGCTGTTCCTGGCTAAAGATGTTGTTCAGTTGATAGAGTGTTTCCCTAGTGTGTATGAAGCCTTGGGTTTGATCTCTATCACCACATGATGGGGCATGGTGGGATATGACTGTTATCCTAGCACTCAGGACATGGGTGAAAGAGGATCAGAAGTTGAACATCATGGGACTGAAGAGATGGCTCTGTTGTTAAAGACTGCTTCCTGTTCTTCCAGAAGACATCAGTTCACTTCCCAGCACTCACATCAGACAGCTCACAACTGCCTGTAACTCCAGCTTTAGGGGATCTGCTGCCCCCTTCTGCCCTCCCCAGGCACCTGCACACATGTAGCACATACTCTTTTTTTTATTGTTTATTTATTTTTTATGTGTTTGAATGTACTGTCTGTATGCAGGTCTGTGCACCCATGTAGTGCAATGCCATGGAGATCAGAAGAGGGTGTCAGATTCCCCCTGGAACTGGAGTCAAAGACGGTTCTCAGCTGCCATGTCGGTGCTGGGGATCGAACCCGGGTCCTCTGCAAGAGCAGTCGGCGCTCTCAACCACTAGGCCATCTCTCCAGCCCTAGCACATACTCTTAGACACCCACATAAACACATAAATTAAAAACAAAATTAAAAAAAAAATTTTAAGTTAAAGGTCTTCCTCAACTACATGATGAGTTTGAGGCCAGGCTGGGCTACATGAGAGCCTGACTTAAAAAAAAAATCAACTATTCATAATATGTGGCTCTATTTCTCTCCTGTTCCATTGTGCAGTTTAGACTTCGGGGCCTGCCACTTTACTGTTCTGTCTCAGTGTCATTTTGGCTTTTTTTAGGTCCTTCGCATTTCTTATATACATTCGAGAATGAACTTTTCAATTTCTGCAAGTGTCTGCTAAGGTTTTGGTTGGGATTGATTTGAATATTTGAATCTATTTGAGGAGACTGCTTGTCTAAACAATACTGAATCGTCTAACTGTGGTCAGTGTGTTTCTCTAATTTAGATACTTATTCAGTGGGGATCAAACCCAGGGCCTTTGCTTTGTTTTTAACTTCATGGAATTTCAGTTTTCCGTGGGCCATTCTTGCATACCCTTGGTCATCTATATTCCCAAATCTGTCATATTTTGATGCTACTCCAGTTGGCACTTGGAAGTTTTGATTTTTATCACGCACAGCTAGAATATAGAGGTAAACTTGGGTGTCGTGCTCTGCTCCTGTATGCTCTGTGATGATGGGCTCACGGCTCTGTAGCTTTTTGTGCATGCAGATCCCCCTGGACTTTCTCCAAAGGTGAACATGTCATCTGCAAGCTTTTTCCTTCAGTTCTCAAAATCTCGTATCTCATTTTCTTGTCTGATTGCTCTAGGGAGACCTTCCAAAGCATGGTGTGTGGAAGAAGTGAGGGTACATGCCCTTGTCCTGTTTGTATGTAGGGGAATTGTCCACTCAATACCATTGACCAGGATGGTGACTGAACTGTAGCTGAATCTCTTTTAAAAGTTTTCTGTTTGAGGGCTGGAGAGATGGCCTAGTGGTTAAGAGCGCCGACTGCTCTTACAGAGGACCCAGGTTTGATCCCCAGCACCCACTTGGCGGCTGAGAACCGTCTGTAACTCTAATTCCACGAGAACTCCAGTTCCAGGGGAATCTGACACCCTCTTCTGACCTCCGCGGCATTGCACAACACGGGTGCACAGACCTACATGCAGACAGTACATTCATACACATAAATAAATAAATAAAATATTTTTTAAAAAGTTTTCTGTTTGAAAAAAAAAGTTTTCTGTTTGAAAAAAAAAAGTTTTCTGTTTGTCAGCCGAGCATGGTGGCACACACTTTTAATCCTAGCACTCGAGAGGCAGAGGCAGGCAGATCTTTGTGAATTCAAGGCCAGCCTGGTCTACAGAGCGAGTTCCAGGACAGCTGGGGCTACAGGGAGGCCCTGTCTCGAAAAGACAAAAAAAAAAAAGTTTTCTATTTGTTTATTGTTGGTTTCATGTTTATGATATAGAGTCATCTCATTCTGTGTTCTAGAATGACCTAGAACTCACTGTGTAGCCCAGGCTCACCTCAGACTGATGTTGATCCTCATTACTCTCTCTGTGCGTGCTGGGATTACAGGTATGGGCTACTTAACAATGCCCAGATTTATAGATTCTAAGTGTCATTTTTTTTTTTTTTTTTTTTGGTCTTTCGAGACAGGGTCTCCCTGTAGCCCAGAGCTGTCCTGGAATTGCTCTGTTAGACCAGGCCTGGCCTTGAATCACAAAGATCGCCTCTGCCTCCCAAGTGCTCAGGATTAAGGCGTTGCACACCATGCCCAGGCTAATATATTTTTTACTTGTGGAGGAAGTTATAATCAACTATGCATGAAATATTGTAAAAAATTGTTTTGATATATTTATTTTTATGTTATGTGTAAGAATGTTTTCCCTGTATGTATGTATGTAAGTGCATCACATGCACACAGTGCCCCCCGGAGGCCAGAAGAGGGCATGGGATTCCCCATATGGGATCCCCATATGGGTCCTGGGAACCAAACCTGGCTCCTTTGCAAGCACAATCAGTGCTTTTAACCACTGAGCCATCTCTCCAGCCCTATTTGGCTGAGATTTTTTTTTTTTAATCATGAATCATGTTGGATCTTGTCTAACACATATTTTGTGTCTGTTGAAATGGCCATGTGGTTCTTCTTTTAGTCAGACAATATGATAAATTTCATTGATTAACCCTCAGATGTGACACTAACCCTGCATTCTGAGCATGAATTGCATTTGATTATGATGTATTGTGATTTTCATAAATTATTGAATTACATTTGCTAAAAGTTTGTTTAGAACTTTGGCATCTATATTCATTGAAGAAATCCTGATCCTGGTTTCCACTTACTGAAATGATTTTGTCTGGTTTGGGTAGTAGGCTATAAGACAATCAGGAAATAATTAATCCCTTCTGTTCTAGTTTGCTTTCTATTGCTGTGATGAAAACACTGACCAAAACCAACTTGGGGAGGAAGGGGTTTGTTTGACTTAGAGCTCACTTCATCATCAAGGGAAGCCAAGGTAGAAACTCATCTAGAGCACAGACCATGCAGGACCACTGGCTTGCTCACCTGGCCCATGGAGCTTGCTCACCTGGAGCACAGGCCATGGGGGACTGCCTGTTTTCTTATATAATACAGAAACACCTGTCCAGGGGTGTCATCACCCATAGTGGGCTGGGCCTTCCCATATCATTCAACAGTCAAAAAAATGCCCCATAGACATGGCAACAGGCTAAGCCAATGGAGAAAATGCCCCACAGACATGGCACAGGCCAGGCCAATGGAGAAAACTCCTCACTTGAGGTTCTCTCTACCCAGGTGTGTCAAGTTGACAACTAAAGCTGTTCTACACAATTGACCCCTTGTCAACTTGACACACAAACACATTGCTATTAAACTGCCACCTTTCCATTTCTTGTCCACAAGATAAGATTTAATATTAAAGCTGAGTGTGGTGGTGCGTGCCTTTAATCCTAGCACTTGGGAGGCAGAGGCAGGCCGATCTCTGTGAGTTCAAGGCCAGCCTGGTCTACATAGTGAGTTCCAGGACAGCCAGAGCTACACAGGAAGACCCTGTTTCAAAGAAAAAAAGATTTAATATTAATATCACAACATAAAACAGTACAACTATGAAAGTCCCACAATCCTAAAGTAGTCCAAACAAGAGGCTGGAGAAAGGGCTCAGAGGTTAAGAGCACTAGCTGCTCTTGCAGATGACCGAGGTTTGAATCCCAGCACCTACATGGGAGCTCACAACAGCCTATGACTCTAGTTCAGGGGTTTCAAAATCCTCCTGTGGCTTTCACAAGCTCCTGCACACGTATGGTGCACATAAATTCACATGATGCACATGAACTCATGAAGACAAACACATATACATAAATAAAATAAAAATATAAAAAAGTTGCAGAAAAAGCCTTTGACAAAATCTAGCATCCCTTCATGCTTAAAGCCCTAGAGGGAATTGGATTGGAGGGATCATTCCTCAGTGTAATCAAAGCCATATACAGGAAAGCCACAGTCAATATCATCCTAAATGAGGAAACGACAGAAACATTCCCTTTAAAGATAGGAACTTGGCAAGCTTCCCCTGTCACCACTCCTCTTCAATATAGTGCTTGAAACACTTGCTAGAGCAATAAGGCAAGAAAAGGAAATTAAAGGAGTACTAATTGGAAAAGAGGAAGTCAGCCATCTCTATTTGCTGATGATATGATTGTTTACTTAAGGGATGCTAAAAACTCCACCAGAAAACTCCTAGAAACGATTAACAGCTTTAGCAAAGTGGCAGGATACAAAATTAACCTAAAAAAATCAGTGGCCTTTCTTTAACACCAACAACAAGCAACTGGAGAAGGAATTCAAGGAGACCTTCCCATTCACAATAGCCACAAAAACAGTAAAATACCTAGGAACAATCTAACCAAAGACACCAAAGATCTCTACAACAAAATTTTTAAACCCTTAAAGAAAGAAATTGAAGAAGACATCAGAAGATGGAAAAACCTCCCATGCTCATGGATTGGGAAAATTAACATTGTAAAAATGTCCATTCTACCCAAACTCTTGTATAGATTTAATGCAATCCCAATCAAAATCCCCAAGAGTTTCTTCACAGGCTTGGAAACAAAAGTTCTTAAATTCATTTGGAAAAACAAAAGACCCCGAATAGCCAAAACAACCCTGAGTGAAAAGAGCTACACAGGAGGGATCTCTATACCAGATTTTAAACTATACTACAGGGCTATAGTCATAAAAACAGCCTGGTACTGGCACAAAAACAGACCTGTTGACCAATGGAACAAAACCGAAGATCCAAATCTGAGCACATACAATTTCAGCCATCTCATATTTGACAAGGGGGCCAAGAAACCACAATGGAGAAAAGACAGCATCTTCAGCAAGTGGTGTTGGCAAAACTGGATCACCACTTGTAGAAGAATGAAATTAAACCCCTACCTCTCACCCTGTACAAAAGTCAACTCCAGATGGATTAAAGACCTCAACGTGAAACCCCAAACTCTGAAGGTGATAGAAGAAAAAGTTGGCAGCAGACTACAAGACATAGGCGTAGGAAAAGACTTCCTAAATCAGACAGCAGCTGCACAAGAATTAAGGTCGACAATTGACAAATGGGACCTCATCAAACTCAAAAGCTTCTGTACATCAAAAGAAACAATCAAGGAAGTGAAGAGAAATCCCACAGAGTGGGAGGAAACCTTCACTGCAGATACATCTGACAAAGCATTGATTTCCAGAATATATAAACTACTCAAAAAACAAAGAAAAAAGAAAACAAATGACCCGCTCAATAGATGGAGCAAAGAACTGAACAGAGACTTCACAAGCGAGGAATTAGAGATGTCTGAGAAACACCTCAAGAACTGCTCAACATCACTAATCATTAAGGAAATGCAAATGAAAACCACTTTAAGATATCATCTTACTCCAATAAGACTGGCTAGGATCAAGAAAACAAATGATACCAAGTGCTGGAGAGGTTGTGGGGAAAGGGGAACACTCATCCACTGCTGGTGGGAATGTAAACTCGTACAGCCACTATGGAAAGCAGTGTGGAGAACCCTTGGAAGACTTGGAATGAACTTGCCACCCGACCCAGCCATACCACTCCTGGGCATGTACCCTCAAGACTTACGCCACCACAGAGATACATGCACGGCCATGTTTATTTCAGCTCTCTTCACAATAGCAAAGAGCTGGAACCAACCCAAATGCCCCTCAACTGACGAGTGGATAGAGAAAATGTACATCTACACAATGGAGTTCTATGCAGCAGTAAAGAAAGATGACATCATGAGCTTTGCAGGAAAATGGCTGGAGCTAGAGGACATTATGCTGAGTGAAGTAACACAGTCCCTGAAAAACAAATGATGAATGGTATCCCTCATCTGTGGATGCTAGTGCCAATTACCTAGTTGTAAGTATTTCTTGTGCTCAGCCCCTTGAGCTTTTGTCTAAGCAGTTGGGAGTGATGCATATTGGAAACAACAACAACAACAACAACAACAACAGAAAGGACTGCATCAAAGAACTGACTGAAACAGTGAACTTCTGCTCAAAACAGTCAACTTCCACATGGAGAAAGATGAAAAGCATGTTTGGCAGAATACATAAGTTCTGGTGGGGTGGGGGATAGGGTGGGGGACACTGGTCTAGATTTGGTAATCTCGTACAAAATATATATAAAAAATAAAATAACATTTGTGAAGAAAAAATATAAAAAAATTTCAAAACAAATGAGCTATGAATTCTTTTGTGGGAAAAATTTTAAAATTTAATCATGTGCCCTCCTTTGTTTTTCCTGGCATTATTGATTATCATGTTTATTCATTTTTTAATTAAAATAATTTGGCCAGGTGTGGTAGTGCATGCCTTTAATTCCAACACTTGGGAGGCAGAGACAGGTAGATCTCTGGTCTACATAGCAAGTTCCAGGCCAACCAGTGCAGCACATTGAGCCCCCTCTCTCAACAACAACAAGAAGCCCAAATGCTTTTCTAATCGATCCATAAAATGTATGTGTGTGTGTGTGTGTGTGTGTGTGTGTGTGTGTGTATGGATGTTTCAGTATGTCTCTACACTGTGCTCTGTTTAAGTGAGGGTAAGGACCTCTGTCTCCTCAATACTTAGCATTTTTTAGTAAAGCATTCTAGACCCTTTCTAGCCTTTTGAAATAGAAATGATCGTTATTCTAGATGACTCTAAAACACCAGAGGATTGAGCTGTATGTGGGAAGGTTTGTTACCTACAGATAGTTTCCTACAGATACAGGGTTATTTAGTTTATCATTTTACATAAACTTGGGTAGTTTGTATCTTCAAGAAATATATCCATTGCACTTGTAAAATGTACGGGCATTACATTGTTCACAATATTTCTTTGTTGTCATTCTTTGTGTGTGTGTGTGTATGTGTGTGTGTGTGTGTGTGTGTGTGTGTGTGTACTCTCACACATGGGCTCAAGCGGAGGTCAGAGGACAACCTTAGGGTATTGGTCCTCGCCTTTCTACCTGGTTTGAAGACGCTCTCTTCCCAGCTCTCTAAGCTAGGCTGGGTGGCCAGTGAGCTTCTGGAGGGTCTTTGCCTGTTCCTCCTACTTCTTGCTGGGATCTCAGGCACTTGGCCTATCACATCTGCTTTTTACATGGGTTGTGAGGTTTTGAACTCAGTTTGTCAAGCTTGCTCAGCAAGTGCTTTTACCCTCTGTGCCATCTTCCCAGCCCCTGTTACCTTAATAACATTTATTGCATTTATTTAGTGTGCGTGTGAGCATGCATGTAGAGGTCAGTGGCCAGCTTTGGGGAGTTGTCTCTCTGCGTTCACCATGTGGGTTCCAAGTACTGAGCTCAAGTCATCATGCTCTCTGCAAGGACTTTTATGAACTGAGTCATTTTTCTGGCCCCCTTGTTAACATTTTTAAAAATTTTATTTATTATTTCTTTATTTTATGTGTATGAGTATGTTGCCTGCATATATGTAAGTGCACCACTGAATGCCCTCGGAGGTCAGAAGAGGGCATCAGATCCCCAGGGACTGATGTTGAGGACTGTTTTTAGCCACCATGTAGGTGCTGGGACTTGAACCTGGGTCCTCGGCAAGAGCAGTCAATGTTCTTAACTGCTAAACCATCTTCCCAGCACCCCCGTGTTATCACTTTAAAAATAATGCTTTATGGGCTGGAGAGATGGCCTAGCGGTTAAGAGAGCCGACTGCTCTTTTTTTTTTAAGATCTTTTTTTAATTAATTAATTAATTAATTAATTATTGTTTATGTATATGAGTGTACTGTCTGCATGTAGGTTTGTGCACCCGTGTCATCCAATGCCTCAAGTCAGACGAGGGCGTCGATTCACCTGGACAGTTCTTAGCCGCCATGTGGATGCTGAGAATCGAACCCGGGTCCTCTGCAAGAGCAGTCGGTGCTCTTAACCACCGAGCCATCTCTCCAGCCCCAAGAGCCGACTGCTCTTACAGAGGACCTGGGTTCGATCCCCAGCACCCACATGGCGGCCGAGAACCATCTGAAACTCCGATTCCAGGAGAACCCCAGTTCCAGGGGAATCCGACACCCTCTTCTGACCTCCGCAGCATTGCATGACACGAGTGCACAAACCTGCATGCAGACAGTACATTCTTATACTTACGGAAATAAAAAAAATTTTTTTTAAATAATGCTTTATAGAGGGAGTATTTACACTGTTTGGGCATGGTGGTATATAACTGTAATCCAGCACTCGGGAGGCACTGGCAGGAGGATCATTGTATATTTGAGGCCAGCCTGGTCTACGTAGTGAGTTCCAAATCAACCACAGCTACATAGCAAGACCCTGTCTAAAAACCACAAAATTCCTAACAAATGAGAGATAATTTACATATAACACATTTATTAATTTTCTTGCTGTGACAAAATACTTGACAAATAAGGAAAGAAGGGTGGGTTTTTTTTTGAGTAATTTCTGGAACATGTTGTGAAATGGGGTCCAGTTTCATTGTTGTGCATAATAAATTGTGCCAGCATCATTTGTTGAAAAAAACTTCTCTCCCTATTGAATGGCCTTGGCACCATCTTTGAAAATTAATTCACCATAAATGTGAGTGTTGTTGTTTTTTCCTAGACTCTCAGTTTTGTTCCATCGATCATCCTCATAAGGTCCACAGAAAGCTCTGCAGCAAGCTTTCTTTCTGTTTTATTCCCCATTTAGCATCTCTGGAGCTTGTAGGATGCCACTGGCTTCATTCTTAGTATTGGTGATCTCTGTTTAATCTCTTTCTCTTCCTCATTTAAAATTTCTCCCATCAGCCTGGCTACATCTTAATGAATTTTATTAATCTTTTAGAATAGAAGAACCATCTATTGCCACTGATTTTTCTCTATCGCTTTTTTTCTCTTTCATTGATTTCTATTATGATGTTTATTTCCTTTCTTTTACTTAGTTTAATTTGTTTTTTTCTTTTTCTAATGTTTCACTGTCACAGCTTGAGTCACTGATTTTAAGCCTTTATTATTATTATTATTATTATTTTCTCATGTAGGCATTTGTGCTGTGAGGCTTCCCCTTAGGTATTCTACACAGAGAAAAATATTTTTAAATTGTATGTGTGTATGTGTGTGTGCACACGTGCATGTGCACATGTACACCCAAGTGCCCACGCACACGGACCAGAAGAGGGCATTGGATTCCCTGGAACTTGAGTTACAAGCAGTCATGAGCTACCTAATGTGGGTGGTTGGAGTCGAACTTGGGAGTGCTCTTAAACACTAAGCCATCTCTCTATACTCTGTCCACAAATTTTCATCTGTTGTGTTTTTATTTAATTCAGGTCAGTCTACTTTCTCATTTACCTTTCGGTGTCCTGTTTGGCCCACGGAGCAGTTTAGAAGTGTTGTCTTTTGTTTCCACATATTTGAGGATTTTCTGAGGGATTATTAATTGAATTGACTATTAATTAAATTCCATTGTAATCATGTGACATTTTGTGTGACTTGAATCTTTTAAAATATATTGGGACTTGTTTAATGGCCCGGAATATGACCTATTCTTGTAAATGTTCCCTGAAAAGAATATGTACTCTGCTGTTAGTAGATAGAACGTTCTAAAAATGTCAGTTAGGCCAAGGTGGTTGATAGCATTGTTCGAATCTTCTATGGCTTGATTTATTTTCTAATTTATTAATGCTTGCAAAAGAGGCATAGAAATTTCTGACCCTAATTGGGGATATGTCTCGAAAAGACCAAAAAAAAAAAAGTTATTTTCACGGGGCTGGAGAGATGGCTCATTGATTAACTGCTCTTGCAGAGGACCCGGGTTCCATTCCCAGCACCCACATGGCGACTAAGAACCGTCTTTAACTCCAGTTCCAGGGGAATTCGACGCCCTCTTCTTACCTCCGAGGCATTGCACGACACGGGTGCACCAACCTATAAGCACTCAGTACACTCATACACATAAAAAAAAAAAAAAAACTTATTTTCACTGGTCACAGAGTTTTAAACTGGTAGATTTTCTTTTCTTTCAGTACTTTCAAGATGTCATTCCACAGTCTTCTTGCTTACATTGTTTTTGTCAGGAAATATGCTGTAATTATCTTTGTTTCTCAGTGCATAACATCTTTTTTGAGCTACTTTCAAGGTTTTCTCTTGGTCACTGGATTTGAACAAGTAGAGTATGATTGCTCTTTATAGGGTTTTCCTATTTCTAGTGTAAATTTGAAATTTAAATGTGTAACTTACACTTGTTACATATTAACAAAATGTGGCTCAGGGACAAAGAAGTGCCAAGATTAAAAGCTTGGTACCCATCCTGACTCAGTTTCTCCATCCATCAGGCAGGCTGGGGGACATCAGCATGTTCTTTGTCCATCATTTCTAAGTCAGTGCACAGTGGCAGAGTGGCCAAGGTGTCAGGTGGCTAGGTGGGTCATCTAACTTGGTCACTCAGCTTCTCCTAGGTACCTCCTGTCCTGAGACACAGAGCCTCCAGCAGGCAGGACATCAGACCCTGACAGACGGGACATAGATTCACACAGGGTGAAAAATAATGAAATGAAGGAAATACCATTAAAAGAGGCATCTGTGATCTTGTTAACATGCAAAACTAGCAGTTGTTTTTTTAAAGTGCAAAGTCCAGGGGCTGGAGAGATAGCCTAGTGGTTAAGAGCGCTGACTGCTCTTGCAGAGGACCCAGTTTCGATCCCCAGTACCCACATGGCGGTTAAGAACCATCTTTGACTCCAGTTCCAGGGGAATCCAGGGGAATCTTAGACCCTCTTCTGACCTCCACGGCATTGCACAGCATGGGTGCACAAACTTGCATGCAGACAGTACATTCGTACACATAAAAAAATAAATAAAAATTAAAAATGTAAAAAAAAAGATTCATTGCTATACTTAAAAAAAAAGTGCAAAGTCTAGCATACTCAGGAATGGGGGGCAATAGGCCTACCTGACCCTATGGCAGGGGTGCAAATTGAGACCCTCTCCACCCTAAAAAAAATCTCTGGGGCTAGAGATGGCTCAGCAGTTAAGAACACTGACTGCTTGTTTTTGCAGAAGACCTGGATTTGGTTCCCAGTCCCCACATGGCAGCTAATAACTGTCAGTAACTCCAGTTCTAGTGGGTCCAGTGCCCTTTTCGGGCTGCCTAGGGTTTGTACACACATGGTGCACATACTTATACATGCAGGGAGAACACTCATACACATAAAAAAATAAATTACCCCCCCCCGGCAGTGGGCAAAGAGACACCTCTTTGGTGATGCTGTTCGTTTTTCTTTTTGGTGGTGATGTTCTTATATCAGTCAGGGGCAGAGAAGATTGTAGTCCTTTGTTCATCCTAGCTTGATGGCTAACTTGGTGGCCAAAGCTGTTTCATGCCTAGGGCACAATCAAAAAAATTAATTAATTAACTAATTAATTAAAATCTCAAAGCTAGTGAAGCCGGCGGCCAGGGCACATGATTTGGCAGTGCCATGTAGCTTGGTGACTCCGTCTGTCCATCCGCGGTGCCATCATGGTGGACGTGGCCAGTCAGATGCTCCTGGGCTCCGGTCTCACCATCCTGTCCCAGCCGCCTCATGTACGTGAAAGTGCTCATCCAGGTGGGATATGAGCCTCTTCCTCCAACAATGGAACGAAATATTTTTGGGTGGCAAATATGTCAGCTTCCTGGTCTCTTTTGTTATGCTCACTACATCGCAAGTATCGATGGGAAACGTGGGTTGTTCACAGGCTTAACTCCAAGATTGTGTTCAGGAGTCCTTGGAACTGTGATCCATGGCAAAGTTTTACAGCATTATCAGGAGTGTGAAAAACCTGAAGAGTCAGGACCTGGAAATGTACAAAAGGAATGTTCTTCTTCCTTTGACCAAGTTATCAAAGAGACAACTCGAGAGATGATTGCTCGTTCTGCTGCTACCCTCATCACACATCCCTTCCACGTGATCACTCTGAGATCTATGGTACAATTCATTGGCAGAGAGTCTAAGTACTGTGGACTTTGTGACTCCATATTGACCATCTATCGGGAAGAAGGTGTCATAGGATTTTTTGCGGGTCTAATTCCTCGCCTCTTGGGTGACATCATTTCTTTCTGGCTCTGTAACTCACTGGCTTACCTCGTCAATACCTGTCCATTGGACAGTGGAGTCTCCACTATGAATGAAATGAAAAGTTACTCCCAAGCTGTCACAGGATTTTTTGCCAGTATGTTGACATACCCCTTTGTGCTTGTATCTAATCTTAATGGCTGTCAACAACTGTGGGCTTGCTGGTGGATCGCCTCCAGATAGATTGCTGGTGCCTGCTACAAAAAGCGGGAAATATGAGCCGAGGAAATAGCTTGTTTTTCCGGAAGGTCCCCTGTGGGGAGACTTACTGTTGTGACCTGAGAATGTTAATTTGAAGATATGGGACAGGGACAGTGACATTTCTATAGTCCTAATGCACAGAATTATGGGAGAGAATGTTGATTTCTATACAGTGTGGTGTGCTTTTTAAATAATCATTTAATCTTGGGAAAATGGGAAAAAAAATAAAAATAAAATCTCAAAGCTTACAATTTTGCATTGATTTAGGCTGGCACTTCCAGCTCCAGGAACTTAAAAGGAAACCTTTTTTAAAAGATTTATTTTTTTAATTTTTATTTTATGTGCATGTGTGAAAGTCTGCAAGTATTTGTGTGCACACACGGATGCCTGCTGCTTGGGGAATCTGGAAGAGGGCATTGGATCCCGTGGAAGTGAAGATACAGACAGTTGTGAACCACTTGATATGGGTCCTGGGAACTGAACCTGGGTCCTCTGAAAGGGCAGCAAGTGCTCTTAACTGCTGAGTCATCTCTCCAGCCCCAATGAGAAAACATTTTAAAATTATATTTATTTACTGAGTATACGTATGTGCTAGAGGAAGCATGTGGCATGGTGTGCCTGTAGACACACCAGATGACAGCTTTTGGGAATTGCTTCTCCTCTTCTACCATGTGGGTCCTAAGAATCAAATTCAGGAGGGTAGGCCCAACAAGCCTACTAAGCCATCCCACCAGCCCAGGAAACAGTTTTGATCATTCAGAGACAAAGAGCTTTGAGCTCAAACTTCTAAGTTTTCTTAGCCTTTAAGCAGTGGGGAAACCCTGGACTGGTTCCTTTTTTGGAACCCGTTTTGTATCTGTAAACTAGGGATTTAATGTATGTCATCTGGTTATAGTGAGGGTTAAATGTGGCACTGTGTGTAGGAACCTCAGCACAGGCTAGGTGCTCAGCACACTGCAAACACAAAAGTCTTCGTAATGATCTCGGATCAGAAATAAAAAGCCTGGAAGGGCCGGGTGTGGTGGCGCACGCCTTTAATCCTAGCACTTGGGAGGCAGAGGTAGGTGGATCTTTGTGAGTTCAAGGCCAGCCTGGTCTACAGAGTGAGTTCCAGGTCAGATGGGACTACAGGGAGACCCTGTCTCGAAAAGACCAAAAAAAAAAAGCCTGGAAGGATGTGTTCTATAATATCAAAAGTGCTTGCCCTTGGGAGAATAATTTCATTTT
This sequence comes from Rhizomys pruinosus, assembly GCA_009823505.1. Taxonomy (NCBI): domain Eukaryota; kingdom Metazoa; phylum Chordata; class Mammalia; order Rodentia; family Spalacidae; genus Rhizomys; species Rhizomys pruinosus. Next base: position 617,869 of record VZQC01002492.1, read on the forward strand.
CCAAGTGCCTTTCTGTTTTCTTGGAGTTTTCTACTGTGTGTGTGTGTGTGTGTGTGTGTGTGTGTGTGTGTGTGTGTGTGTGTGTGTGTGTGTGTGTGTGTGTGTGTGTGTGTGTGTGTGTAGTTTTTGTAATGAGACAAAGATGAGCGATACCTTTAATCCCAGCCCTCAGGAGGCTATGCTCTAGGATCACGAGTTCAAGGCCAGCCTGGGCTTGAAGTTTGAAGTCAGCCTTGGCTACAGAATACATTTCAAGTTAGCCAGGGCTATGATGAGACCCAGCTTCAAAAAAACCTAAACAAAACAAAACAAAAAACAAAAAACCCTATAAACACCAAAGCCTATGACAATTAAAGCCTGTTCATCTCCTCCAGAACTTAATGTTTTTTTGTTTTTGTTTGTTTGTTTGTTTGTTTTTTTGTCTTTTCGAGACAGGGTCTCCCTGTAGCCCCAGCTGTCCTGGAACTCACTCTGTAGACCAGGCTGGCCTTGAACTCACAAGGATCCGCCTGCCTCTGCCTCCCGAGTGCTAGGATTAAAGGTGTGCACCACCATGCTCTGCAGGTATTGTCACTGTTTTTATGTGCCGTTCCTGTCTTCACCCATCATTGACTTGATACTAATCTAGGTTGGGGTGAAAGCAGGTAAGAGCCAGGCCCTCCCTCCCTCACGAGGCAAGGGCAGAGAGAGAGAGAGAGAGAGAGAGAGAGAGAGAGAGAGAGAGAGAGAAAGAGAAGAGAGAAAGGTGAAGAGAGCGAGGCCTGAAGGCTGAATAGAATCTCTGGCCGCAGATTCTGTTACCAGTAGGGACAGTCACTTCTACCTCATGACAGATAAACAGGTGCTGTGTTCAGTGCCAACACACCAAAGCACCTGATTGAGTTGACTTCTCTTTCCTGCTTTTTGTGAGCTACCCATAGTGTCAGAGTCCAGGAGAAGAGTGGGGGAGACCAGCAGCTTGGTGCCCTGGCCCCAAAGCCCCTCCCTTGCAGCCCCAGCCTCCTTTCTTCTGGCTGTGAAGGCCAAGGAGGGACAGGGGCCAACAAGGCAACATTAATCTGCTTCATTAAGTCCCTCTGCTCCAGAGCTGAGGTGATTAAACCTACAGTCTGGGCAGCATCAGGAGGCAGGCGGGGGTGCTCAGGCTGCTGGCCCCCTGCCTGTCCCTGGGGAGGGGGCCAGGAAAGGGGTTTCCCTGGCAGCAACTGAAGATGATAGCTGCAGAGACTGAAGATAGATAGCTGCAGAGACTGAAGATAGATAGCTGCAGAGACTGAAGATAGATAGCTGCAGAGACTGAAGATAGATAGCTGCAGAGTCTGAAGATAGATAGCTGCAGAGACTGAAGATAGCTGCAGAGACTGAAGATAGCTGCAGAGACTGAAGATAGCTGCAGAGACTGAAGATAGCTGCAGAGACTGAAGATGATAGCTGCAGAGACTGAAGATAGCTGCAGAGACTGAAGATAGATAGTTGCAGGGACTGAAGATAGCTGCAGACACTGAAGATAGATAGCTGCAGACACTGAAGATAGATAGCTGCAGGGACTGAAGATGATAGCTGCAGGGACTGAGGATAGATAGCTGCAGGGACTGAAGATAGCTGCAGAGACTGAAGATGATAGCTGCAGACACTGAAGATAGCTGCAGAGACTGAAGATAGCTGCAGAGACTGAAGATAGATAGCTGCAGACACTGAAGATGATAGCTGCAGAGACTGAAGATAGATAGCTGCAGAGACTGAAGATAGATAGCTGCAGAGACTGAAGCCTTAGCTTCCACTCCTGTATTCACTCCCAGGCATTTCACAGATGCTCATTGAACATCTACTGGGTGCTGCAGGGTCAGATGTGGTCCCCATCCTGAGGGAACTTGACAAAGGAAATAATGAAAATAAAGGACTTGGGTTGGGGAAATAGCTCAGTAGGTAAAGTGCCTGTGTACCAGCAAGAGGAAGTGAGTTCCATCTCCAGCGCGCACGGAACAAGCCAGGGCCCTTGTAACTGCAGCCCGTGAGGGGCGGAGACAGACAGATCCTGGCGCTCATTGGCCAGCCAGCATAGCTGAATCAATGAGCTCCAGGTCCAGCGAGAGACCCTGTCTCAAAGACTAACATGGCAAGTGCCTGAGGAGGACGTCCAGCATCAGCTTCTGGACTCTGTGTGCACATGCACCCCATGCACGCGCACACACAGACATGTTTATACACCCCCACCCCACACACCCAAACATGTACATATATAAACATGTACATACATACACCCAAACATGTACATATACAAATATGTACATATTCCACACAGAGACATGTATATGCACATACACCACACACCCAAACACGTACATACACACACAGTAATTACTCTCAGTAAATGCTGGGGCAGAGGGCAGAAGGGTAGGAGGGACCCGCCGAGGAGGTGGAGGGTAGAGCTGGAGTTCTGGAAGAACACGGAATGTGAAGGCTCTGAATGTCTCACATGCTCAGGGGTGCTAAGAAAGACTTAGTGCAATAAGGTGCTAGCCTAGCAGATGACGGGAGCTGAAGGGAGGACCCCCCCCACCTCCACTATGGGCCAAGGCCGACTACTGCAAAGACCGCTGGTGGTGATCTCATTGTCTTTTCTTTCCTGAGGCTTTTTACCTGGACAAAGTGTCCACAAGGGGCTGACCCATTATCCCAGCAGGAATTGAAAGCAGGCTGTTTTGATGAGACAGCAGTCTCTCCAGGGAGTCCGTCCCAGCCTTTGAGCCTCACCTTCACCAACAGATAAGTGGGTTTCTCAAGACTCCCCTGGACAGCCGCAGCCCTGCCCCTCTCTTACCTACCTCCCTTTCACCTCCAGACCACACACTCAGCTCCCACTTTCTCTTTCTAGAGATGCTTAGAGAAGACCCTAGGCCTTGTGCTAGGCAAAGGAACTACCACTGAGCTACCTCCCCAGTCTGCTTCTTCAAGGGCTGTTTTTCTTTTTTTTTCTTTAATTTTTAAATTTTATTTAGCCCGGCGTGGTGGCGCACGCCTTTAATCCTAGCACTCAGGAGGCAGAGGCAGGTGGATCTTTGTGAGTTCAAGGCCAGCCTGGTCTACAGAGTGAGTTCCAGGACAGCTGGGGCTACAGGGAGACCCTGTCTCGAAAAGACGAAGAAAAAATTTTTTATTTATTTTTTATGTGTATGAATGTACTGTCTGCGTGCAGTTGGTGCACCTGTGTCATGTAATGCTGTGGAGGTCAGAAGAGGTTGTCAGATTCCCCTGGAACTGTAGTTAAAGACGGTTCTCAGCCACCATGTGGTGCTGGGGATTGAACCGGGTCCTCTGCAAGAGCAGTTGGTGCTCTTAACTGCTAGGCCATCTCTCCAGCCCTAAGGGGCTGTTTTTCATAACTCTGTAAGTCTCAAAGACTTCCTCCCGTTCTGTACACGGGGAAACAGAAGTGCAGAGGTACATGCCTAGCAGAGCAGGTTGGGATAGGGTGCTAGGCCGGCCACTTGGCCCTGAGTTTCTGCAGAATATGCTCTAGCACATGAGGGCCTGCTTTGTTCTGTGTGCCCTGTGGAATGATGCTTTGGTTGCGCCCTGTCCCTGGCAGGCCCGGTAGGGAGTATCTCCATCCCGTCAGATGAATCAGTCAAGGCTAGGAGGGAAAAGGTATCTTGGGATCAGAGCTGAGCCACCAATGTCTCCCATCTCTCTAGTGCCTCCTCTCCATCCCAACCAGGCTGGTGACCCCAATTTCCCCAGGTAACATAGCTTGTTAGCATCTCAAAGCTGTCTTCCTATCACCATGTATATTCATGGGGCTTCAAAGTGAGCTCCAGACAGGCACTTTCTTCCTTCCAAGAGAAAATTCTCACTCTCTCAGAGGCTGGAAATATAGTCTGGCTAGAAAAAGACACCGCCCCCCCCCAATTAATAAAAGAGCTATGCTACTTCCCACTGTAAGGATCGAACATGTGTCCTCAGCCTTGCTCCTTTCCAAGGCCATCTGGTCCCACTTTGGGGAACATGGAGAATGAGGAGGATGGGGAATCCAAGGTGTGGATACTGCTGGGGTTACCTGGGCGTTGAGGACGCCTACTCACCTAGTTCACAATAGACTTTGTAAGTGTAGCACCTGCCTTGTGCCTGCCTGGAACTTTTCATCCCAAGAAGTTAATAAAGGGCCAGGGGGGGTGGGCAGGGCTGGAGCCTGCACATGCTAGGCAAGCACTCCACATCTCTAGCTGGAGGAGATATTTAGAACCCTGAACAATAGCACTCTGGAAGCTGGTGTTCCAGGGCCGATACAGCAAGCACATGAGTGTCACTCTCTGCACCCGTTTCTAGCCTGCTCCTTTGTGGCACCTGTGGATTCTTCCAGGCATGGTCCCGTGTTATCTCCTTCTCTGGAAAGTGATGCTCTTCCTGTCCCTCTTTCTTCACCAGCACCTCCACCCCGTCACTGTGCACTTAGAGACCTCTGTTCTTCTCTAGGGGTCCCCCCCCTCATTGTTCATGAGGAAAGGGTTCAGAAAGGTAGGGTCCCTTGCCACAGTCACACAGTGAGTGTGTATTGAGGTAGTTTAGTGCCTGTGTCATGTCCCCACACCACTGTTCTCTCCTGGGCATCCCACTACAGTGCCCCCCCCCCCCGCTAGCTTGGGAGGTGAGTCCCCTATAGTGGGTCCCCTGTGGATCACTAGCCTATATATTCAGCTCAGGGCTGAGAAAGGATGGACAAGAGTTTGCCAAACAGGTGAAAATGTAGCTACAAAATCCTGGGGACTGTGTTCTGCAGTTCCCACAGTAGGGGATCGGGGCAAGGCTTCCAGAAAGATCTCGGGACTGCCTTTGTAGGTGTCAGAACAGCAGAGCCAGGAGGCTGGGAACTTCTGCCCCACTCTGCTGTAGAGCCAACTGCTGCTCCACAGGCAACTAGAGACATTTGGGGGGTGTGACTGCAGGGGTGAAGGAGGGCGACAAGAAGGTTGTGTTTGCTGTGTAGTTCAGTAAACACCGATTGAGCACTTACTGTGTGCCTGGCAGTGTGCTAGGCACTGAGCCCAGAAGTGAATAAGCCAGACCCCAGCCCTGCCCTCACAGGCTCCTGTGATCGGTAGAGGGTGAGCTGCCAAGACTGATGAAAATACTACAGTGGGAAAGAGCAGTTGAGGTGGGGGGAGGGGGTCAGGGAGTTCTCAGAGCCTTCGGGGAATGTACTACTGAGGCCGAGCAAGGGGCATGTGGGCCACAGGACTTTTTGTACTTTCTGTGCAAAGGCCCTGAGGTGGGAGGGGCTGGGCTTCCTGGGGAAACAAAGGAGAGAAGATGGATATAAGGGCACATATTGGAGCCAGTGAGCTTATTGGTGACATCTTAAGTTATTGTGGAAAGCCTCCTGTGGGTACAGCAGAGAACAGTTTGGGGCCCTCTGGGGACATGGAGACCCCGCTAGGAAGGTGAAGCTACCTTTAAGGGTGGTAAAAGTGACCTCCTTCAGAATCAGGGACGGTGAGGGCAGAGGAAAGTGGGCCACTGAGCTTCTGTTGCTCGTTACTGAGGTGGACTGGGAACTGAAGATTCCATATTCAGGATCCACCTGCCACACAGTCCCCCAAACATCCTGGGTACCTGGATTGGGTAGGGATACTGGGTGGTCCCTTCCCTCGGCTTCCCTGTCTCTCCACCGGGTATGGGACTGACAAGTCTATTGGAGGTGAAAATCATGTCTCCCTAGGAGCCAATCCCCCCTGGGGGGGTGGCAGAACACCAGGTGCCCATTTTAATTCTCCCGCAGTCTGCTGCTTTATCGGTCCTATTTGGAATGTTATTATTATTGCTGTTAATGGTTTGAAAAGGCCTTTTAATTAAAGCTGCAGGTTCGAGCTGCTGCCTGGGCCCCTGGGGTGGGTGGGAGGAAGCCTTATCAAAGATTTGCCTCACCCATGACAGAGCTGGAAGCTTCTGAGATGAGGCCTGAGGCCCCTTCTGAGGGGAGACTGAGGCAGGGGGCCTTGCCATGGAGACAGGTGGCCACCCTCAGCCCTTCCCTCTGGGCAGCCAGACCTTTCCAGAACACTTTTATATATTTGTTTCCTGTTTTGTTTGTTTGTTTGTTTTTGTTTTGTAGTTTTGAGACAGGGTCTCCCTTTAGTCCCAGCTGGCCTGGAGCTCACTGTGTAGACCAGGCTGGCCTTGAACTCACAGAGATCCGCCTGCCTCTGCCTCCCAAGTGCTAGGATTAAAGGCGTGCGCTACCATGCCCGGCTGATTTGCTTCCTGTTTTAAACCCTTGACTGACCTCTGGATGCCCGGACGTGTGGTAGCCATGACCTTGGGGTTGAGAGCTTGGAGGACACAGCTGGGCTCAGTCCTGCCTCTGCCACTCATTGGCTGCAGGATCTGGGCAGGTGGCTCCACAGCTGCCATATTTGCTCCTGCCTGTAAGGCCATGAAGATGAATAAAGAGATGGCTCGAGTGTTTGGACCGGGCTGAGCACCCCACAAATGCAGGCTGTGCTGTTGTGCCCAGCCTGTCAGAAATGCCCTGTAAATGTTAGCTGCTATACCGTAGACTTTGCTGCCTCCTCTTTCTCCTCCTCTCTTACAGCCCAGAGCACTTAGGACCCTCAACCTCCTGGCCTTTGGACATGGCACCCTGATCTGGGGGCCTTTCTGTACCCATTAAGCCTAGACAACCTCCTGGGTCCAGGCTAGGGATGCCTCCCCTGAGAAGCCGTCCCTGACGGCACCAAGGACCTGAATTCCCAGAATGGTCAGCCCACTCTGCCATGGAGCCTGACGTTCACTTTGAGTGATTGGCTTGCTCTGGGGTAGGGCAGAGACTTAGAGGCTGCAGGCTCTGACAAGTGAGTTCAGCGAGGACGCAGAAGAAAGGTGGCAACCCCTTTGCAAGGTTCTTGTTTGGAAGAGCCGCTCCTGCCCGGTAGCCAAGGCAGTAGGCCCAGGCCCCTTTGCAGACTTACAAATCCCGAGTCTCCTCTGTATTTAGAGGACACTTGGTGTGCACCAGCAGCTTCTGGGTCCTTCCGCTGCTTCCTTCTGCCTCCATCCGCATCACCCTCTGACATCTCTCCAGGCCCACTGATGGCTAATAGAGATGTTTCTGGCCTCCAAAGTCACCCAGCTGATAATTGTTGATAGTCCATTCCAGGCTTTTCCACCCCAGGACATTTGCACTTGTTTTCCCCTCTGCCTTGCCCTCACCGTCCTTCAGACCCTCAGGGATCCTCTCTCATCTCACTCAGGCCTGAGTTCAAATGTCACCTAAACTTGCCTTCCTCACTTGTTAATCTCCATGGCATAGAATGGGGGCTGCCATGCTGGTGTTTGGGGTCAAGTGACTCCTGGTGTTGGATGGAACTGGGGTAAAATGTGGTCCTACTGTTCCTGGGGCAGGGGAACGAGGGACCCCACTCTCTCTGCTCCAGGGGAGGCTCCACCACCAGCCTGTCCTGCTAATCTGGCTCTGTTCCTTGGATGTGCTCTGAATGCACCTGAGTGTCCCACCAAAGTGGCCTTGAGCCAGCTTCCCTCTTACTGTGGCAGAGACTTCCTCCTCCTGGCCCTGGAGCATTGCAGTCCTACAAGGCTCCTCTGCTTCCACCCAGTGTCTGCTTCTGCCCCATTCTATGTGCCCACATTTCTGCCTCCTCCTCCTGCCGCCTAAGCCCATGTAAAATGCTGGGCTTGATGGTATGCACCTGCAATCTCCTCACTAGGGAAATGGAGACAGGAGGATGTTCAGGGCTTGCTGGCCAGTCTGTCTAGCCTGATCGGTGAGGTCTGAGCTGATGAGGTGTCTCAAAGGAGGTGGATCGTGTTCCTGAGGATGACAACTGAGATTGTAGTCCAGCATGCACCTGCGCGCGCGCGCGCGCGCACACACACACACACACACACACACACACACACACACGCACACGCTCATGCACACCCACTTTTTAAAAAGGGAGGAGGGTTCCGTCTGGGGAGCTGGGAGGTGACTGAGGCACAGCGCAGTGCTTTCCCCGTACTAAATGCCGACACCAAAGCCACTTCACAAACTAGAAGGTGTTGCTCAGCAGTGTGTTGTTACCTGTTCGAGGGACAAAGCCCACATTGAACCCCAGTCTGACTCACAAACCTCCCGGAGGCATGACTGGATCCAGCCCCAAGGCAGAGCTAGAACTGACAGAAATCCCAGCAGAGTCCTTCAAATGGCGTGACTGCTCCAGCATAATGGTCGAGGGCAGGAAAGGGGCAGCGTAGGGACAGGGGCTGCTGGGCCAGGTGCCACATGGCTGAAGAGGAGGGAAGGACGCTCTAGGTAAAGAGAGAGGGGTCTCTTAGGCAGCAGCCTAGATGGTAGGGAGAGCTCAGCCCTCTGGGTTCCTAGATGCTGGGTCCTCAGGGCTTCATGCAGTTGCTGGGGAACTTCCTTCCCAAGATATGTTTGGTTTGGTGGTTTGGTTTTGGTTGTTTGGTTTGGTTTGGGTTTGGGTTTGGTTTGGGGTTTGGTTTGGTTGGGTTGGGGGTTTGGGGTTTGTTTTGGTTTGGTTGGGGGTTTTGGGTTTGGTTTGGGGTTTGTTTTGGTTTGGTTGGGGGTTTGGGGTTTGGTGGTTCTGTTCTGTTCGGTTCGGTTTGGTTCTGTTCAGTTCGGTTCGGTTTGGACACAGGACCTCACTATATATACAGCCCTGCCTAGCCTGGAACTTGCTAGACAGACCAGGCTGGACTTGAACACATCTACCTACCTCTGCCTCCTTAGTGCTGGTACCAAAGGCTTATGCTGCCAAACCTGCCCCTTCCAGGACTTTTTAAGTCCATCCTTAGTTTGCATCCCTAGGAGGGACTCTAGGCACTTGCCATCTTTCTCAGTGAAAGAAGGCCCAGGCTGCTTGTCATCTGCTACCTGGGCTGGGATTTGAGTATCCAGCAAGCAGACCCTTCCTATCTGTTTTTTCCCCCATCTTTCTTTTTTTATTTTTTTAAATTTATTTATTATTTTTTATGTGTATGAATGTTCTGTCTGCAATGTAGGTCTGTGCACCCGTGTCGTGCAATGCTGCAGAGGTCAGAAGAGGGTGTTGGATTCCCCTGGAACTGGAGTTAAAGACGGTTCTCAGCCGCCATGTGGGTGCTGGGGATCGAACCCTGGTCCTTTACAAGAGCAGTCGGTGCTCTTAACCGCTGAGCCATCTCTCCAGCTCCCTTCCCCATCTTTCTTTTCATCATTGTGCTAGAGAAAATGGGGCTTGGAGGAGGTGGAGGCCCTGAGAGGGGAGTTGAGGGAGAAAATGGGCTCTGAGGTTTGGGTGGCCCTCGGGTATGTGGGTCAGCAGTTTGTGTCCCCCTAGCCTCAGGGACTCTGGATGCCCAGGAAGCTGGGAGGCCGGGGGTGTAGAGGGAAGCTCCTTAAGCTGAGTGTGAGCTGGACCTGTGTAGGGAGCGTTGTCTGCTAAGAGCTGGGTGCTGGCGGAGACCCAGCCATGAGTAACAGGGGGTGGCAGGGAGGACCATCTGGAGACTGCTAGAACGATAGTAGAAAGTCATCAGTCATTCATTTAGTAAACATCTGTTGAACATCAACCTGTGTACAAGGCCCTGGGTGGCCTGTCCTCTGTCCTCAGAGATCTCCAGTCCAGGCGGAGAGCCATCAAATGTCCCCAAAACCAGCTAAGTGCGGCCAGGATGTACAGTGGAGGGACCCCCCACCCCCCACCTAGGCAGGGGTTGGGAGGTCATCCTTGGAAAGTGTCATTTAAGCTAAATTCTGACCAGTGAGAGACAGTGGCCCAGGAGAAGAGGAGGGAAGTCCATTCCTGGCAGGGAGGTAGTATGGCAAAGGCACGGAGGTTCAGGGACCAGCCAGTGTGTGGCAGGAAAATGCCCAGAGCCAGGCAAGCCTAGGGGAGGGGGGATTCAGCTGAAAGGGCAGGGGCTCAGCAGCCACAGGAGGCCCTGCAGACTGTCTCGGGAGCAGTGGGGAGCATGTGCTGTATCACTGGGTTCAGGAAGGTAGTGGGCAGGTGCGATGGACACCAGCTCTGCTTGGGGCCATCTGCAGGAACTGTAGGAACATGGCTGTGAAGAGATGGAGACCAGGGATTGCTTCAGTGAGGGCTTCACAGCCCTGATGTGAATGACAGGTGACTAAATGCCCCAGAGAGCCAGACTTCTGGAAGATGTGGGTTCCAGGGTGAGTGAGGGATGACATCCTGGAAGAGTTGATTCAGGACCTTAGCTGGGAAGGAGGGGAACCTGGAATAGCCAAGTGTCCAACTAGCATATTCATGATTGACTACTCTTTATGGATATGTTAATAAACTCAGCCTCACCCTCCCATACACACTGGGGCCCTTGTTCCATTGTCCTGGAAATAGCCTCAAGTCAGAGTGGAGTGTGGTCCCCATCTCCAATGTCAGCTCCTCCCTGTGGCTTCCCACCAGTGTCCGTATGCTGCCCAGACTCGGGAAATTGTGCCTCTTCTCAAAGTGAGGACAGCAGAGGGGTGCCCGTGGGGCACTTGGGTACACTGGAGGGCTGGGCCAGGACTGCCCAGTTCCATCTTATGATTCCTATCATGTGGCTGCTGCATGTGTAGCTGGGCTTCAGTGATTCCTCTCCATGGCAGGGGAGTAGGAGGCTCAAGGAGGAGGCCACCAGAGAGAGACTCCCTGTGCACACCATCATGACTGGTGTACTTGGACGCACTCAACCTTTGCTAGAGCGCACTGGTCCGGTTGGATCGTGGCCATCCAAAGAAACGGCCCCATCAGGTGTGAGTCACAGGTGCCAGGAGTGAGCATGAGAGGGGAGGGGAGGGGGAGGGGTTGCTTCCCGGAAGGGGCTTCCTCCAGCCTCCTAGTGGAGACCCCAGGAGTCCTTCTGGGAGGCCTGGCTCACTGAGGGCTGTGGGGAGGTTGTTGGTAAGGGGGAGGGGGTGAGCCCAAGCTTTCTGTTACAGGTACTGTAAGGAAGGTGGAGGGGGTGGCATAAGTAGCTGTCACCAAATGGTGAGTCAGGCTCCGCTAGTAGCTTTGAGTCAGCCCCAGGGGATGAAGGGGAAGGGGATGCTGGTCAAGGGCAAATGCTGGCAGGTTGGGCCAGGTCTACCTGAGCATCTTCCACCTCTCTACCCCCACCCCCAGGTATATAGCCAGTTCCAGCACTGGATCCAAGGAGAGTGGGGGACTTCCCTTTCCTGGTGCAGAGAGGGTAACTGAGGCCCAGCTCACTCCTCCTCAACTGAAAATCAATCTCTCTCTCTCTCTCTCTCTCTCTCTCTCTCTCTCTCTCTCTCTCTCCTTAGACACCAAGCCATACCCTATCCCAGAGCTTTTGCCCCGCCACCCCAGCTGCCCATTCTTGTCCTCCAGGATTCTCTGCTCAAGCGTGCCTTTCCAGATCCTCTGCGACCTGTGGTTTTCTTTGTCCCAGGCCCTTGGGACACTTGTTACAACATGATTCCTTTACCAGCTCTGCCCACCCCCAACACACACATGCCAGGTACTCAGTCATGTGACCCCTGATCCCCAGAAAAGAGCCTGACATGTTACACCAACCATGGTAACACCGGCCCTCTTCAAGTACAAGCTGTGTGCCTGGCACCATGCTGCCACATATATAGGCCTCGGACCCCATAGTCACTCTTTGAGAGTGGCAAAATTCCTTTTATACATAGGTTAGAGATGAGGGCAAAGTTCTGGGAGGCTACAGAATTCGAAGATCACCCCCCCACACCCCTGCAGGAGGAGACGGTATGATCTCGAGCAATCAGCCCCGGAGCCCCGCACTTGGGTCTGTCCCTCTACTCCAGTGCATACAGTAGATGGCTTAGTAAATACTGGGTTGCGGGATGGGAAGATGGGCTTCTCCCAAAGGGTGGAGGGAGGGCTGGCCTACCCTCCTGCATTTTCCAAAGCTTCTGGTGCATTTTCCTTAGCACCAGCTGGCACTATGGTGGCCTCAAGTTTCCTCTGCTGGTGTCGCAGGCTGCTGGACACCTCATTCAATCTCGTGTCTTTTAGCAAATTGAAGGACAAGAAGAGGCGGGCAGTTGGATCAGGGAAACAGAGCCTGAGGGTTGTTTTCCTAAGAGCCCTTGGCTCGGGAATGTATCCCTCAGGTCCAGGGAGCAGACGAGAAGACAGGCTCAGTAGCCTGGAGAGTGACTCTGGGGTCTGCAGCAGCAGTGCCCTCTTTCTGAATCTGGCTCCCCAGTGAGAGGACAAAAGTCAGAAGCATTTGAGTCAGAAGCCCCCACATTCTTGCTGTGTTTTGGATGAGTCGCTCCTCTCTGTGTCTCAGACTCCTCTTTGGTAGAGTGGAGTACAGGGCTGCTCTCTGTGCACCGAGCGGGGCTGTGGGGAGGCTCCATAGGGAGTAATGGGATATTTTTTACTGGACTGAGGGGAGATGGACAGATGTGGTAGATAGGTGAGGGTGTCTGGCTAGGGACCTCTCCAGACAAGGTGCATCATTGGGAGCTGGAGACCCCAGCCCAGCAGTTTATCAAACCTTGAAGGCCAAGCCCACTTCCTGTCAAAGGCCCTGCGACATCCTCAGCCTAACCGATGTTGATTAATGGCCACAGAGGGCATGGGTGCCGGCAGCCATCCCTCCTCAGTGGATGGACTCAGCTGTGATCTATGGGACTGGGGCCCACGGGGAGCAGCTCTGAGCTCAGAAAAAGCTCCAAAAGTGGGTCACCACTGGGTGGAGCCTGGAAGGAGCCAATCACCTGGAAGGGAGGGGGAGGGATAGACTCTATGCTGCCTGTAGTCCTACTGGGTGGAAGGGATAGACTCTCTGCTGCCTGTAGTCCTACTGGGTGGAGCCTGGAAGGAGCCAGTCACCTGGAAGGAAGGGATAGACTCTCTGCTGCCTGTAGTCCTACTGGGTGGAGCCTAGAAGGAGCCAGTCACCTGGAAGGAAGGGATAGACTCTCTGCTGCCTGTAGTCCTACTGGGTGGAAGGGATAGATTCTCTGCTGCCTGTAGTCCTACTGGGTAGAAGGGATAGACTCTCTGCTGCCTGTAGTCCTACTGGGTGGAAGGGAAAGACTCTCTGCTGTCTGTAGTCCTACTGGGTGGAGCCTGGAAGGAGCCAGTCACCTGGAAGGAAGGGATAGACTCTCTGCTGCCTATAGTCCTACTGGGTGGAAGGGATAGATTCTCTGCTGCCTGAAGTCCTACTGGGTGGAGCCTGGAAGGAGCCAGTCACCTGGAAGGAAGGGATAGACTCTCTGCTGCCTGTAGTCCTACTGGGTGGAGCCTGGAAGGAGCCAGTCACCTGGAAGGGGGGGAGGGATAGACTCTGCTGCCTGTAGTCCTACTGGGCGGAGCCTGGAAGGAGCCAGTCAACTGGAAGGAAGGGATAGACTCTCTGCTGCCTGTAGTCCTACTGGGCGGAGCCTGGAAGGAGCCAGTCAACTGGAAGGAAGGGATAGACTCTCTGCTGCCTGTAGTCCTACTGGGTGGCCAAGGCCTCCAGGGGTCAGGGTGCATACCCGGGACTACTTGCCAGAGGGACTTGTGACTTCAAATGCAGCCCGAGAGGTGCACACATCTATCCTGGCTGCCAGCAGGGACGTCTCTTCTGACCGGCAACAGAGACCCACAGCCAAAGCTGCTATGTGGAACCTGGGTGGTGGCTTAGATGTGGCTAAAGAAGGGCTCTCAGCTGAGGCGACGCATGTGAAACCCAGGGAGGAGGAACCAGTTGTATGACGGCTGGGGAGAGTGAGCCTGCAGCAGCACCAAGTGAGGGTGGAGCTTGGCCTGTTCCAGGAAGTAAGGGGGTGTGGGGGTCAGCTACAGTGGCTGAAGGAGCGCCGGGAAGATGGCGCTAGGAAGCAGGCGGGAATAGGAAAGGGCCTCGAAGAGGTCCCAAGCCTCAGCTGGAAGTTTAGGGTTAGCGCATAGGATAACTTGGTGGGGGGTAGGAGATGCCCTCCAATTCACACAGACCCTTCTGGCCCCCACATGAGAGCAAATTAGAGGATCACCTGGGGAAATGGAGTCCGGAGAGGTGGCTGCTGTAGCTCTGCGTGACAGCTGTGGCCTGGGCACGGGGTAAGAGAAAAGAACCCAACTGTAGACCTGGAGACCCAGCATCCATGGGAGCCACTCACCCTTCCCTGGGCAGGGACTGATTTGAATGGCTCCATCCCATGCTCCCGTGTTCCCTACACAGGGTCCAGGTCCCGTTTGTGGAGGTGATGCCACATGAGACACTTCCCGACGCCATCGTAGTCTCTCAGCTGGGAAGGAGCTGTTTCTGGAATTTACGCCTTATTAATGCCTCCCTGACCCCTATTCCTGCCGGACTCTAAGGCTGCACTTCCTCAAGGTGAAAATTAGATGTTTTAGGCTAGCAGGAATCCTTACCTCCCTGTCCAGTGGATCTGAACTACATCTGTGTATGTGTGTGTGCAAACACACATACTCCACTTAGCAGAAAATTGGGGACATTATCAGGCGGGGTGCATGGCAGGGCCTTCTTATTGGGAATCCAGGCCAGAGCCAGAGGGCCCAGCAGCACTTTACTACCTCTCCTGCTGCTCAGATGCCTGCCGGCAAGGGCACCAGCAAACCCTGTGGCCACAGCTGACATGTGCTATCTCTGGGCTGCTTCCTGTTTCTGCCCTGACAGAGGACCTTCCAGCAGGGCAGAGAGAATGTCATGAAGGGAGCTGCTGGCCCATGGCTCCAGCAGTGCTGGTGAGGAGAGTCACCTCACCTCATTGTTCAGATTCCCTGGGGGAACCTGGCTTGAAGCAGCTCGAAGAGGTCTGTGCTGGGAGGCAGAACCGTGGGCTTTCTGGATGAATTGTAAGTCAGGCTCTTTCTGGTCTGTACTCCTTAACCTGGGCAGTTGACGGTGGAGGGAGGAATAGATCTGATGGTTTCAAAAGTCAGCAGATCTGATCTCTACTAGCTGTGTGAGCTTGACACTTGACGACCTCTATGAATGTCTGCAGCCAGGTTCATATGGAAGGAGGAGGAACAGGCAAACCATCAGGAGGCACAAGAGCCAGCACCTTCCCAAGGGAGCACATCTGCCATCTTCGTGATGGCTTTCACTCTTCAGGCCTCTCATCCAGCAGTGCACTGCCTCCGTGTTCTCATTTGCAGCGATCTGAGACAGAGACAGAGGAGCTGGCCTGAGGTCTCACGGCTGGTCATGCTCCCTGTGTTTCTCAGCACTAATCTTTTTTCCTGACTCCCAGCCTTAGGGGGAAAAGGAGGGATGGAGGGAGAGGGGGAGGAGGGAGAGGAGAGGAGAGGAGAGGAGAGGAGAGGAGAGAAGAAAAGAGGAGAGAACACTCTTAGAAGAGTGTTTGCTAGAAGCCTGGCTGGTCTTGGGAGCCCAGTGTGTTTTCAGCACCATGGGCCATGGACAGCGCCTGGCTGACTGGCAGGAACTTTGGCTTGTCCTTTCCAGAACACAGGCTTTCACCTTATTCTCCTCGACCTGTGGAAGCAGCAGGCTCTGAGAGAGTCCTCAAAGCTAAAGGACCACTTTGCCTTGGCACAGAGGCTACGTGATACTCCACTCTCCTGGGAGACGAGCAGCCACCATGCTACTCCCAGGGTCAGGCATAGCCACTTCGCTCCTAGGCCTTGGCATCGCCATGGAAACAGCGGAGGGCTGCACTCCAAAGACCCAACTCCAGGAAGTCTGGGCTGATGTGGCCTTGGGAAGCCCCAGCGCTTGGCCTGATGGGATTAGCATCCACCCCGCCCCCAACCCACTCTGCAAATGGAAAAATCAAAGCCCAGGGAAAATCAAGGCCCAGGGAAGAGAAAGCTAGACTCTTGGGATGTCCCTGAAACAACACAAGGCTCCTAGATAGGAACTGGCCTTACTGCTCCATTACACAGATGGGAAAACTGAGGCAAAGTCGCCTTCCTCTGGACCTGTACTAGCTTCCCTGAAACCCACTTACAGAAGAATAACCTCCCTTCCCCCTTTTGTGTGCTTTAATTTGACTGGATGTGTGGTGTTTGTATCATTACATTGACCCCCACCCCGCTGTGGACAGATAGAGAGGCCTGGGCTGAGGTTCATGACTATAGTACTTCCTACAGGGGGTAGATGTGAGCTGGGCTGGCCCAGGGTCAGATCCAGCCCTGCTCCACTCCAGGCATGAGGCTTGACTGCTTGTCTATATGAAATGGGAGAAGACATCACAGGGCTGCTCTCGGGACTGACTTTTCCTGGACAGGCCTGAGCCTTGCTATTGGGAGCATGCATCCCATGTTAGTAGTAGTTAGTATCACCTTTTACTGGCCACTTGGTAAGTGTGTGAACAGCTGTGTCAGTGAATAGCAGAATGATCTGCTAGCCCACCACAGGGGCTTTCCCCAGGCCTTCCCAATCTGTTACAGTTTACATTCTGCAGACACTTGCTTCCCACCTGCCTGGCCAGAGGGCCTACTTTGGAATTTATTCTGCTTTGGAATTCTCTAGTTGTGTACAGGACTGTGACCCCATGTTGGCAGTGTCTGAGCCCAGGATGGCTGCCTGGGAGGGGTTGGGAAGAGGGGCTGATGAGGCAGCATGGCACAGGCCTCAACACTCAGGCTCCAGTAGTTTGGCACCAGCACCCTGGCCCGCCCAAAGCAGAGCCATAGGGAAAGCCTCGTGCAGTCCATGGGGTCTGACGGGGCGGGGGTGGGGCATGCAGTGTGAGGAGGACGGTCACAGCTGAGATTGGCAGATGGTACTGTGGATGGGAGAGTGAGCCCAAGAGT
Source organism: Rhizomys pruinosus (assembly GCA_009823505.1). Classification (NCBI taxonomy): domain Eukaryota; kingdom Metazoa; phylum Chordata; class Mammalia; order Rodentia; family Spalacidae; genus Rhizomys; species Rhizomys pruinosus. Next base: position 634,611 of record VZQC01002492.1, read on the forward strand.
GATGCATGCAGGAGAAACAGGCTGTGCCCGGTGTGTGGAGCAGGCTGAGGAGCTGCCGATCTCTGCAGAGGAGGTGGCTCATCTGCAGAGCTGTGTTGTACACAAGACCCTTTGTTTCCTTGCTCGCTTTTCCTGGCATAGTTCAAGGAGTTCCAGACTTACCGATCCCACCCTGACCCCAAATCCCACCCACCAGCCCCAGGCCTCTCCCACCCCGCTTTGTGCTCTAGAAACTGAGTCGTGCACTAACCTTGAAGTCTGTTCTGTGTGGGAAAAGGCACGCTGGTTTGGAAGGCATGGTGAAGGAATTGGGGCTCCTGAGGGGTTTATAGTGCTGGCGACTCTAGGTGGAAACAGGCAGTAAGCGAGGGAGCTTTAGAGGACATCCCAGGGCTGATGCCAACATACATGGCTCCTTTCCCCTAGCCTTTCCTCTTTTCTCAAGCCCAGCCTGGGCGGGTGCCTTAGCAGTCCTGCCCTGTCCTCACAAGGGCTCTGGATTGCAGCCAGATGTATGGGCAGCACTCACAGATGCTGGAACGGGAACTGCAGAGAGCTGAAGGGCCCGTGGGCAACACTTCCCACTCCTATCTGGGGCCAGCATTGTCAGGAGAGGTGGGTCTTGACCTGCCCATGAAAGTCAGCTGTGTTGCTGGGTCGGGAGTGTGGCTGCTGCCGGCAAAGAGAATGGACTCTGCAGTGTGCAGAGGGGCTGGGAGGAGAGGTACGCAGGTGTGCTAGATGGGGAGGAGACACAGCATGGTAATCTCTTGTTCATTCGCCTTTCATTCAGTGGGAACTTAAGTTTTACTCATTTTTATTTTATGTGTTTGAGTGTTTTGCCTGCACGTACGCAAATGTGCCGGGTGTGTGCAGTGCCTGCAGAGACCTGCAGAGGGGGTTGGATCACCTGGAACTGGAGTTACTTATGGTTTTCAGCTGCCATGTGGGTGACAAGAACTGAACCTGGGTCCTCTGCAAGAGCAGCAAGTGTTCTTAGCCATTGAACCCTCTCTCTAGCCCATTCAGCGGGTATTTAGTGAGCCCCTGGGCTGCCCCCAGGAGCTGTGGAGAAAGTCAGATGCAGTCTCTTCAGGCACAGGCTTAGTCATGGAAAAGCTGTGTCTCTGCCTCTGAGAAACCCCTAAATTATAATGGCTTAAGCAGGATGGAAATCCTGTCCTACATATGAGCTTGGATAAGTGGTTCAGTGGCAGATTGATGGTTCTGATTATCAGGAACCTAGATTCCTGTCCTTTTCCTGTGTCTTCCATAAAATAGAACTTGACCTCATGATGTATAATGATTGCTCCAACTCCAGCCATCATGTCCATTGTAACAGAAGTTGTACGTATGACCTCAAAAGTTGTCTTCCCTAAAAATTGCATGTATGACCTCTGTTGATACCCTCTACCAGGAATGTGGTCGCATGGCTGCACCGGCTGCTGGGGAGGCCTGTGTTGATACCCTCTACCGGGAATGTGGTTGCGTGGCTGCACCGGCTGCTGGGGAGGCCTGTTGCCCTTTTTCTTCTTCATCTGACTTTGCTTCTTCACTTTTTTCCATCCAACAAATATCTATTCATTTTATAATGAATAATCGAATAATATGAATGATGGCCACTTTTCTGAACACTGGAGTAGCTATGGACAAAAATAAGTAAAGTCTCTGCTCTCATGGAAGTTCTTATCTAGAAGGGGGATGAGACAGTAAATTCATCATGTCAAGTAGTGCAGTATTGTGAGGGAAAACAACCTGGGGGGGGGTGATGTGGAGGGCGTACCGAGCAGAGACCTGACTGGAATGAGAGGCAAAACCATTAGTGACAAGTGGGCTGGAAGCCAACAGCATATAGCATGTCCTGAGATGGAAATGTGCCTGGCATAATGGGGTGGGGTGGCTGTGTGCTTCATTTTGGGTCACTGTGAGGATGAAGGAGATGATTGATGGGTACAAAGCATCTGGCGTTCATCCTGGCACGTGGTTGGTGTCCAGTCCATGAAGTGCCCACACCTATCATGACAGATTTCCCCAGGATAGTTCTGGAGTAATTATGAATTGATTGGACAAGCTTAGCTCAGCTACCTTTTCAATATCATTTACACATCCTGGTTCAGGTGATAATGTAATGCTATTCATATCAATAAATAACAGTCGTTTATTGAGGTGCTGAGTATTTCTTTTTTTTTTTTTTATTTTTTTGGTCTTTTCAAGACAAGGTCTCCCTGTAGTAGCCCCAGCTGTCCTGGAACTCACCTGTAGACCAGGATGGCCTTGAACTCACAAAGATCCACCTGCCTCTGCCTCCCAAGTGCTAGGATTAAAGGCGTGTCCCACCATGCCCGGCGAGGTGCTGAGTATTTCTAAGTGAGCAGCACTCTCAGGAAGTGGGTTACTCTCTCCACTCTGATGTCCTTCCCGAACAAGCCAGGCTCTGGAGGACCTGTGTCCTGAGCAGCCCCTCGAACCCCCAGAAGTGTAAGGTATCCAGCCTCACAGTAATCCCCCGGCTGCTTAAACTCCCCCACTGGTCCCTCAAGGAGGTGCCATGGGACAGGAAAAATTTTCAGGGACACAAGAGGCTCAGCTGGGTTTCGTCCCCTGTGCTTACCTTGTCCTTGGGCCAGCTGGTCCCTTCTTGGTGCCAGTCTCTCTCTCTCTCTCTCTTTCTCTCTCGCATCTCTCTCTCTCTCTCTCCTCGCTCTCTCTCTCCTCTCTCTCTCTCTTTGAGACAGGGTCTCCCTTTTAGTCTCAGATGGCCTGGAGCTCACTCTGTAGACCAGGCTGGCCTTGAACTCACAGAGATCTGTCTGCCTCTGCCTCCCAAGTGCTAGGATTAAAGGTATGTGCCACAATGCCCAGCCTCCAATTTTTTTTTACATTTTATTATTTTTTTTTATGTGTATGAATGTACTGTGTGCATGTGGGTTGGTGCACCTGTGCCAGCCTCTCTTGGTGTGCTAGAGGAACAATGCCCTCATGGACATTGTGCTGGATAGCTTTAGTGTCAACTTGACACACCTGTGTTGAGGGAGCCTCAGTCGGGAATTGGCTCCATTGGATTGGCCTGTGGCCATTGTGGAGTATTGTCTTGATGGTCGAGCAGTGGGGGGGGCCCAGCCCACAAGAGTGGTGCCACCCTGGGCAGGTGTTGTGTACTGTATAAGAAGGCAGGTGGGCATGAGCCAGGGGAGCAAGCCAGTGAACAGCTTTCCTCCATGGCCTGTGCTTCAGCTCCTGCTCCAGGTTCCTGCCCGAGTTCCTACCTTGGGCTCCCTAAGTATGACCTGTGACCCGGAGATGTAAGTTGAATAAACCCTTTCCTCCCCAAGTTGTGTCGGTCAGAGTGTTTTGTCACAGCAGTGGAAGACAGACTAGAACAGACATGGAGACACAAATGAGGTCACAGTGAATATCTTGGGGTGTGGGGAGGGCTGTGAGAGGTGAAGCCAGTGAAAGCAGTAGTCTCTTGTGTGGGCTTCTGCCACTGATTCTGTCTTCCTAGTGCTGGGGAGCACCCAGTACCCAGCACCAGCCTCATCCTGATACCCTGAGATTTAGAACTCAGCTGCTTCCTTAGATAGCTGTGTGTGTAAGAGATTCATAAAAAGCAGGAGCCTCTCTTTCCAGATCTGTTATACAGGCATGGTGACACTCTTCTGCCAACTCTATGAGGAGTCAAGTGACAGGATGGCAAGACTGGTACTGGCTAGCAGGGCAGAGAGATCAGGCCTGACATTCTTTCCCTCCTACAAGCCCAGAGTAGGCCTCTGCACAGTGATGAAGTGGTGTTTCCTGCAGGAGAGGGCCGGGAGGTGGTGTGTGCTGAGGGGCACAATCCAGCCACCTCAGTTTCCCCTTCACAGAGGGGGAGGGTGCCATCCCATGCTGGCTGACTTCTTACCCTGTGGGCTGTAAAGCCTCTGTTGAGCCAACACAGAGAGTCTGAGTGCCTCCCCCAGGCCACCCAGGAGTCAGTGCTGTCTAGGTGAGCTGCACAGAGAGGCTGAGTGCCTCCCCCAGGCCACCCAGGAGTCAGTGCTGTCTAGGTGAGCTGACTCAGGAACTGGCTTGCCTTCCCACTAACTCGGAAGAGCTGTGCAGAGCAGAGTGGGAGAATGGTTTGGCAAAGCTCCATCCTGCCCACCGTCTCTTCTCAGGCCACTGTCTCCCCCAGAAGACTCGCCAACCTTCTGGGGCCCTAAGTGCCCAGATCTCCTGTCCCTGGAACTCTCAGGTGCTATCTCAATGTCCAGAGTGACCTCCGTGTTGACCCACAGGCTTGCCTGCCCCTCTCTCCCCTGGCTAGAGCATGGTGGCTTCACCCTTTGGAGGGGGCCCTGGTGGCACCCCCTGCTGGGAACTTCCTGGAAGTACTTTTGCTCATTTTAAATGCTCACTCTGGTGAATTTTGATAGATTGAGTTTGCAGCCAGCACCACAGTCCATGTTTCTTTTGCCATTTGCAGCCGGTCCCCATTCCCACACCAGGCCATTGTTTTTCTTTCTGTCTGTATATTTTTGCCCTTTTCTAGAAAGCTCATCTATACAGAAACAGAGGTAATATTTCTACCTATCTTAAGATTCTTGAACTTGGGGCTGGAGAGATGGCCTAGCAGTTAAGAGTGCCAACCGCTCTTTCAGAGGACCCGGGTTCAATCCCCAGCACCCACATGGCGGCCGAGAACCGTCTATAACTCCAATTCCAGGAGAACTCCAGTTCCAGGGGAATCTGACACCCTCTTCTGACCTCTGCGGCATTGCACTACACGGGTGCACAGACCTTACATGCAGACAGTACATTCATACACATACAAAATTAAAAAAAAAAAAAGATTCTTGAACTCAGCTAAAAGTTTTTGACATTCACCTATATTTTTGTACACACTGGTTTTACTCTTTTTTTTTTTTTTTTTTGGTCTTTTTGAGACAGGGTCGTTCCTTTAGTCCAACTGTCCTGGAGCTCACTATGTAGACCAGGCTGGCCTTGAACTCAGAGACCTGCCTGCCTCTGCCTCCCGAGTGTTAGGATTAAAGGTGTGAGCCACTACGCCTGGCTTCACCGTTCTTTTTTTTTTTTTTATTTTATTTATTTTTGTATGTGTATAAATGTACTGTCTGCATGTAGGTTTGTGCACCCGTGTCGTGCAATGCCGCGGAGGTCAGAAGAGGGTCTCGGATTTCCCTGGAACTGGAGTTCTCCTGGAATTGGAGTTACAGACGGTTCTCAGCCGCCATGTGGGTGCTGGGGATCGAACCCGGGTCCTCTGCAAGAGCAGTTGGTGCTCTTAACCGCTAGGCTATCTCTCCAGCCCTGGCTTCACTGTTCTTATGAGACACATTTCCCCAGACCTTGAAAAAATTTTACTGAGGATCTGTGTAGTTCTGGAGAAACAGACTCCATTTCTCCTCTTAGATACAGCTTGCAGCCAGGCTGAGCCAATCAGAGCACAGAGCTCATGACCTGGGCTACTCCAATGAAACGTGTTCCTTCCCCCAGCACAATGATGAGTTCCTGGACTGGACTGGCATGTGAGATGCAGCAGTCTAGTGAGGAGCTTCTTGGATTTGGGCTGGAGCAGCCGGCCTTTCTCCTGCTGCTGACTCCTGCTCCCTGCGGAGCAGCTCTTCCAATGGAGGGCAAAGCCAGCACTGATATCACTGTGACACCCCCCCCCCCCCGGAGGCAGACAGGGATGAGATGCTGGGATCCTGATCCGGCCAGGCCTGAAGTCTACTACAGTTCCAGATTTTTTTCATTTATCAATCAGTTCTCAGCCAAAGCCAACTTAAGATGCTCTTGTTATTGTTTGTATCTCAAGTCAGCAAACTTCAACCTCATGGTCAGCCTCCTTTGTTGGAACAGGCTTGCTTATTTACCCTAGTGTGGCAGCCATTCAAGCCACAGCCTGAAATATGTGGCCCTTAAAAAAGAAGTTTGCCAGCTGGGTGTGGTGGTGCACACCTTTAATCCTAGCACTTGGGAGGCAGAGACAGGCGGATCTTTGTGAGTTCAAGGCCAGCCTGGTCTACCAGAGTAAGTTCAGGCAGCTGGGCTACAGGAAGACCTGTCTAAAAAAACGAAAAAAAGACCAAAAAAGAAAAAGAAAGTTTGCTGACCCTGTTTTAGTTGAAAGTCAAGGTTCAGTAACCCCTCTCCCCTAAACAGGATGGATTGCTAGAAGCCAGCCCCATCTCTTCTCTGGCCCTTATGACTACATTTATTCAACACAAGTCTGAATGGTTTCTATAGTCCTTTTTTTTTTTTTTTTTTTGTGCTTTTTGAGAACAGGTCCTCCTGTGCCCCAGCTGTCCTGGAACTCACTATGTAGACCAGGCTAGATTTGAACTCATAGAGGTCCCACCTGCCTCTACCTCCCGAGTGCTGGGATTAAGGTTTCTATAGTCTTTTTTAAAAAATCGTGTTTGAGGGGCTGGAGAGATAGCCTATCGGTTAAGAGCACTGACTGCTCTTGCAGAGGACCCGGGTTCAATCCCCAGCATCCACATGGCGGCTGAGAACCGTCTGAAACTCCAATTCCAGGAGAACTCCAGTTCCAAGGGAATCTGAGACCCTCTTCTGACCTCTGCGGCATTGCACAACACGGGTGCACAAACCTACATGCAGACAGTACATTCATACACATACAAAAATAAATAAAATAAAAAAAAAATCGTGTTTGAGCGCATGTGTGTGGGGGGGTGCATACTTGTATGCATGTTTCTGTGTGTGCACAATCGTAGTGCTGGAAGTTGATGTTGGGTGTCTTCCTCAATTGTTCTTTACTTTCACGGTCTGTCCCTGAACTTGTGGCTCACTGATTGGCTAGAACGGCTGGCACACTTGCTCCAGGGACCTCCCTGTCTCCACATCCCCAATGCTGAGGTTAAAGGCATGTACCTCAGTGTCCCAGCTTTTATGTGGGTGCTGGGGATTGATCCAAACTTGGCCTGATGCTTGCATGGCAAGCACTTTACTGACTGAGACATCATCTCCCAGTCTCTTTATTTTTGGAAGTTTGACTGCCTCAAACTTGATATGTAGCTGAGAATGACCTTGCACTTCTGGTCTTCCTATCTCCAGCAGAGATTACTGTATGTACCACCTTGCCTGGTTTTATGTGGAGCTGAGGATCCAAAGAACTCAGAGCTTTGCACAAGCTAGGCAAGCACTCTGCCAACTGAGCTTCATCTCCAGTCCCTTTATAGCACAGTGTCTTCTGATTCACACTCTGCCTCAGGTAGTCTGCCATTCACTCTCCTGGGTCACAACAGCACCTTGAGTCTGCCCCACTGAGCTGCAGAGTGCTCATTCTGCAGGAAACTGGCCAAGCCCTTTGGCTCTCCACTGCTCCCAGGGCAAAGGTCACACTCTCTAGACTGACAGGACAGGATCTTCTGAGCGATGAAGCCCTTGTCCATGTTCCCATGCTAACCCACTTCCCCATGCCCTTCTTTCCCTGGAGGGCACAGGCTGGTTTCCCACTTCTCCAGAATCTCTCAGCGTTCCCTAACGTGGCACTCATTGCTTCTGTTCCTTCCTTATCTGCCTACCTAGTGGCCTCCTGGGCCTCCTAGGCCTAGCCAGAGCCCCTCTTTCCCATATGTTGAAAATATCCCTTGCCCTGGGCCGGCTGAAGGCTGCCACGGCCCTGGTCTTCCTTCCCTCCATCACGATGAATTGTGATGTCTGTTTACATAGCTGCCACCCCATGGGATTGGGTGTTCCCGGGACACTGCCTGACTCATCTTGTCCTCATTATGGCCCAGTTTGGGGCCATGCACCTAGTAGAAGCCCAAGTGCTTATGTTCAGGGCACAGTGTTCTTTGCATTTGCACCAGAGCCCTGAGGAATTGGATGAGGCTGCAAAGTAGGGGGAGGGAATGGCTGTGAGGTGCGAATGGATGCATGGGAAGATGACAAGTGTAAAGGGCTCCTCAAACCCAGTGTCAGGTGCACTGTGCTCTCTGAGAGCAGAGATGATCAGGTCTGGCTCTTGTCCGCATCTGGCCCAGGACAGAAGACTGCCAGCTGTTTCTTGAGTGACCTTGGGCTGTAGAGAAGCGACTTAAGTGGAGGGTATGGGGTAGTCTCTGACTTGAAGGCAAAACAACCAGCTGGGGGTTCATGGTGCTGCTCTTGCTAACAAGGTGGCAATGTATTCAGAGACTTGTGAGCAGTCTGGAAAGGGGGATCTGGGGCTGTGGTACCCATGGCCCTGATCCTGAGCCATGGAAGGGTGGCCACAAACCACTTGACACTGTCAGACTTTACAGATTTGGTTCTTTGATTGCACTGGCCACATTCCAAGTACTCCTCCATAGCCATGTGTGGACAGCATAGATGAGAGAATTTTTATCACACACAAAGTCCCTGATAGTCAGAAAACATGGGTCCACACAGTGATGTGGGAATTCATTTATGCAGGACACTTCTGAGCGTCTGGGGAGAGTTCTGGGGCTTGGATGTGACCCTCCTAAGTTTGCTTCTGGCCAGACATTCACTTGCAGCGTAGCCCTAAGGCCACTCAGCATCCTGTAGAGTGGAGACCAGAAGAGCTGTGAGGGGAGAAAGCTAGGCCTCTGGGATGGTTAGGCCTGCTGGGACCTCTGACAGGCCACGGTTCTGCAGCTGTGAGCAGTGACAGGCATACAGGTCAGAAGCTCTTGAAGGGCACATCTACCCACCCTCCTCCAGCTCCAACCCAGGTGTGGTGCACCGGGATCTTACCTGTACTGGGGATGGGTCTGGGTCCATGAGACTGGCTCATGGCAAGAGGCAGGTGAGGAAAAGGCCAGAGCTCAGAGCTGGAGCTATGCAGAGCCTAGGACTGGGTGGAGAGGCTAGCCCACTGCATCCTGCACAGGGATGACCAAGCCCCTCCTACCCTCCAGCCACGGAGTAGAATTGGCAGCTAAGACTAGGTGGTACCTCCTCTGGGTAGATTATTCCACTGCCTGCCATCTGACTGGGGGTTGTTCACAGTTCCGCATGGCCGTCTTAGCCACAATCTTCTCAAGCACTTTCCTTACCCAGCCCCCCCCCCCCCCCCGGCCCATAGTCTCACATTCCGCAGCTTCAGTGGCCCACTGTGGAGGGTGTCAAAAAATGTTCAACGGGAAATTCTTGAAATAAAAATATTTGTTTCCAGCTGCATGATGCTTTTCAGAGCACAGTGAAGCCTCGCACCACCTGCCTTGTCCCCCGGGAGAGAACATCCTTCTGTCCAGCAGATCCACCCTCCATGTGCTACCCACCCATTAGTCATGGTAGCCAGCTCAGGTATCAGTTGTTTGACTTAATGACGCCACAGAAGCAGTGATCCCAGTGATTAGGATACATTGAAGAGAGATGTAAAGTGCTTCCTTCAAAGAAAGAAAAGCAAAGTTGTATGCCGAGGTTGCTACAATCTTCAGTACAATAAGATATTTTGAGAGAGGACGAGAGACTCATTTGCGTACCTTTTATTACAGCATATTGTTATAATTCTGTTTTATTATTAGTTATTGTTAATAATCTCTACTCTGCCCACTTACAAGTGAAGCTTTATCACAGATGTAGGCGCACAGGACAAAGTATGGTGTGAATAAGAATTCCTCACCTCTCTAAGGTTTCAGGGGTACACTGGGGGCCTGGGATATCTCCCTCTAGAAGAAAATGCAGACAGAAGGCCCTGTGCTATGAAGCCTGAATGGGTTACCCTCAAGCTCTCATGTCAGCCCTAGGTAAGAGGCATGTCGTATTCCCATTTCATAGACCGGACACTAAGGTTACTTCCAGCCACCAGGTGGTGGAGCTGGGATCTGACCCCTGGTGATGTGGCTCTAGAGTTTATGCTTGAGGTAGTCCAAAGTCTTACCTGGTCCCAAAGGCACCTTTGGGGTCAACCTCAGTGGGCCCTTCCACCCTGGCCTCTGTCCCACACACCCGTCTGGTCAAGTTTGGCAGGCACCCCAGGTCAGCGTCTCACGTCGGTGCCTCCTTTAGCTCTGGCCCTTACAGGTTTTTTTTTCCTCTCATCATGTCCCAGATTTTGAGTGAGCATTAATGAGATCAAGATGTGTTCCTTGTCCCACTTCACCTCATAATGTCTGGCAAGTAGCCTTGGGGGGCCTTAGTTGACAGTGGCCTGGCAGGTGGACTAAGTAGCTGGGGTGGCTGGTGTGGGCTGGTGTTTAGGGGCAGGTAGATGGGTTGTGGACGGTGGGGAGAGTAGTGGATAGCTGGTGGCCTGGCGGTTTGTGTGCTCCGAGAAAGATGCCGTGGAACCAGGAGAGGCAGTGGTCCAGAACTTCCTAGGGCAGAGCAGCAGGCTGCAGAGGAGCAGCGGGTGGGGTTTGAATGCTGCTCACATTTCTGCCTCAGGACTCTAGTGTTGATGTCCTGGGGAGGAATAGGCTGCAGGGAGGGGATGGGGTCTGTGTGGATGTCGTCTGAGGGCCTTGGGGGCAAGACGAGAAGGCAGCTGGGGAAGAGCCTAGGTTTGGGGGTGGTATAGAGATGGGGAGTTACATGGGTCCCTGTCTGGGGGGCTTTAAGAGAAAGGAATTAGGGACACACACAGCCTGTTGGGGAGACAGGCCAGGCCAGCAGAGGAGAGCCTCAGACAGGAGAAATCTGTCAGTGTTGCTTTTAGAAACCACATTTTCATTTCAGTTCACAAAGGTTTATTAAGCTAAAAGCTCGCAGAGAAATCTGTATGCAAATAAAAATTTTGGACCACATCCACCACTTTAACTGGGCTGAGACGGCAAGGCTGAGGACGTTGGATGCAAGGCCCTACATACTGTGACTGGAAGATGCTGGGGAAACTCAACTTCCTAGCTGTTGCATGAGCTGAGCCTTGCATTCTGCATGTCTTGAAATGATCCTTGTGGCCACTGAAGACATAGATGCAGGAGATAGAGGGCCCTCAAGAGGTGGTAAAACAGTGCTTCCAATAGAGATGGCGGTCCTGGCAGGGCGGCTCTTGTAATTGGGGTGGTTTGAGAGCTGTGTAGGAGGCTTAAAAACAAGGACAGAATAGGGGTTTGTGTGTAGGAGAGAGGCTGCTTGGTGGGCCCAGAGGATGACCAGGTTAGAGGGTGGCAGAGGAGTTTAGACTCTGGAGAAGATCGCACCTGGGGCTTCGCTCACATAGGGGCACAAGGCAGCCTGGACAGCAGGATAAGGTAGCTCTGAGGGCTGAGGTAGGCTAGAAAGAAATGTCAGACCTGTGAGAAGGAAGTGGGGGGAACCCAGAGCTCGTGACAGTGGGTCGGTAAATGTCCACTAGCATTGGAAATGTTTGCTAAATAGCCTTTGCTGAGTTTGCTGTGTGTTGATCTCAGAACAGACCAAACTATGCAGAGGGAGGGCTTGTGGGAGGGGCTGGCAGTGGTCAGGCTGTGACTGGTGGGTCCTATTTGGTAGAGGCCTGCTAAGAGTGACGAGCCACGGGCCTGGGCGCTGGGTGTTCGGAGGAGTGGCCGGGAAGCAGCAGCATCTGCTATTGACCTGGGCCTTGCAGCTGCCATGGGAGTGGGCCTGGAAACACCCCCATCTCAGATACCACAGAGACTTTCAACTTGCTGAGTCCCTCCACTGCGTAGCTAACAGCCTAGATTTTAGCTGAAAGTCGTCACTATGGGGCTTCACCACCTGCCATTGATGAGTTCTGGCTTATCCTTTCAGCCAAATAGGGTCAGAGTCAGAAAGGCTCTGAAGGAAGTGAGGGGGATTAGGTTTAAGGGGCATGTGGGTGACCGACATGCTGGGCAGAAAGAGTGAGTGCAAAGGCCCTGAGGCAGGATCGTGCCTGGTGTGTTTAATGAAGAGCATGAAGGCCAGTGTAGCTGGGGCAAAGGAAGCAAGCAGCAATTAAAGGCAGGAACTGGTGGTGACGCAGGGGTGCCTGCGGAAGCTGGAGGGCCGTCAGCTTCTCCCTGGGGTGAAGAGAAGCCCTGGAGGTTTTAGAGCTGAGGAAGGGCAAGATCCAACTTGAATTCTAACCTGACTCCTCTGGATTCTATGCTGGGAGCAAGGGTGGAAACAGGAAGCCAAAGTCAGCAGCAGTAATCCAGGAAAGACTGGTGGTGCTCAGTGCACAGCAATGGTAACTGTGCAGGGGCCGCCATGCAACTTTCTGACACATGAAGTGTGGATCCTGAAGAGCATCGACAGCCTTGATATGGGAAGAGAGGGATGGGGAGGTGTCAAGGATGATTCCAGAGCTTGGGCAGCGGTGGCTGGAAAGGCAGGGCTCCGTGGATGGGGACGGGGGCAGCTGTGGGGGACCAGAGGTAGGAATGGGTACTCACTGCAGTCACGTGCCCGGCTCAGGATCACATGGCTGGGAGGGAGTGGAGCCGGGACGGGAGCCTGGTGTGTGCACTAGGACTTAGTGTGTGCACTAGGACTTAGTGTGTGCACTAGGACTTAGTGTGTGCAGTAGGACTTAGTGTGTGCAGTAGGACTTAGTGTGTGCAGTAGGACTTAGTGTGTGCACTAGGACTTAGTGTGTGCACTAGGACTTAGCATGTGCAGTAGGACTTGGAATTCTTCAACACTCAGTCAGCGGGTCTCGCCAGAACATCTGTCTGAGCACTGGCACTATGGGCAAGGTTAGCATAGTCCTGTCTGGTAGCATCACCATTGGTAAAGAAGCAGAATCAGCCATGATGCTGGAAATTGAGCCTTAGGACATTGTGCTGAGCAGTAGAAGGAATATTCCAGAGGCTCTGGGGCCAGCGGTGGGGGCCTGAGCCCAGTGGGTTCTGGTGGCTTTCAGAAAAGGCCGGTCTGGGGTTCGATCCCCAGCACCCACATGGCGGCTGAGAACCGTCTGTAACTCCAGTTCCAGGAGAACTCCAGTTCCAGGGGAATCCGAGACCCTCTTCTGACCTCTGCGGCATTGCACGACATGGGTGCACAAACCTACATGCAGACAGTACATTCATACACATACAAAAATAAATAAAATTAAAATAAAAAAAAAGGCCGGTCTGAAGCACAGTGACCCCTGGGAAGAGGGACTGTGGAGAGGGGCCTCTTGGGACCACATGTGCTGGGTTTCCTGGCAGAGTGCCAAGGATACCACGGGCCTCCAGAGAATAGCTGGTCAGCAGAAGGCTGCTGGGTCTTTTCTGTTCTCTTCAAAGGATTGAGTGGTTTCGACAGGGTTACTGAGTCATAACTTACGTACCATAGGTTTGCCTGATGGAAGTGTCCTATTCAGTGTCTTCTAGCCTCTGTGCAGATCTGTCAGTCCACTTAGACAATCCGCACAGATCTGTAAGCCCACTTAGACCATCCACATTCATGGCTCTGGGCCATGTGTGGCCTTTTGGGTTGAGCTTCTTTCTCTTACCACTATGTGTTGGAAGTTACAGAATTTTAAATGGTGTCACAGCCAGCGGACACTGCAGAGCCTGTTACCTATCATAGGGAAGGAAAACGGGGTGACTTGCAGCCTTCTGTCATCGGGCGGCTGGCAGAGACTCCAAAAGGTCAGGACCCTTGCCCACTGTGCACACCCAAGATGCTTCCCTCTGCCATCGCGTCTTCTTTCAGCCACTGTGCTCATTGAACTTGGTGTTATACCCACCGTGGATTTTCATGCCCCACAATGCACCTGGAGGTCTTCCATGCATACTTCAGAGTATGTGTCCTGTAATTAAGAGTGCTCTAAATTCGGTGTTTTCTTGCCTGTTTTCTGCCTGTTTTTCTTGGCTGGGCACGTTCTCTTTAGGGGAGGTGGCCTCGTCACCCTGGAACCAGAGGCCTAGCTTGGCGATTCTGGCCTACCTTGTTAGTATGTGCTTGCTGCCTTCCCTCACTCGGTGAGTGCCAGGGCTCCAAGGAAGTTTTGGGGTGCACATCAGGACCCTGCCCCCTGCCTCCAGTTTCTGTAAGCCCCAGTTTCTCCCTAAAGTGTGGCAGTGGAAGTGCTGATTTATGAGAGGTGCTGTTCCTGCGGGAGAGGATGGGGGCGTCCCCAGGACCAAGGACGAGTGGTTGAGGAAGGCGAGCCTCCCAACCTTAGCTGCCTCTTTCAGCTTCTTGCTGTGGTGAACTGGTCACTGTGTCCTCTCCTGGGAGTAGATGCAGGGGCCGAGTTCAAACCTCAGCCTAAATGCTCAGGCTCTAGCCCCCAAGCTAACAATGGCTCAGTCTTTCAGTTCAGTTTTGTGACCTGTAGAACGGAAGGACAGCGAGTACATGGGCATCTTCTGAGGCCTCCAGGGCAGCTAGGCATCTCCTGTGTGGGTATGGAGTGGAGGGCCTGCTTCCTTGGGGAACATCCAGGCTGGGAGTGGAAGAGTGGTAGAGACACATGGCCTCCCTCAGCTCTCACAGGAAGGCCCTGGGAGGCTAGGACATAAGAGAGGCCCTCCAGGGCCTTGGCTGAGCTGGCATCCTGCCTGCATTATCTCCTTAGGTCTCACCACAGCCCTCAGGGGAATGCTCTTGCCAGGTGGGGAAGCTCGCTGGGCGAGGTGGCACATCTCCCAGCACCTGGGAGGCAGAGGCAAGTTGAATCTTTGTAAGTTCAAGGCCAGCTTAGTCTGCATAGCAAGTTCAAGGCCAGCTGGCGCTACAGAAAAAACAAACAAACAAACAAAAAAAGAAAATTCAGAAAGGAAAAAAAGAAGCTGTCTGTCCCCTTTCTCCCAGTGAGTGAAGGTGCAAGCTGAGATTTGAGCTCACAGCGGTGTGACTGCAGCCCCTTGCCCACTCCCCTCATGAAGCAAAAAAGAGGGAGGGGCAAGATTTTTCACTGCGGGGTGGCTGCTGCTGCTGCTACTGCAGCAGGGATTCTGTGGGTGGTGGGAAAGGCATTGTAAATATGCATGACATGCAAATATACCTCTAAAAACAACACGGGCCCCCCTCGAGCTGGCAAGGTTCTCTGTAAAATGCAGTATTTCACAAATACTTGTATTTATTTTTATTTTATTTTATTTATTTTTTTTTTTATGTGTATGAATGTACTGTCTACATGCAGGTCTGTGCACCCGTGTCGTGCAGTGCTGCGGAGGTCAGAAGAGGGTGTCAGATTCCCCTGGAACTGAAGTTCTCCTGGAATTGGAGTTACAGACGGTTCTTAGCTGCCATGTGGGTGCTGAGGATCGAACCCGGGTCCTCTGCAAGAGTGGTCGGCGCTCTTAACCGCTAGGCCATCCCTCCAGCCTCCCCCTTTTTTAACACTTGTATTTCTATGATGACTGCACCCTCCCCAGTGCTGGTCTGATTGTCTCAAGGTTCAGGACTCATTTCTGGCCTTTCCAAATTAGTGTTCTTCCTGTGTCCCTGCAGGCACTGGTCCCGCCCTCTGCCAGGAGTCTGGTGGCCCCCTGTGTGACCACAGCCCCTGTCTCGTACCTCCAGTCGAACGCCAGGGGGATGTTTATGGCAGCCTTTGGCCCCACACCCACTCCTGAGACACCACCTACTGCAGACTGGCCAGCTACCATTTTCCCTGCGTGTGTAGCTCCCTGGTTGGTAAGTAAATACGGCCGCAGGCCTGCGCACTGTTGGGAAATGCCCAGCTCCCCCACTGCCAGCACCCACAAGCTGGCAGAGAGACCTCCGCAAGAATGTTCCTGGCTGGGCGTAACTTGTAGCTTAACCAGCTGGGGGTACCCTGTCCTCCCGACTACTCAGGAAGCAGGCGTGGCGAGCATGCCCGTTTTTCAGGAAACCGCCTCCAAGGGGAAAGCCCTTGCTTGAAAAAGCAAACCCAGCCGGTGTGGTGGCGCACGCCTTTAATCCTAGCACTTGGGAGGCAGAGGCAGGCGGATCTTTGTGAGTTCAAGGCCAGCCTGGTCTACAGAGTGAGTTCCAGGACAGCTGGGGCTACAGGGAGACCCTGTCTCAAAAATACCAAAAATGAATGAATGAATAAATAAATAAATAAATAAATAATAAAAAATAAATTAAAAAAGAAAAAAAGAAAAAGCAAACCCAGTTTTGTACACCCTAAAGGCCAGCTTGGGCTTGTGCCACATCTAGGCAGGGTGCTGAGCACAGGCTCAGGAGGGGAAGAGGAGCGGGCAGGGTGTGTCACTTGCAGACTGTGACATTGTGGGGACCAGAGGGGAGCACTCTTCCTTCTCCAGCTTCCGCGTTGCCTTCCCTCCTGTACTGAGAGCCTGGGCCCAGCCGTCTCCGACCATCATCCCCACCCACATGATCTCCACTGGGGCCTAGTTCCTCCGTCAGCTTTCCCACGGAGCTGAGCAACCACCTCAGACCCACATGGTGCCAACCACAGCTCCTGGCTCATCTCCTTGTTCTTACACTGCGCCATCCCACAAGATTCTGCTCGCATAACAAGCCTAGTTCACAAGTGAGGAAATGCTTACGAGCGCCCCCAGCCACTATTCAGCTTGCATCATGGGACCCTGGCTTTAAGATCTCCCTCCTAGAATGGCCTCAGTTCCCTGGGGGCTGAGAGGAAGGGAGGGAGAAAGAAAGGAAAGGAGGGACAGAGGGAGGGGGTGGGAAGCCCCCATGATCCTTCACTTCTACTCCAGAATGATCCAGAAGTCCTTTGACCTTTGGAGTCCAGGAGACTTTCTATAGTGACGTGGGCCCTCAGTGAGGCGCCGGCCCCTCTTGCTTCTCACTCCCCTCTGTCAACAGCTGCTGGCTTCCTTCATAGGATGATTATGAGATGGGGAAAGACTTGTAAATATGCATAACATGCAAATATTGAGGCTAATATAAAAACCCGTGAAGTTCACTGTCTATAATGTATGTGGCAGTGTGTCTTTAAGAACCAAAAGCTGCACATTCGTGCTGTGCCAGCGCCAGCCTTATTGTTAATAACTGTGAACGGGGCCCCATTAATTAGTGCCCCTCTAGCCCAGTTCCCCCTGCTTGGCCCCAGTCTAATGTGGTAACTGGGGAAGCTGTCACATTTGCCTGAGAAGGTGTCACCATGGAAGTGGTACGGATTTTGTAGTCTGAAAACCCAGATTATCTGTGGGTTTGGCCACTGGCAAACATGTTGGGTTTGTCTAAGGCAGGCCAGGCCTCCCTGAGGACTTCATGTGTCGCAGGGCCAGCCTGCAGGACACTGCCTGTTTTTTAAGCAGTTTACTATGTGCCTGGCATTGTGAATGCCTGACGCTCTTCAGCATCTCAGTTCAACTCCCCATCACCCTGAGGGAGGCCAAGGCCTGGGGTGAGGGCCCAGCCTCTCCAGACACTGACTGCTGCTCTATGGCTTCCTCCACCTCAGGGCGGGAGCTAGAGTCACAGCTGCCATTGCTTGTAGCCCCCACGTGTGTTGGCCCAGTGACGCAGAAGGGATTTCTTGGCACGAACTGGGAGCAACCCTCAGCATCACGTGGAAAGATGGAGGCCACGCAGCGCGAGGGAGGTGTTACTGCTGTGATTTCACTAACAAGCTGCTTATTTAAGGAACTAGGGAGCCTCTGTGCCCAGGGCAGAGACAGCCAGGAAGGATGGGGCCCTGGAATTGAGGCTGTGGAGCCGGCCACGCATTGATCAGTGGATTGATTCCTTTTTGTTCACTCGTGGACAATAGTAACAGCACCAGAAAAGTCTGGGAAAAGATCGACTTTGTGAGTCAAAGATGACTTGGTGACTGGGAAACATGAGGGGCTTGTGGACGACAGCAGGTTCTATCCGGTGGGCCTGGAGGGTGGGGTTCAACCTTCACTTGGGGTCACTTTCCACAACATTTTTGTGTCATGTACTTTCTTCTTGGTAGTATATGTCAGAAAAAGAACTAAAGTCCAATTCTAACAATAATGGTAAGCATTTACTGAGCACTTACTAAGTACCAGGTTCTTTGCTAAGCATTTCCATTTATTATTTATTTATTTATTTATTTTATATTTTTGCTGTGACAGGAATGAAACTCAGGCGCTGGTTCCTGTGAGGTAGGCACTCCAGCACTGAGTTCCACCCCAGGTTAGCATTTTCCTTTTTTATCTCGTTAAATCTTCATGGATTTTCTTATTGCACCCACTGTATGGAAGAGGAAAGTGAGGCTTTTACAAGGTAAAACTACTTGGAATGTGCTCAAAGAATTGTGGGGGGGGGGCTAGGATGAAGAATTAGGCAACTTAAGCCTCCAGTGTAAGGAAGCGGGGCTCGGAAGCTCCCCCGGAACAGCGAACCCCGCACTTTGTCTCCTTGCTCTGCCTGTGCTTCTTGTTTCTTTAAGGTGTGGGAAGCTAGGCAGGTATCTAAGGTCACACGCAGCTAAGAAATTTGGGCCATGGGAGGGCATTTAGCCATTTAATGAGTACTTAGGATAGGAATACCCAGAGACAGCTGGAAGGGGCTAAGAAAGACTTGAGTTTATTCAAGGTATAAAGAGTTCATCCAGGGGAGGCAGGCTCAGACCCAACTTCCAAACTCAGCTCCTCAGATGAAACCACCCATTGCCTTGTCCAGAGCGTCGCTATGAAATGAGCTGTGTGAGCCTGCTGGGCGGATGAGGTGATAGAGCCCTGGGAGAGAAGTGACTGGCATGCGGCTCCATGGTAGAGTGGCTGTGCCACCCCAGACCTGGATCTGTGTGTGCAGCAAGCCAGGCCCAGTGCTGGGGGTCCTGGCAGGGCAGCACTGGCAAAGATTCAGAGTGCATCCATGGCCAAAACTGTGGGTCCCTGAAGTAGCACTGGGGATAGCCATAGAACATGGCTTATAGAAGGTTCTCCAAGGTCTGAAGCTAGGCAGCCTGCTCTACCCTCAGTACACCAGCCCCAGAGGCATTCTGACATTCCAGGGAGATTTCCTGAGAACAGTTGTACTCATCAGTAGCCCTCCCAGAGGGCCCAGCCTTGGGGAGGGACAGATGTCACATAGCCACCACATAACCAGAGTGAGAAGACGTGAAAGGCAGATGAGCGGGACAGGGCTGCGCTGTGGCTCAGGGACTGCCCAAGGTGACTTCTCTAAGGCATAAGACCTGAAAACTGACACAGATCAGCCCTGCTGGGGGCACTTACAGTAGGGCTGTTCGTAGCAGAGGAATTGGGAACAGCTCACTTGTCCATCACCAGGGGACTAGTTAAATTTGCTTGCTGCAGCTGTACAGTGGTGGCTGCTGCGGCTGTTAGAAATGGGGCCGGGGATCTAAATTTACTATTGCAGAAAGAACTTCATAGTGTGTGGTGGAGTTAAAAAAGAGGTTATAAACCAGCATGGGCAGCATGAGACCAGTTTTGTCAGAACTATATGTTTCTAAGAAGCTGCTTCCAGTGCTTCCTGTAGGGTGTGGGGAATGGAGGGTCAGGATGTGGAGTCCTTCCTGAGCATTAGGGCTTGGAGGGCAAAGGGCGACTTGGGCTCCCACAACCTCCCCAAGGACAGTTTTGCTCTCCTTTTACTGACCCCAATAAAATGGGACCAGACATGGGTTGGGAAATCAGCAGATCTGGGCCACACCTCATTTCTATTATTTGGCTGTGTGACCTTGGACAAGTCACTGTCCTTCTGAGGATGTTCTCTACAAAATGAAGAGCCAGATAGAGAGAGTGGGTGTAGGGTTTATGTAAGGTAAGACATGGGCAGGGCTAGAATACTCTAGGGTGGCATCACAGGTGGCTGCTACCTCTATGTACTTGTCACGTCCTGCCAGCCTCTCCCACATGGCCTCTCCCCTCAGTCAGATCTGACTGGGAGAAGAGGCCCAAAGAGGACACTGTGGCTCTATGCACAGGGCCAGCCAAGCTCCAGAGCAGCACCCTCGCCCCAAGCCCTGGCCACTCCCCTCGACCTGCTGAACTCGCCATACCAGCAAACACTGTCCCCAGAGATGCTGTTGTGGGGGACATGTTACCCCTGGAGCGGCCACTAAAACTGTCTAGAAAGACAAACAGTACTTCCGGACACTTAGAGCCTTGAATCTCGAGCAGAGAAATGTGAGCTTGGGAAGCCAAATTCTCAGTCTTAGATCTTTGTCGTGAATGATCCGCCAAGTGCAAGCATAGGCATTTATTTCACAAGTAGGCTCATTGTACCTCCCTTGATGATGGTGATAAATTAGAAACTACACAATTATCTATCTGAGCTATGGTTAAATAAATTCAATCCAGCAGCTGACAGGGTTTTCTGCGCCATGGAGACAGCACTGTAGACCTGTCCTTGTTGACATGGAAACCTGTCCGCAGTGCCTTGTTGAGGGAAAAAATAGGAAGTTAAAAATGGTGTATGGGGCCGGGCATGGTGGCGCATGCCTTTAATCTTAGCACTTGGGAGGCAGAGGCAGGTGGATCTTTGTGAGTTCAAGGCCAGCCTGGTCTACAGAGTGAGTTCCAGGACAGCTGGGGCTACAGGGAGACCCTGTCTCTAAAAGACAAAAAAAAAAAAAAATGGTGTATATGGATTGGTAAGATGGCTGAGTGGGCAGAGGGGCTTGCCGCCAAGTCTGACCATCTAAGTTTGATCCCTAGGACCCATGTGGCAGAAGAGAACTGACTCCTACAAGTTATCCTCTGATCTCTACACTCAAACCATAACACAAACATACATGTATACACACAAGTAAATGTAACTTAAAAAATTTTTTAATTAATTTATTATTTTTTATATGTATGAATATACATATATATGTCTGCATATAAGTTGGTGTGCCCGTGTCATGCAATGCCTCGGAGGTCAGAAGAGGGCGTCAGATTCCCCTGGAACTGGAGTTAAAGACAGTTCTTAGCCGCCATATAGGTGCTGGGAATTGAACCTGGGTCCCCTGCAAGAGCAGTCGGTGCTCTTAACCGCTGAGCCATCTCTCCAGCCCTGTAAATTTCACTTTTTAAAAGTTGTGTTGGGGCTGCAGAGATGGCTCAGTGGTGAAAAAACACTTACTGCTCTTCCACAGGACCTGAGTGTGTTCCCAGCACCCATGTCGGGCAGCTCACAACTTCCTGTAACTACAGCTCTAGAGGATCTGATGCTCTCTCTGGACCCTGCAGCCCTAGCTGGCCTAGAACTCGCTGTGTAGACCAGGCTGGTCCTGCACTAACAGAGATCCAACTGCCTCTGCCTCCCAAGGGCTGGGATTAAAGGCGTGCTCCACCATGCCTGGTATGATTTTTTTTTTCCACTTCTATAGAAAAATGTATTCATGGTTCTGCCCAGAGACGTGGCTGAAAGGATAGTCAGTCAATCATTCATAGTGACTTCTGGATGGAGAGATGAGGGGGCTCATATTTAGGACCTTTTCCATTACAAGGAATAGAAAACCCATCCCTAACTGAAACAAAAATGGAAGCTATGCCTTGTAACTATAAAGTTCAGGCTCTGCTGGATCCAGGGGCTCAGACTGTCTCCAGGACTGGAGGAACCTCAGTCTCAGTGCCCACTGAGGCAGCCTTGTAGCTGACCCCAGTATACCTCAGGAGATGCCTTCCTTAGGAGGGAGTAGTCCTGGCTCTCTAGAGTCTGCAGTGTTGGGGAGAGAAAAAGAAGCCCTCAGACGATTCCTCTAGACTTGAGAGGAGCCGAGGGAATGTGCACTGAGTGGAGAAAACACAAAAGCCAGCCCAGAAGCAAAGGAGGCTGTGCTGCAGAGCCTCAGGGGAGGGAGAAGCCCAGAGGCTTGTGGGGTGTGCACAGCCTTCTTGTAAGAGGCTGTAGGCCCAGACCACAAGGAGTTTGCACTTCATGCTGCAAGAGGCAGTAGTGAGCCTTAGAGGCATGTCGAGAGGGGAAGGAAGAGTCACTAGGCTTTCACCTGAGCTAGGAGCTCGGTCTGGAGGGGTCAGGCCAAGATCCCATTTGGGGAGAGAGAAAAGGGACCCAGTGACCCTCAAGGGACCCTTACTATCAGAATCCAGCCACTGTTTTGCATACCTTCGGGGACAGGAAGTACACTCCCTGTTTCTCCACTACTAGCTAGAAAATTAGGTCACTTGGGAGGCAGAGGCAGGGGTATCTTTGTGAGTTCAAGGCCAGCCTGGTCTACAAAGTGAGTTCCAGGACAGCTGGGGCTACAGGGAGACCCTGTCTCGAAAAGACCAAAAAGAAAAAAAAGGAAAACTAGGTCAAAGGGCCAAGTTCATAATCTTGACAACCTGGGACACCAAGGGATGATTCCTGAATGGCTGGCCAGAGGGACAGGCAGGAGTCTGGTCAGGGATTTAAGCTAAGGGAGCCGCAGTCTACAGTCTATAGCCCCTGCTACGAGTCTGAATGAAGGGCAGAAAGAGGCATGTTGGGCTGAAAGAGGCATTGACTTCAGCCAGGTCAGAGCAGTCAGGACTTTGGACAGGTCTACTGACTCAGCCAGTTCCCCAGGCTCACGTGCCAACCAGGACATGAGTCTCCGAGACACTAAGCCACTTACACAACAGCACAGAATTAGAGGTGGGACATGACCCAGCCCCTTGCACCCCTCCCCATCCATGCTTGTGTTCCCCAACTCACTCCCAGTCCATTAGGTGGGATCGAGCCACTTCCTCTACCCAGCCTGGACAACTTTGCTTTGGACACAGAGCAGAGAGCACTACTGAGATGAGCTGCAGCACTCAGCTGGGGAGTGGAGCTGCTCTGCCTACCAAGGTCATGGCGGGGGGTGGGNCAGAAGCAAAGGAGGCTGTGCTGCAGAGCCTCAGGGGAGGGAGAAGCCCAGAGGCTTGTGGGGTGTGCACAGCCTTCTTGTAAGAGGCTGTAGGCCCAGACCACAAGGAGTTTGCACTTCATGCTGCAAGAGGCAGTAGTGAGCCTTAGAGGCATGTCGAGAGGGGAAGGAAGAGTCACTAGGCTTTCACCTGAGCTAGGAGCTCGGTCTGGAGGGGTCAGGCCAAGATCCCATTTGGGGAGAGAGAAAAGGGACCCAGTGACCCTCAAGGGACCCTTACTATCAGAATCCAGCCACTGTTTTGCATACCTTCGGGGACAGGAAGTACACTCCCTGTTTCTCCACTACTAGCTAGAAAATTAGGTCACTTGGGAGGCAGAGGCAGGGGTATCTTTGTGAGTTCAAGGCCAGCCTGGTCTACAAAGTGAGTTCCAGGACAGCTGGGGCTACAGGGAGACCCTGTCTCGAAAAGACCAAAAAGAAAAAAAAGGAAAACTAGGTCAAAGGGCCAAGTTCATAATCTTGACAACCTGGGACACCAAGGGATGATTCCTGAATGGCTGGCCAGAGGGACAGGCAGGAGTCTGGTCAGGGATTTAAGCTAAGGGAGCCGCAGTCTACAGTCTATAGCCCCTGCTACGAGTCTGAATGAAGGGCAGAAAGAGGCATGTTGGGCTGAAAGAGGCATTGACTTCAGCCAGGTCAGAGCAGTCAGGACTTTGGACAGGTCTACTGACTCAGCCAGTTCCCCAGGCTCACGTGCCAACCAGGACATGAGTCTCCGAGACACTAAGCCACTTACACAACAGCACAGAATTAGAGGTGGGACATGACCCAGCCCCTTGCACCCCTCCCCATCCATGCTTGTGTTCCCCAACTCACTCCCAGTCCATTAGGTGGGATCGAGCCACTTCCTCTACCCAGCCTGGACAACTTTGCTTTGGACACAGAGCAGAGAGCACTACTGAGATGAGCTGCAGCACTCAGCTGGGGAGTGGAGCTGCTCTGCCTACCAAGGTCATGGCGGGGGGTGGGGGGGTGGGGGGTGGGGGGTTGTGGACCTGACCGGAGCTCAGAAGCCCAGGGGCCAGGGATATGAGGTCTTAGAAGGCCAGCTGTCTGCTGGGAGTGACAGGCTCAGGTCTGGCACTGACAGGAAGAGCTGCAGGAGAAGAGCCTCTAGCTTAGGCCAGGAGATCCTTTGGAACACAAAGCTCTGTACAGATGACGGAGCAGGTGGGGTGGTGGTGAGTTCCCTGTCTCTGGGGATATTCAAGGAACAGCCCGATGTCAGTTTGGCATAGTCTGTGGATCTATGGATCTGGAAGGTTCTTTCCGGGATAGAAAGCCTCTGGTTTCATGTGTGTACTCTGAACTTCAGTTTCCTCATCTGTGAGACAGGGCTCACAGGAGCTCCATCTCTTGGAGCTGATGGCATGTTCAGATGAGACTATCAAGTCCTGTGTACATGGCCAGTGCTGAGTGAGTGGTGCTTGTCCATTCCGTGCTGATGGAAGGAGCCTCCAGGTGTCCTGCCTGTCATGGGCCCTGCTTGCCTCCCTCCAGGTGTCCTGCCTGTCATGGGCCCTGCTTGCCTCCCTCCAGGTGTCCTGCCTGTCATGGGCCCTGCTTGCCTCCCTCCAGGTGTCCTGCCTGTCATGGGCCCTGCTTGCCTCCCTCCAGGACCCACTTTCTCCCCTGCTCCTTGCTGCTGTCTCCTTCTCCAGCTCCCCTCCCTGGGAGGTGGTAGGAATTCCAGACCCTTCTGGGCCCCTTTTAGCTCCCACTTGAGCAAGAGTTGGCAGGTTGGGGTGTCGGGCGCCATCCGCCTCCCATATGTTTCCTGCTATTTAGGGGAAAACTCTCCCCGCGTTCATCCAACCACACAGGCTGACATTTCCAGACAGACGCTGGAACCAGCTCTTTGGGGGATTGGCAGATAAATTTGGCCCAGGCTGTTGGGAAAATCTTCAGCCTTGTCCAGGAAGCAGAACCCAGGCTCGCCGACTTCTGTTCACTCTGCGACTCCTGGGTCCTGTCCTCTGGGGGGGGGGGGCTGCAGACTAGGGTAAGTCTGCCCAGCTCAGCCTTCTCCCAGGGGAGTACCTAGGGGGACAGGAGTTAATGGCTTCCAGCCTTCACTCAGAGGAGTCGGGAGGGCAGCAGAAGGCTTCTCTCCCACACTCAGGCCACAAACCATCTGGGTGTGGCCCAGCTCACCCAGGCTGACTGCAGGTTTGGGATTAGCGAGACCAGATCTAGACACTAACTGTCTGTGTCACCTTTCAGAGGAAGTGCCACTTTTCTGAACTTCTTTTAATTCATCTGCAAAATGGGGTGAGGGTAGGTCTGTCTGGTGAAAAAGCCGTGGGGAGGTGCTCGGCTCATGCTGAGTGCTCCATGGACAGTGACTACAGTAGAGACCAGTGGCTGGTTTTCTCTATAGCTGTGTCTACATGGGCAGTCCTAAGGGGGTTCACACTTAGATGGGGCACCCAGTGGCATCGATGCAGGAATGAAGACAGAGGCGCCACATGAATGTGTACACATAACACACACACACACACACACACACCCTCTACAGCCCAGAGTCTCATTTTGCCCTGTTGAGTCTGGACACTCATCCCTCGGTTCTGTCATGTGGAATGTAGACCTAACTGGAGGTCTACTTAGGGGAAACCACATAGCAGCCACAGTAGGAAGCTCAAGTAGTTTTGTCTGGCTAGAGTAGAAAGTGGGTGGCAAGAGGGTGTAGGCAGCTATCTGAGCTTCATTCAGCGCCTCCCAGTGGAGCTTGGCGCTGGGCCTTGTGCCAGGTGCCGGGAAGCTGGTGGGAAGACAGGGAGGCCTCCTGCCCTCAGGAAGCTCCACACATGCCATCGGGAAATGGTGCCATCCCAGGCTGACCAAATGGCCAGGGGCTGGGAGGGGTACAGAGTCCTGGTGGAAGGCACCCACTTGAAGCAGGATGTCAGAGAGCCTCTCTGTCACCTGGAGGATGTGTTGGGGCTGATGAGGGCCAAGGCAGAGGCAGAAGGAAAAGGGATGGGAATGGGCAGGAGCCAGACCCTGGTGATCTGTGTGCAGGACCTGTCAGAAAGTCAATCAGTTGACAGTTGAGGGCCAGCCAAGATGTCATCTGCAGGAAGGGTGAAAATCCACTTTAACGCTGTCACAACGGCCAATGAGAGAGGAGGGGGTGGGCACCACATGGGTCCAATGAGAGAGGAGGGGGTGGGCACCACATGGGTCAGGATCTGAGCAGGTACATTTTGGGAAGAGGAATTTCCTGTATGTGGCTAGGACAGGGTCAAGGAGATAAGAGGGGAACTTAGAGCCTGAACTCAGAGGAACAAGGAAAGCTGGGAGGCAGGAGCTGGGTGTGAAGACAGGCGTCCACACAGCACAGGACCACAGATGACAGTGGCAGTGGCAGGTAACAGCTGAACATGAGCTTCAGCACAGACAACGGTCAGCTCTAAAGCTTTTCACTTGCTGTGTGACCTTTCCAAACCTTTCCTGTTCTACATGTGATGACACAACACATATAATCCCAGCACTTGAGAAGTGTGGACAGAAAGACTGTGAATTTGAGGCTAGCGTGGGCTACATAGCAAGTTCAGGGCGATCCTAAACTACATAGGGAGACTATCTCCAAATAACAGAAATAAATTCACAGGGACTGGAGAAATAACTTAGCGGTAGAGCATTTCCCTAGTCTAGCTAAGGCCCTGGGTTTGACTTACACCACAAAAAGAAAGGACACAAGGGAGGGAGAGAGGAAGGAGGGAGAGAGGGAGAGAAGAAGCGAAGAATGGAAGGACTATCCAGACCAGCCAGATAGGTCCAGTGTAGCAGTTCAAGTGACCAAAGGCCCACAGCTCTGCCATGCTTAGCATCTGTCTTTCATTTTTCATAGTTACAAAGTGTCTGCTCCACCTTCATGTGCTGTGTCTAAATTACGGGTTGAAGAAAAAAATGCCTTTCTGATCCTACTAGTCTCTAAGACTGCCTTTCTTAACAGAAAAACAATAGAATTCCTGGAAGCCCCACCCAGGGGACTTATGCCCATGTCTTCCTTTTCCAGATTGATCATGTGGCTACCCTAGCTGCAAGGGAAGCTGACAGTATTAATGTTTCTAACTGAGCACTTCCCGTGTGACAGCAGGACAGCTGGCAGGGGTCTCTTCAGAGTGCTCTGTTCAGGGGCTCCCTCATTGCTTCCATGACATGATTAATGTGCACAGACCCTCAACACCAGGAACAAGCAGCCTCTCCATGGAGCGCTGCACCTGCCTCTGCACTCACCTGAGCATGCATGCGTTCAGAGGTCTTAGACAGTGTTTCTGATTTGGTACACACTGCCTGGGAGCCTTTTTGAACTCACAATGCTTAAGAGTCATGGGTTAAGGAAACTAGTAGATGTGCTTCATCTCCACCATGTCATATAAAGGGCCAGAGTGTCAATTGGTTTGTGAGTGGTTTTCCTTATTGCTTTGATTCTGCCAACTAACTTCAAAAGTGCATGTCAGGGGCCCGTGGATCCTTTCAGACGAGGCAGGGAAAGGAAGTTACTGCAGGACCAGGCCTGAGGTGGGGGTGGGAGTGCTAGAAAACAGATATGAAGGAGTACTGAGGTTTATATCCGTAGTGCAGAAGGGACAGGTACCGCAGAGTCTGGCGTCCTAGAACTTCCTGCCCTTTATGTGAGCAAAACACATAGACTAAGAAGCCTCAGACTTGAATATCAAGACCAGAAAGGATTCTGGGTGTCACCTGGTACAGCCCAGAAGAGAAGGGCATGCTCTTCTGGGGGCTTACAGAGCAAACAGCTTAACTTGGCTGTCTTCCATTAGCATTTTTCCTCTCTCAGGACTTCTGGATAGACTATTCTGGGTCACTCAGAGTGAGATGTGAGGATGCTTGTAGTTGTCACAGCTGTCCTGGAGGGAGATCCTGGAATTCCATAGTCATTTGACTGTAAGAGGTTTGTAGGTTTTCTCATCTACGTGAGCCTTGGTTTCCTATCCAACAAATTGATTATAGTCTTTGCCTTGTCTTCCCCTTAAGACCTTGACCTAGTCAAGCCTGGTGGCACATACCTCAGATACATGGCAAGTGTAAGGCCAGCCTGGGCCACCGGAGATCCCCCCGCCCCCAACAACAACAACTAACTAAACACCAAAGATAAACAGGCTGGGGAGACATGGATTTGACAAGAGAAGTGAAAAGTCCTTTGAGGCAAAACTGTGGGATGAGTACCCAGCTGGGGGCAAAAGCAGCTAGCAGTGGACGGGGGTGTTTGAAGGGAGGTGTTACCACCACCCAGCCCTGAGCAAATGCTCCCGCCTGCCCGTGTCCACCCTCCTTGCTGACGGCGTGGGCGTTGTCCATGGTGCTGAAAAGGGATCCGTCCTTCTCAGAACTGGGGTGCTGTCCATGGTTCTGCCTTCAAAGAGTTTTAATGAATCAGCTCCAGAAGTGTGGTTTTCTGCAGACCCACTGTGAGGTCAGAGCTATGACCCTGGCATTGAGCAAATCTGAGAACTATCTGAGGTCGGACAGTGCTTCTGTCTCCATCTGCAGGAGGCCTTTCGGGAACTTGTTATGTAATACACCACTTATTTCCAACATCAACCTGCAGGAGGACTGGTGTTTAATCTCATTTCAGAGGTGAGGGAACTGAAGCCTAGAAAACTGAAGGGACCCATGGACCGCGGGGACTGTGTCTCCAATTCCATTGGCTGTAGCAGGGAAGTTGCTAGTGGAGCCTCACCGAGCAAGGGTGGGTGGGGCTTTGCAGAGTCACACCTGCATGGTAGCATGGGCTTCCACACAGAGGAAGGGGATTGGTCTGTACAGATGTTCTGGGGGTTCTCCTGAGATTTTCTAGAAGGTTTGAGGTTGGACCCAATCTGAAGGGGGGGTTGACAGGCTCCAAAATTGCACGGAGAGCAATGCTTATGTCCTGAGCACCTCCTGTGTGCCTGACCCTGTCCTGGGTGCTTGACCACCCTGGGTTCTCTCCACTTGAATCTTCCCCAGATAGACCAGTTCCCTTTCACAGACATGGAAGCAGAGGGGAAGTTCCCAAGGTTATTTAGCTTGTGTTAAGTGTTAATTGAGAAAGACTTGGAGAGTAGAAGCCACAGACTTGAATATCAAGACCAGAATGGATTCTGGGTGTCACCTGGTCCAGCCCAGAGGAAGGGTGTGATCTTCTGGGGGCTCACTGAGCAAACAGCTTGACTTGGCTGTCTTTAGCATTTTTTCTCTCTCAGAACTTCTGACAGCTACTTTTCCCCCACAATTCCTAATCTTTAGGGAGATGAGAAATTAGTATGGTATCAAAGAACCTGTGATTCAAATCCTGTGTCTTCCTTAGCTGTGTTGCCTCAAACAAGTCACTTGACCTCTCTCAGCTTGTTTCCTCCCCTTCAGCAAAGCAGAATTATAGTGTCACCTCTGTCCTTCGGGGGGTTTGAGGATCAGAAGAGGCAGTGGATAAAGGGCTGGCTGGCTGGTTAGTTTTTGTTGGTAGGAATAAGGCCCAAGGAATGGACCCTTCCCAAGGAGGCACAACGAGAATTAGAAGCACAAGGGGGCCCAGAACTGCTGCTCTGAAACACCACGGCCTCCTCCCAGCAGGACTGGTGGCCGCGGCCTGGGCAGCACCTGGCAGCCCTCAGCGACAGGCATGCCTCAGGCAGACAACTTGAACCACAGAGCCAAGTCTCCCTGTGGGGGCTGGCGGCTGAGCCAGCTCTGGCTGCCCCACTCCACCCTTAGTTCTGCTAATGGCTCCGAGCTTAATATGCCTTGTGGGCTGCTGTCATGCCTAATTAGGCTGTCCTTGGCCATCCTGTCTCTAGGGTCCTGTTGTGGCCATCTGAGGCCCTGGATTGACCGTGACTGGTGCCCTTGGCAGCCATTGGGCATCTGAGTGGAGGTGGCTGCTAGTTCCTATGATTAGCCACGGCTGGTTTCGCTCCTGCACCCTGAGATGTGGCTGTCCCTTCCCCCAACATCCCACCCTGGCCCCAAGGCCCAGCACTAAAGCAGAGGAAAAGAGAAGAGGATGGTGAAATGGCAGAGACTCTGGAGAGAAGGAAGGCAGGGACATGGCACATCGGGGCAGCCTCGTCCACGGAGACTAAGGTCACTTATGGGGCCAAGCTGCCTCACCCGTACTCCTGTGGGAGGCTTCAGCAGGACAGAGTCCAGGGAGAGGACATGGCTTGCTGTCTGATAGAGGGCTCAGTGTGGAGCCAAGGCTGGGTTCTCTGGGGCTGGATTCATGATGGAGTGCTATCCAGCCCAAGTTTAGAGCTTGGGGCCTTGATCACAGCTCCAGGACCCATAAGCACAAATCACGGGAAGAAAGTGGAGAGGGAGGAAGAAGTGAAGTGCAGACAGGAAGAGGCCAGGGGAAATTCAGGTGCTCCGCGTGGAGCTGCCCCGAGCCCAGACTTGGCCAGCTCTTACATTCATTGCTCACTAACAGCTCATTGTCTTTACATTTTGCTGTTTTACTTGTGCTGCTGTGTCCGGAGCAAGGACAGCTGAAGGCTCT
Source organism: Rhizomys pruinosus (assembly GCA_009823505.1). Taxonomy (NCBI): domain Eukaryota; kingdom Metazoa; phylum Chordata; class Mammalia; order Rodentia; family Spalacidae; genus Rhizomys; species Rhizomys pruinosus. The sequence goes on from VZQC01002492.1 coordinate 664,724, forward strand.
GCTCTTCCCACGGAGTAGCGCTTCTCTGTTCCTCACATGCTCCATCCATCCTGCCTGTGGGCAGTGGGTGTTTCTGACTCCACCGGACCAGGCTTGACTTGAGCTGCCTTAGGATGTGTGCTGGGCTTTGTCTGGTTACAGCAAACTGTTCATAAACACACCAAATTGCCCCACAAGGTAATTATGCCACTTTACACCTCTGTTGGTGATATATCTGAGTTCCCACATCCTCAGCTCCTCAACATCAGTTGATCTAACACTTTTTAATTTTGCCAATCTGCTGGGAGAAAAGTACCTCCTTTTCATTAACATTGCAGACTATTAGAGAAGCTGAGCACTTCATTAGATGCTGAGTGGTCATCAGACTCCATTCCTACAGAATGCCTGCTAATGCACTTTGCCCAAGTTGTTGTTGTTGTTGTTAAACACGTTACTTATCTTTTTGCTATTAATTTGGGAAAGAGGTTCACATGTGCAAATGTGAGAGCTTGTGCTTGTCACTGGCATTTTCTGCCAGTGTGTCACTTGTCTCTGAACTTCATGTCATCTCCATTCATGATGAGCCGGTGTAGTAAAACGGAACCCCTTTCCTTATTTGGTTTTACCCTCTGCAACTTTTGTGAGAGGCTTTCCCCACCCAAGGTCACCGTGGTACTTTGTATTCATGGGGTTGGAGAGATGGCTTAGTGGTTAAGAACACCAACTACTCTTGCAGAGGACCTGGGTTTGATTCCCAGCACCCACATGGTGGCTAAGAGCCATCTTTAAGCCAGGCATGGTGGTGCACACCTTTAATCCTAGTACTCGGGAGGTAGAGGCAGGCAGATCTCTGTAAGTTCAAGGCCAGCCTGGTCTACAGAGTGAGTTCCAGGCTAGCTGGGGCTATAGGAAGACCCTGTCTCAAAAAATAAATAAATAAATAAATAAATAAATAAATAAAAAGTTTCCTATTCATGTCTTTTGAGAGGGTTGGTTTGTTTGGATTTTGTTGTTTGTTTTGTTTTAATGAGACAGAGTCCCATGCAGCCCAGGCCAGCTTTGAACTCTTGGTGTAGCTGAGGATGACCTTGAACTCCTTGTTCTCCTTCCTTCTCCACCTGGCTGCTAGGATTACAGGCAGGCACCAACACACCCAGTTTATTACATGCTAGAGATTGAACCCAGGACTTCATAGATTGTGGACAGGGACTCTACCAGCTGAGCTACATTCCCAGCCCCATGTATTCAGATCTCTGTCTTCTGTCTTTGTCATGTGGTGTGAGGGTGGGTTTCCTTTTCCTCAGGCTGGCCTGTGGTCCCAGCAGTGTTAATTGAATACTCTGTGCTCCTTCTGCTCAGGTGGAATAGCATTTCTGTTATATGCCCAAGTGCTGCCTACTTATGGATGGATCTGTGGGAACAGCACCGTGTCTCACTGAACTCTTGGTCTATTCCGCTTCAACACTTGATGACTAAATCTCATTGTTTCTTCACCAGAGACACACTGGCAGTTGGGGAAGAACAATACTGCCTGCTTCTTACAGGTTATTGAACCTCCCTGAACCTGTCCTTCACATTCCATGTCAGTAGCACCCTCCCAGGCATTTCCGGAGATTCCAACAGGGGCAGCCTGCTTTGGGGAGGACTGCCACAGAGTTGCTCAGATGGTCCGGTGCCCTCTACGCTGAGCCTCGTTCCCTGCCTGGTCTTCCTATCTCATGTTCTGTCCACTGATCCTTGGTAGAGTCAGAGCCCACACCATGGCACTACCAGGAACCTCAGATGTAGGCAATCTAGTCCCATTGACCCACTTCCTCCTAGATCTGGAAGCCCACAGAACACCTGCCCCTCTCCTTGACCTGCCCTTCTTTGGCCTTGGGAGTAGACTTCTAAACTCAGTAACCCCAGTTCCCTCTGATGTTTGTCATGGCCTTAGCTTCAGTGGTAGACAGCATGGTATGTTTGAGATGGATTTGGAAACACGGTTTAAATTCTTGCTTTCCTACTTATTAGCTATGTGACTCTGGGGAAGTCAGCTAACCTCTTTAGGCTCTTTAGTTCGATGGGTCCACTAGACCTAGGAAAGATAAGGAAATTATGATGTCAGCTCGTAGGATAAGGCCTGTCGTATTCTAAGTACTCTTTTCTTTTCCTTTTTTTTTTTTTTTTTTTTTTTTTCTTTTTGAGACACGGTCTCCCTGTAGCCCCAGCTGGCCTGGAACTTGCTATGTAGACCAGGCTGGCCTTAAATTCACAGAGATCGCCTGCCTCTGCCTCCCGAGTGCTAGGATCAAAGGTGTGTGCCACTCCACCTGGCTTAAAGATGGTTCTTAGCTGCCATGTGGGTGCTGGGAATCGAACCTGGGTCCTCTGCAAGAGCAGTCAGTGCTCTTAACCACTGAGCCATCTCTCCAGCCCGCTTAAGTACTCTTTATATAACTTTAGTGATGATCATTTAGCCATGAGTGATTTGTTCCTTCATTCCTTTTCTTCCTCTCTTTAAAAAAATCCCCTTATTTAAATAAGAAAAATAAATAAACAAAAAGTAAATAATGACAAATGAAATAACCTAAGATTAAAGTAAACTGTAAGCTTGCCTTTGAATTTCCAAGTAGATGAAGAAAACAGGGAAACATAAGATATAGCATAATTCTCACTCAGTGCCCTGGAGTGGACAGGAAGGCAGAGGGTGTGCAGATTGGCTGTGTCCTCCAAGCCATTCACATACTGACTTTGTTCACAATAGGGTTGCCACAATTCTAGTCCCCAAAGGGTCTGAAGTTTAGAGGGGCCATGACTCTGGAGCCCTGAAGACCATGCTAACAAGTAAGTGATGGAGCCTGAGTTCTTGGTCTGCCAGTCTGATGGAGACTCACACCCAGGGTCGTGGGCAGAGCAGACTCCAGGCTGATGGAGACTCAGAGATGTTGCGAGGGCTCAGGGTAAATTTCAGCCTCGGGAAGGCCTCAAAGAGGAAGGTTCTTGTCCTAAGCCTTGGGAGCCAAGTGGGCCTTCAACCCTCGTAGATGGCGGGAGAGGTCATTTACTCTCCAGCCCTCCTTGGGGAAGAAGCATCCGAACAAGGCCTTTAAAGCTAAAGGGGCTTTAGAGAGCCTTATTCAGTGGCACATCGTGAGATACAACTGAGGCCCAGAGAAGGTGGAGATGGGCCTGAAGTCACAGAAGGGCAGGGCCAAGCAGGCTCAAGGCCAAGCCTGCTGTCTCCCTGATTCTCACCCTGAAGTCACAGAAGGGCAGGGCCGAGCAGGCTCAAGGCCAAGCCTGCTGTCTTCCTGATTCTCACCCTGCCCACCCCCTGCCACACTCCTGCTCTGGGCTCTGACTTGCCTCCTGCAGGGTCATTAACCACCTACGGCCTGCCACATGGTGTCCCCCTATATTTAACTCCCACACTATGACTTACAGAGGCCCAGAATAGCAGCCCCGGGTGGGGGCAAGCCTCACTGCCCTCCCTTTTAGTCCCCTGGAATCATGCTCATAGCTCTCTCCACAGAAAGAGCAGAGGCCTGTATCTGGGCCTCCATGTTATTGCGTTATTATGCAAGGAGTGCTGGCTCATCCCTAAGGAAGACCAGTTAATAGGAATGACCCACCTGGGGATGCCTCAACACACCAAACCTCGACTGCCCCAGACTGATCCCTGGACCCTTCTCTAGATTGAATCCTAACTCTGGCTCTAGGTTGAACCATGACCCTGGCCCAGTCTGAGCCCTGATCCCTTTTTCTAGGTTGAGTCCTGACCATGGCTCTAGCTTTAACGCTTATCCCTTTTTTAGGTTGAACCCTGAACCCAGCCCCACTCTGTGTCCTGATCCCTTCTCTGGGTTGAGCCCTGACCCTGGCCCCAGCCTGAGCCCTGATCGTTTTTCTGGGTTGAGCCTTGAACTTTGCCCAGCCCTGATCCCTTCTCTGAGTTGAGCCTTTGCCCTGGCTGTAGCTTGGATTAGACCCACACTGTTGACAGTGAGGACATGAATAGTGGAAGGCACTTCTCCCCTTAACTGCCAAAAACCCCACTCTGAACCGCATCACGCAGGCCACTGGTTCCTGCCTCTGCCTGTGCCCAAGGGTAGTATCTCAGAGATCTGCCTGCACATCCCAGCCTCAGCCTCAGTGGCATAGGGACCAGTAATGGTGAGAGACAGAGTCATTAGCCTGCCCTGACCATGAACTCCTCTACACCCTGTCCTGGCTGCCAGTACAGTCAAGCCTGCTCCTCCTAATCAGCCTCCTGTCTCGTTCCCCAGGCCACGTGGTGCAAGGTGAGGGCTGTGGTATTTATAAAATCAGTGTCTTTCGTGATAAAGCCAGCCCTGGGGACCAGGTTCACAGCTGCTCCCTTCATCCTCTGAACCCAAGAACTTCAAACCACATCCACCACAGTGGTCCCTCATCACAGTCCACCGTCACCCATTGAAGTCACAGCTCCTGCATGTGGACCCCACCCCCTCTCTGATGCCTTCTCAGACTCAGAAAGCTGTTCTTGGCAGCCAGGACCCTGGCTGAGTGGCATGGCAGCCTGGGTGCTTGTGGGTGAGTCACCATAGTCTCTTGAGTGTAGGCTGCTTTGTCCTACATGTAGAGCAGAGCCCTCCCCCCAAATCGCAGCACTGGGGGTAGGATGCGGTGGGCGGGAGAGTGGGCTATTCGGTGGCACAGGTCCCCAGGACAACCAGTGTAATTGGAGGAAGAGCCTTGGGCTGGTCGTCCCAGTGCCTGACCTGCACTGTGTGGATTATCTGGAATTCCCAAACACAGGTCGCCCCCAAGTGGAGGGCACGTAAGGCTGCTATTTTGGAGAAATCCTTAGATTCTCCTTGGCTTCATGTACTGGCCTCAAACTGACTTAGGGGCCGTGAGATGCTGCTGTCCTCTGGATAGTCCCCTGTGCCGGCATCTTCTTCGGTAACAGGTTGGAGACCTCAGTGGCCTTCCAGGTCACCCATCCCAGGACAGAGCCCCTCCTCAAGTTCCACTGGCAACCCCAACCCTCGGCTCTACTTGGCACTCAAGTTTGCCCTGTCATGAACAGCTCCTTTCATCTTGGAGTTGTTCTTTTAATCCGGACAATAGTTTTCTCTTCACCATCTTCAACCATTTCTGCTTCACCATCAAAATGCTGCCCTACCCAAGCCTGTGCACTGAGTTCTGACAATGAGGAGGAAAAGCCCAACATGGTCCCTGCCATCACAGAGCTGCCATCCAGGATTTTAGAGTAGGCTGCACCTACGACCTTGGATAAGTTGTTCAAATCCTGCAGCCCTGTCTGCCATATGGGTTGGGGGTCATGCACGGGTTGGGATGGGTCTGACTCATGATCAGATCCCCATCCACATATGGGTTAGAAGGTGCAGGCTGAGAACAGCAGCCTGGGCTGGCACAGACACCTGCTTGGAGAAAGGGGCTAGCCCACCCTCAGGCAGATGTGCCTCTGAAAAGGTGGTGCCCTGCCGATGTGGTCAGCTTGAAGGGCGGGACTGACAGCGTCCTCCTGGTAGATGACAGTAGCCAGCCTGAGGTCCAGGGCAAGGATGGAAAGAATCCTGCAGAGACTGGCAGGCCACGATTGACGAATCTGACATGGAATGTCCGCTCTGACATGGAATGTCCTCTCTGGCTGATGGGACAGAGAAGTTGTTGGAATAAGGAAGTGGACAGGAAACCAGAGTCCACCTCAGCTGCCAGGGCTGCCACCACGGCACAGACAACCAAAAGAAGCAGAGAGTCTGCCCTGGGAAGAACAGCAGGAGGACGATCCTCAGGTCATCCGTTCTTTGATTTGTTCCTTCATCCCCACATCCACCCACTAGACAGATGTTTATCAGACATCCTGCTACGGCTCAAGCATCGTATTGGGCCCAGAACAGTCTACCAGATGCTTTAGAGTTTTCACAAAGCTCTTAATTCTGGTGGAAGAGATAGAGAATGAGTGAAATAAATAACCAGCTACTCTGAAGAAAATAAGGCTGAGTGACATGGTGTGGACGAGGGGCACCTGCCCAGATATGGAGGGGGTCAGGGAGACCTTGAGGAGAGGTGGCATTTGGGATAAGGCCTGAATGAAGCAGGAGTGCAGCCGTGTGAGGGTCCCTGTCATAGCATGCCTCACGGGAACAATCAGTGCAAAGGTCCAGGGTGTCCAAGGAAGGACAGGAAGACTAGGTGGACACTGGGCTGTGAAATGGTGTTGAGGATGGTCAGATGAGGGTCATGTGGTCTCTCAGAGGTTTAGTTTGGGTCAGGAGCTCAAGGGCAAGGTTGGAGTGGGGTCGTAGAACTGAGAAGTGTTGGGACAGAATAATGCTTAAATCCAGAGGGCACGAGGTTTGTATCAGAATTGTCTGGGGATCATAGATCTAGCAGGAGTGGGGGGAGGCCTAGAAGTGCCTGGCTCGACCCCTGGACCACTCCCTTACTGTGTGGTCTTGAGCTGGGACCTGTCCAGGGCTGGTAAATCAGGAAATTGATACTTGGGAGTGTGTTCAGAGAAAGAGCAGTGTTCTCCTTGGGCAGAGGCAGGAGCCCTGAGGAACACTGGGTACAGGGCCAGCTGGGACAAGTCCAGGTAGCCCAGCTGCTATAGAGCCTAACCCAGGCTAGATCTTGCCCCAGCCCAGCCTGGAGATGGACCACAACCTCTCTAAAGAGTGGGTGAGCCAAGTGAGAACCTGAGGCAGAAGCTGGCAGGTAAGGGAGGAGCCATGTGTCTCCTGGCTGACTGTGCGTGCACTTCATACACGTTGTCCTGGTTATTAGACAGCCTGGGGTCTGGGCTGACTGTGGGTGCACTTCATACACATTGTCCTGGTTATTAGGCTGGGGTCCAGGCTGACTGTGCCTGCACTTCATACATGTTGTCCTGGTTAGTGCTGTGGGGTTAGCACAGCTGTTAAAGGCGGAGGCTAAGAACCGAAAAAAAAAAAAAAGAAAAAAAAAAACCAAAAAACATGTTGTCCTGGTTATTAGACAGGCTGGGGTCCAGGCTGACTGTGCCTGCACTTCATACATGTTGTCCTGGTTATTAGACAGGCTGGGGTCTGCATTGTCCAAAGGAGGATGGAGGCTCGAGAGGAAGATGACCAAAGTCACACACTGAGAGTGCCTTCCAACCCTGTCCCACACAACTCTGAGGCAGCTGGAAACAGGCTCTGGGGCTCATCCCTGCTCCAGCCACAGCCTCTGCCCCAAGCCCTACTGCATCAGGGGACCTCTATGCCACGCTGATCCTGTGAATCTTTTTCCAGCCTGACACACCCATATCCTGTCAATTTCTATGCATTCTTCAGACCTCAGATCAAATCAAACTTTCTGTATATGGCTTTGTGTGACTTCTGCAAATCTAGCGGCTGCCTGACCCTCACCCTCCCTTCTCCAGGTCTCTGTCCTTGCCATCACTTTGGCTCATCTGCTTGGCTGTGTTTATGAACCCTCTTCATCCGGAGAAAGTGGCTGATGACTCCTGAGAGCGAGAACCTGTTCTCATGGTCCCCACAGGGCTGAGCATGAGACGAGAGCCCTGCTCTGTGGCCCCGCCCTGTGGGGCTGTGAGGCTGCAGCCTGTCCTCTACCTCTTGAGATGGACCTCATGTCCCCAGCCCTGCTGGGACATGACGTCAATCCCTGAGTGGCTTCTGAGCTGCTCCAGGCTTGCGTGGGCTCTGGTACGTATGTGCACATGGCCCTAGGCACACGCACGTGTGCAAATGGGCCTTCATGAGTAATTGCAGTGGTGCTTCCAATCCCGGTCTCCATGGAGAGGCCGCCCCCACCCACCCAACCCCAGGTGGCTGCCTCTGCCACCCTTCCGGCTCCCCGCCTGCTTCTTCGTGACCCAGATTCGACCTGCCTTACCTCCCACACCCACAGGCCTCGGGCTTCTACAAGCTCCGGGTTGGGGGCCTCTCCCCAGACACACCTCCCATTCAGAATCGGCTCCAGGTTCCAGCAGAACTCACTGAGGCCACGTGGAAAGAGTGGGGGCTGTTGGGTAGCTGCCTGGGTTGGAACATGGCTCCCACATCTCGATGAGGATGCTTTCCTCCTCTAGGGAGCTCCTGTGGTCCTTGGAGCCTCCAGGAGCCGCCTGTCCTCCTGCACCTTCTCCTTGTTCCCTTTCCTGAGCTGCACTGCTTTTCTCTCTCTCTCTCTCTCTCTCTCTCTCTCTCTCTCTCTCTCTCTCTCTCNGAGCGGTCAGCACTCTTAACTGCTAGGCCATCTCTCCAGCCCTAAAGTTTTATTATTATTTATGTGTATGAGTCTTGTCTGCATACAGGTGCACTTACCAATTAGCAAAGAAGGGTTTTTTTTTTCTAAACATGAGGTTTATGCTTTAAAATATTAACATAGAGGCTGGAGAGATAGCCTAGTGGTTAAGAGTGCTGACTGCTCTTGCAGAGGACCCCAGCACCCACATGGCAGCTGAGAACCGTCTGTAACTCCAATTCCAGGAGAACTCCAGTTCCAGGGGAATCTGACACCCTCTTCTGACCTCCGCGGCATTGCACGACATGGGTGCACAAACCTACATGCAGACAGTACATTCATACACATTGAAAATAAATAAATAAATAAATGAAAATGCAGTCTTGCTGGGCATGGTGGTGCACGCCTTTAATCCTAGCACTCAGGAGGCAGAGGCAGGCGGATCTTTGTGAGTTCAAGGACAGCTGGGGTACAGGGAGACCCTGTCTCGAAAAGACCAAAAAAAAAGAAAAACAGAAAGAAAAAGAAAAAAAAAAAGAAAATGCAGTCTTGAGCCAGGCATGGTGGCGCATGCCTTTAGTCCCAGCACTCGGGAGGCAGGGGCAGGCGGATCTCTGTGAGTTCAAGGCCAGCTTGGTCTACAGAGTGAGTTCCAGGACAGCTGGAGCTACAGGGAGACAAAAGAAAAGAAAGAAAGAGAAGAAAATGCAGTCTTGGGTCTGGAGAGATGGCTCAGTGATTAAAAGCACTGGCTTTTACAGAGGACCCAGGTTTGATCCCCAGCACCAACATGGTGCCCAACAATCATCTTTATTTTTTATTTATTTTTAATATTTATTATTTTTTTAGAATTTTATTTTTATTTTATTTATTTATTTATTTATTTATTTATTTATTTATTTATTTATGTATATGAATGTATTGTCTGCATGGAGGTTTGTGCACCTGTGTCGTTCAATGCCGCGGAGGTCAGAAGAGGGTCTCGGATTCCCCTGGAACTGGAGTTCTCCTGGAATTGGAGTTACAGATGGTTCTCAGCTGCCATGTGGGTGCTGGGGATTGAACCCCAGTCCTCTGCAAGAGCAGTTGGCGCTCTTAACTACTAGGCTATCTCTCCAGCCCCATTTATTACTTTTTTAAAATTTTTATTTATTTCTGTCTGTGTATGAATGTACTGTCTGCATGTAGGTCTGTGCACCTGTGTCGTGCAATGCCGTGGAGATCAGAAGAGGGTGTCAGATTCCCCTGGAACTGGAGTTCTCCTGGAATTGGAGTTTCAGACGGTTCTTGGCCGCCATGTGGGTGCTGGGGATCGAACCTGGGTTCTCTGTAAGAGCAGTCGGCGCTCTTAACCGCTAGGCCATCTCTCCAGCCCCTCATTTATTACTTTTTATGTGTATGAGTGTACTGTTTGCATGTAGGTTGGTGCACCCATGTCATGCAGTGCCTCAGAGGTCAGAAGAGGGAGTTGGATTCCCCTGGAACTGGAGTTAAAGATGGTTCTTAGCCACTATGTGGGTGCTGGGAATCAAACCCAGGTCCTCTGCAAGAGCAGTCAGTGCTCTTAACCGCTGAGCCATCTCTCCAGCCCCCCAATAATCATCTTTAACTACAATTCTAAGGGATCCAATGCCCTCTCTTGACCTGTATTGCATAACACAAGTGCATTTATGTACACGTAGGCAATACAGTTATATATCCATAAAATAAAAATAATAAAATATATAAGGGGAAAAAAAGAAAAGGCAATCTATGCCTGGTCTACGTAGTGAGTTCCAGCTGGGTCTACAGGGAGACTCTGTCTCAAAAAATACAATATCCAACAAAACCAAGAAATAAAACATGCTGAGCATGGTGGCTCATGCCTTTAATTCCAGCACTCTGGAGGCAGAGGCAGGCAGATCTCTGTGAGTTCAAGGATAGCCTAGTCTGCATAGCGAGTTCCAGGCCAGCTGGGACTAAAGGGAGATCCTGTCTCAAAAGAGACCCCCCAAAAGAAGAAATAAAATAAAATATAGTACATGGTTTCATCCTATTTAAATTGGGAGTCCAGAAGATTTCATTCAGGTGGTGAGGACCAAACATTAACAAAGAAAGTGGATTAAGGAGAAAGCAAACATCTGTACACCATGCTTTCTGCTGGCCACTTACGATAAACCATCCAGCCACCAGTCCTGGGATGCCCTGATCCAGGGACCCAGTGTGTCCCCAGTGTACCAAGGGCTTCCTTCCTCTGCCTCCTCTGTGCTTATTCCAGCTTTCCTTTCCAAATTCAAGTAGATGCTCACTGTAATGTGTTCCCATGTTTCCTCCCTTAGCTTGGCACTGATGGCTATGAACAGCTCTCGAGGTGCTGCTTTAGCTGCACCCCACAAATGTGGATATATTCAAATTTTTCATTATCATTTACTTTTTTTTTTTTTTTGGTCTTTTCGAGACAGGGTCTCCCTGTAGCCCCAGCTGTCCTGGAACTCACTCTGTAGACCAGGCTGGTCTTGAACTCACAAAGATCCACCTGCCTCTACCTCCCAAGTGCTAGGATTAAAGGCGTGCCCCACCACGCCCGGCTCCTTTTTTTTTTTGGTCTTTTCGAGACAGGGTCTCCCTGTAGCCCCAGCTGGCCTGGAACTCGCTCTGTAGACCAGGCTGGCCTTGAACTCACAAAGATCCGCCTGCCTCTTTTTCCTGGGATTAAAGGCGTGCTCCACCACGCCAGCATAAAAGAGTCTCCTATGAAGACAGCATTGGGAGGCTGAGAACTGCTGTAACCCAGCTCTGTTCAAATGGGGGGGGGGGCTGAGGCTCGCCTTTGTGAACACAAGAAGCTGAACTCAAAGCATGCACCATAGGAAGAGCTGTCCTGCTTTATTTAGAGTGGGGGAAACAAGGGGTAGGAGGAACGGAGGCCGGGGCCTGTGACTGTGGGTCGAAATCAGGTGGAAGCAGCTTTATGGGAGGGAGGAAGGGAGGGATCTGCTTTCTTAGGGAATCAGAGCTGGCTACCTCTGACTGGGACCCTCAGGAAATCAGGCCAGCCCACAAAGAGAGGCCAGATGGACTCTTCCCCTCACTTCTGCCAGCAACCAGCACCAGTCTCCTTGCCTGGGAGATTGGTGATAGACATGAGGCACAGCCAGCTCCCGCCCAGACCTGGGTAGTAGAAGACTCTCCACTCTTGAGAAAATGATGTGTCTGTTCTGAGAAACCACATGCCCTACAATGAATCCAATTAGATTTCATAGGCACATGAAAACGCGATCCATCTTAAACACGCTCTGCAAACCTCCGGCCGCAGATAAATATTTCATTCTGTCTCAGCGGCCCGAGTGGAATAGCAAGCAGCAGGCACCACACACAACACCTCCCTGGCAGGCAGAGCCCCATGTCTCTGCGTGGTTTCTGGTGGTCCCCTTGCCTTCCTGTGCTGCAGAGCCTCATTTGCAAGTGGGTTAGTGCAGTGGTTCCCAACCTGATCACTCCTGCACCCCACAGCTGAGCACAGAAGGTCGTATTTGTTCGTGTCCCTGAGCCACCCTGGGTGCCAACATGGTACTGGTATTGAGGACACAGCCCTCTACAAGACAGGACAATCCAAGGATACTTTCAGAGCTCATAGCCCAGGAGGAAATGAAGGAATAAATATAGAAATAAAAACTGTATTCAACATAGTGAGTTTTGCAAGGAATGTATATTCAGGATGCTGAATGAGAGAAAACAGGAACACCTACTGAGATACAGCATCCAGCATCGAGGAAAGGCTCCTGAGGTGCTGATGCTTCGGCCAAGCTGTGAATTGGGAAAAGTATCCCAGGAAGCTGGCTCTGCACATGCCAAGGTCCTGAGGTAGCAGCTACGTACTTGTGTGTTGGAGGACTAGGAAAGCAACCATGGCTGGAGCAACCATACTAAAGAGGGCGTGAGGAAGCTGGAAGCCGAGGGAGACAAGGGGAGGCCGGTTCTCAGTGCAACGCTGTCCCACAAATGAGTTAAGAGACTATTTCCAGGTGGGGCATGGTGCTTGCATGCCTTTAATCCTGGCAGAGGTGGAGGCAGGCAGATCTTGTGAAATCGAGGCCAGCCTGGTCTACATGAGTTTCCGGCAGCCGGGGCTACAGGGAGACCTGTCTCAAAACAAAAAAAAAAAACATTTTCAGCAGCCAGTGAATGCGAAGGCAAGTCCATTGGCCTCTGCCGGCTGTTTTATCCTTCATGAAGTGAAGCCTACACAGGTCTGTTACATGGGCTAGTATGTCAGGTGACATGGGTCCTATGTGCCAGGAAAGAAAACAGTTGCTGTTGTTATCATGACAGTAACTCGTTTATACCCCGGTCACTCTTGATACTGCCACATCCTGCAGGGGTTCAGGGTGGCTTAAAAAGAGAGCACAGAGTTGGTGAGAGCCTGGGGCCTCAGCCTCTGAGAATGAGTCCAGAAACAGGGAGATGGCTGTGCCCGGGGCGTGCAGCTGACAGAAGAGGCCAGAGGGGATGCAGTGTAATTTCTCCCTTGTCCATGCTGAGGATGGAACCCGAGACCTTTCCACATGCCAGCAAGCTTCAACCACTGAGCTATAATCCCCAGCCCTGAGACAGGGACTTAATGTGTTCCCACACTGTATGAACTTGATCGTCATGCTTTCCCACCTTCGGAGTTCTGGGATATAAGCATGTATCACCACACTCCATTTTTGTAATGCTGGGATCAAATCCCAGGGCTTCATGCAAGCTATCAGGTACTTACCAACTGAGCTACAGCCCTGGTTCCCAGACTAGGTAATTTTCTAATGAACAGAAATGTATTGGCCCACTGTTCTTGGAGATGAGAGGCTCAGTGTCAAGGGGTTGACCTCTGGTAAGGGCCTTCTTGGTGTGTCCTAAATGGTGGGAAGATCAGTGGAGAAGACAAAGAGAGAGAGAGAGTGTGCCACAAAAGCAGTGAGCCCACTCCCAGGATAATGAGCTTCCTCCATGGCAACAGCATCCAGCCTACCTCCCAGCACCGCCACAATGGCAATTGAATCCCAACATGAGTGTTGGAGGGCACAAACTTTCAGACTGAAGCAGGATGTGGCCAGGCCAGAGCGCAGGGCATTTATGTCCTCCATAATCCCAGAGGGCAAAGCTGGGGCCCCTGGCTCCTCGGGACAGACTGAGCTGCTTGGTGGTAGAGCAGACCGCTTAGGACGTACTGAGCTGCCCATCTCGACATGGGTCCCTAGTGGGGAGGGAGACTTTTCTGACTGTGTCCTAGACACGGGCTTTTTTCCTTGTGATAAGAGAGGGGGCAAGGTGGCTGGAGGGGGCCTGCAGGCTGGAGCTGGTGAGACCACTGTGTAGAGGAGGGGGAGGGAAATCAGGGTCAGACACTGCCACCTCAATGGGGGTCTGGTGACACATTGTATGTAGGAGAGGTGACATGAGAGAGCGTCCCAACGTCCACGCACCCATGTTGGAGCCTCAGGCCCAAGACTTACACAGGAAAAACTGAGGCAGGCTGTCCCTGAGAGAAGGACCCAGTTAGGCACAGCCTGGGAGGCCATAGCAGCCTCTTCAGAGGTGCTGAGACTATAAGCAGGGTAGATGATGGGAATTAGGATCAACAACAGGAGGTTGCTGTTGGACACTGGGACCAGATGGGCACTCAGAATTGTGCCACCCATGGTGCCAAATGGGGTTGAGGTGAAAAGTTCATCCTTGAGTCACCACGGTTCTACAAGACAGGCATCCTGCTTTGCTCAGTCACAGGCCTGGGAAGGCATCAGGATCTTGTCGGAGTCCCCTCTTTAAGTGTGAGTGTGACTCAGCAGGATATCTGATTCTACTAGACCCCACACCATGTAGTCGGCTAGCCCCCACACCATGTAGATGGGAAAGCTGAGGTCCAGCGATTGGCAGGGGATGGCCTGAGATCACGGAGTGAGTTAGGGGCCCTACTGGGCCCATCAGCAGCTGCTATGGCCTTGTTTCCCAGAATGGAAATGGGGAACAGCAGGAAGCCTGCCTTAGCTTGACAGACCCAGGTTCAGTCCTAGCTCCGCTGTTTACCAGATGGCTCTCACACCTCTGAGCTTCATTTTCCTCATCTCTATCAGAATTACTAACACCTGGGTCTCAGAGGTATAGGGAGAGCAAGTCATACCCTATGTTGAAGGACTGACACACAGGACACCTTCAGGGACTGCTGTTCCCATTTCTGACGTGGGCCTCCATGGTGGTGACTTACTGCTCCCTATGTGATTTCATTCATTCACTAATTTGGGTTCTAGGAAACAAATGCTGTGCACCGGCACTGACCTGGAGCCACAGACAGGACTTTGAAGTGGCTCAAGTCCTGCTAAAGGATTACCTGGATCACAGTGACACCCAGAGGGTCAGAGAACTGCTCACGAGCTGACATCTGGGGTGACTAGGAGTTCCGCAGCAGCAAAGGACAGGAGAACACTCTAGGCCAAGGAGATGGCTCGTGAGAATCTAGAGAATAGAATGTGTCCTGGAGGCGCCAAGCCAGTGCTGGAGTGTCGGCTGCAGAAAGTCCTTTGGTGAGGCGCTCCCTGGGAATCAGGGTAGGGGAGTCAGGAAGGAGGGCATCTCCTCCCCACCAGGGGCACAAGGAAGACTGATTGCTGATTGCCCAGGAGCAGGGAGGCCGCCTGCCTTTGGGTGTGCTTCTGGGGCTTCTGCTTCTTGCTGGGTCTGCTTTCCCTACACAGGTGAGTCAGCTGAGGGCAGAGTTGCACACAGGCGTGCCAGGCACTAGGCTGGAGAACACCTTTGATCGGTGCCCAGGAACACCTCCCTCCCTGGGTCTCATCCTTCCCTTGCCTTTTGGGGACAAGTGCCCTGTAAACTTTCCCTGTGCAGGAGAATCCTGAAGTTCTGGGACCCCCCTACCCCCCCTTTTGGAGGCCACCAGGGTCACCTGGGTTGGGTCAGGCCTGCCAGGAGGCCTCCGATGATCCCAGAGCCAGCAGTGTATGATTTCTTTAGAGTAAGTTTTTGCAATACGCAGTTTATTCACATGGATCAAAATCCTAAAGACCGAATGCAACCTGATATCCTGGATTAGTTCCTGACATGGAAAAAGGTCATTAGTGGAATTGGTGAGATACAGATAAAGTCTAGAGCTTGTGTCATAGGAACGCAGCGGTGTTATGTCAAACAGCAGTGGCAGGGAACCAGGTGAAGGAACTCGGCACTGTCTTTATAACCAGGAATAAGCTGAAAGGATTCCAAAATAAAAGCCATTGTAAGAAATTCTAAGGAAACATAGTAAAAAGCCCCCCTTAAGCCTGTCTTCTGTCTACCCTGTTCTGGTTTCTCAAGTGTCCATCCACAGATAGGAATAGCATCCTTTCACCTCTACGGTGGACCAGTGGATGGCGCCCTGGTCTCCTGCCTTGAGCTCTGTTCTGTCCTTTACTTCCTTTGTATCTACTACACCGAATCACCCCCACCACCATCCCGCCACCCCCACGCCCCACAGGCTTTCTTTCGGCTTGCTGGGAATGGAGCAGCCTGGGAGTAACTGCACTAGAAGAAATTAGGGATGGAGGAAGTACCTGAATGCTCAGCCCCCCCGCTGTGTCACTCAGAGTCCCCTTCGGGGATGGAGGAAGTACCTGAATGCTCAGCCCCCCGCTGTGTCACTCAGAGTCTCCTTCTGTCAGGTGAGCTGAGCCCCTCAGAGCAGGATTAACCCTCAGTGGGCAGGGCTCGGCTGGGTAGCCTCACTTAGTTTTCCTTGCCCCACCCTTCCCCTGTGTTGTCTGAGACCATCTTATCTGCCCAGTAGACCCAAATCCTAGTCTAAGGGTCTACTTCTTGGAGAATCCAAGATGAGAAGCTAACCATGCTCTGTCCACTGCATGTTGTAGAGAGCTTACCACCTGAGTACTCAGCTCTGCTCTTTCTTTAAAAAGAATATTTATTTATTTTTATTATTTATGTTATGATGTTCATTACCTTGCATGTGTGTATTAAGTCACCCGTTTTGTGCAACACTGAGGAGGTCAGAAGAGAGCATTCAGATTTCCCCAGAACTGGATTATGTGATTGTTATACTAACTGTGGTGAGGGTGGGAACACGTGGACCGCTCCTGTAAGAGCAACCAGTGCTCTAATCTCCACTGAGCCATCCTCCAGCCACAGCTCCTTATTCTTTTTTAAATTTTTTATTATTTTGTATTTTATGTTGGTATGAGGTCTGCCTGATGTGTGTAAGTGAACACCTGTGTTGTGCAATGGCTGGGAGGCAGAAAGAGCATCAGATTCCCTAGAACTGGAGTTAATGGATGTTTTGACTAACTTGTGTGGGTGCTGGGAACCAAACCCAGCTCTCATGAGTTAAGAGCAGCCAGTGCTTCTAATCACTGAGCCATCTCTCCAGCCACAGCTTTTATTTCTTTTTAAATTTTTTATTATTTTTATTTATGTTATGAGTGTATGCTCCTGCGTGTGGTGTAGTGACCTGTGTCTGCAGTACCCACGGAGGTTCAGAAGAGGGGCGTTGGTCCCAGGAACTGGAGTTACAGATAGTTGTTAGCTACAATTTTAAATGCAGACAAGGCTTTCTATGATCTGACCCTGGGCATTTGTACCTTCAAATCACACCCTCACCACAGGGACAGCCTCTTTTCACTATGATTTGTATGTGCTTTTCCTTTTCCTGAAATGGTTTTCCCTTGCAAGGAAGGGTGATGTAATGCCTGTAGATATTACAGTGGTGAGTTCTTTCTGGCAGGCCTGGGCTAATAGGGAGAACCCTTGTCAAAAAAATGAAACAAAACAGAAAAAAAAGAAAAACATGGCTCTTCCCTGGATCTGTGCCTGGTAAAATCTGACTTGGTGGGGCTGGGAAGATAGCTCCAGTCGTTAAAGTGCTGTACTGCAGCATGAGTCTGTGATCCCCAGAGCCCCTAGTTAAGGGTTGTACCTTGTAATTCCAGAACTGGGAGATGGCAAACCAAGCAGATCCTGGGCACACCAGGAGCCTGCAGGCTATTGGTGAGGCCAAGCCAGTGAGGGACCTTGCTCAAAAAAAGATGTACAACCACTGTAGGACAATACCAAGGTTGACCCCTAACCTCCACATATGTGTCTACACATGTATACCCCACAGAGAGAAGAAATCTTTTTTTTTGTTCAATCAAGTTGATCAAATGAGTGTCCAGTCTATATTGTTGTAGTTTCACCCCAATCGCAGCCCTTACATTCTACCGCGCCCCCTCTTCCGCAGATTGTTCCCTAGGCTTAGAAAAGGGGCACAGGTGGATGAGAAGCAAAACAGTCTACTTTCTCTGGAGCTGTAGCCTTGGACTCTGGTCAATTCTGGCTGTTTCCTTTCATGGGCTGAGAGGTTCAGCATTTTTTTACTTTCTTAATGTGCAGTGGCATTTCTGGTGTGTCAGAGAGAGGATCCATGGATGGTGGAAGCCCAGGGAAGACTCCTGGCGGAGATCTGACTCTCAAATATGTAAACAGTAGCCTGGGAAGAGCAGTGGGAAGGGTGTTCTGTCCCAGGGAACAGCATGGGCAAAGTGGAGAGGAAGGTCAAATGTAACGCTCAGAAAAACAGAGACAAAACAGATGTCTATAGAAATTCAAGGAAGGCAGCTGGAGAGATGGCCTAGCGGTTAAGAGCACTGACTGCTCTTGCAGAGGATCAGAGTTCAATCCCCAGCACCCACATGGAGGCAGAGATCCGTCTGTAACTCCAATTCCAGGAGAATTCCAGTTCCAGGGGAATCCGACGCCTTCTTCTGACCTCCGCGGCATTGCACAACACGGGTGCACAAACCTACATGCAGACAGTACATTCATACATATAAATAAATAAATAAATAAAATTAAAAAAAAGAAATTCAAGGAAGGTGAGATTAACTTGGCTGAGATGCCAGGATCAGAGGGGTGATGTTTATTAGCAAGCAAATCCCTAACACAGCCACATAGAAAAGTATGGCGGGTGGCATGAGCTGTAATACCAGCTAAAATCTACCAGGCTCTTACTGCATGCTATAATACCCTAGCTTTGCCTTCTAGTGATTGACTCATTCAGTCCTGTCAGCAGTTCTAGGAGGTAAGTATTATGATCACCTATAATTTATAGATCAGAGAGGTTAAGTAATTTACTGTAGGCCACACAGTCCTAAGTGGTGGAGCCAGGATTTACAGGCAGCCAGAGGCAGTCTAATTCTAGCTTCCAAGTCTAGCTTGATGTTCTGGGTAGGATAGCAGTTTCCTGGGGATAACCTGTGGCACCTGTGATTGGGGCTTCAGCTTCTGAGATAGGGCAAGACGGGAAAAAATACAGGCTAGATAAGATGCAGGCTTTACACAGAAGAGGACCAGGTTCTATGCCAACTGCTAAGCAGCTCTGAGGCCTTGGGCAGCTTTCTTCTACCCAGACAGCCGTGGCTTCCTTGACTGTCAGATGGAACTGGCACCATTTACCCCACATGCCTATCTATGTGAGGATCATGCCTTCCTTGTAGATGCTGAAGGGCTCTGCTGGTGTCTGTCACTGCTAGACCTGCTCAGGGAAGACTCAAGGCCAGGCAAGGCCAGGGCTGCACTCAGCAAGCCCTGAGGGGAGGGAGCACGGCTGGGCCTTGAGCTGAGGAGGACCAAGTCAATCAACTGTGAGCCAAGTTTCAGGGGGATGAATAGAGTGCAGATTCAAGGATTGGGAAGCTTAAGAGTGAGAGAATAGGGGCTGGAGAGATGGTCTAGCGGTTGAGAGAGCCAACTGCTCTTGCAGAGGACCCGGGTTCGATCCCCAGCACCCACATGGTGGCTGAGAGCCGTCTTTGGCTCCAGTTCCAGGGGAATCCAACGCCCTCTTCTGACCTCCATGGCATTGCAGTACACGGGTGCACAAACCTACATGCAGACAGTACATTCATACACATAAATAAATGAATAAATAAAAATTTTAAAAAAAGAGTGAGAGAATGAAGCTTCCATTCGACATGTCTGTAGAATACAGACATGGGTCGCCAACTTCCATTCTGGCTGCAGTGGGAGACTCTCCAGGGGACATCACCACCCCCTAGGGGCCATTTCTCATTACCGCAGTAAGTGGCTTGGCATTGTTAGCAAGCAGAGCTCTGGCAGAGTGCTAACTGGTTAGTGGTGCCCAGGGCAGTCTCTCACACAGAAGAATTATTCCACCTACTCTCTCTGACACCAGCCACTCCTGAAGGCAACAGAACCTGTTTATGACTCCCCAAGCATTGGAAGAGTCCCCTCTCCATCCGTACACCTCTAAGATATGACTCCCATGCCCAGCAATGAAAAGGGTCTGTCTTTCTCTTTGGAACTTTGCCCAAATCTATGGCCACTTAGGAAAGATCGCCCTCTCACCTGTGCCACTTGCATTTGCAGAGCTGATTCCTCTTTGCACTTGTAACTGTCACTCGTTCTGCGTGGCAGTGCCCACACCTGATGTCTCCGTCATCCTACAGGAGGCGTGACAGCACAGCTCCTGTGCTATATGCCTTGTGTCAGTCTACAGATGGCTTTCTTTCCCTTCCCTGTGCTGCTGGCCATTGTCATTCTGACGATGTGTGTAGATGGCGTAGTGATGCTGTGGGCTTCATTTCAGAAATGTAAAGGGGGCACTGAAAAGTGTCTCCTTTTTTTTTGGTCTTTTCGAGACAGGGTCTCCCTGTAGCCCCAGCTGGCCTGGAACTCGCTCTGTAGACCAGGCTGGCCTTGAACTCACAAAGATCCGCCTGCCTCTGCCTCCCAAATGCTAGGATTAAAGGCGTGCTCCACCACGCCCAGCATAAAAGAGTCTCCTATGAAGACAGCATTGGGAGGCTGAGAACTGCTGTAACCCAGCTCTGTTCAAATGGGGGGGGGCTGAGGCTCGCCTTTGTGAACACAAGAAGCTGAACTCAAAGCATGCACCATAGGAAGAGCTGTCCTGCTTTATTTAGAGTGGGGGAAACAAGGGGTAGGAGGAACGGAGGCCGGGGCCTGTGACTGTGGGTCGAAATCAGGTGGAAGCAGCTTTATGGGGGGGAGGAAGGGAGGGAGCTGCTTTCTTAGGGAATCAGAGCTGGCTACCTCTGACTGGGACCCTCAGGAAATCAGGCCAGCCCACAAAGAGAGGCCAGATGGACTCTTCCCCTCACTTCTGCCAGCAACCAGCACCAGTCTCCTTGCCTGGGAGATTGGTGATAGACATGAGGCACAGCCAGCTCCCGCCCAGACCTGGGTAGTAGAAGACTCTCCACTCTTGAGAAAATGATGTGTCTGTTCTGAGAAACCACATGCCCTACAATGAATCCAATTAGATTTCATAGGCACATGAAAACGCGATCCATCTTAAACACGCTCTGCAAACCTCCGGCCGCAGATAAATATTTCATTCTGTCTCAGCGGCCCGAGTGGAATAGCAAGCAGCAGGCAGCACCTCCCTGGCAGGCAGAGCCCCATGTCTCTGCGTGGTTTCTGGTGGTCCCCTTGCCTTCCTGTGCTGCAGAGCCTCATTTGCAAGTGGGTTAGTGCAGTGGTTCCCAACCTGATCACTCCTGCACCCCACAGCTGAGCACAGAAGGTCGTATTTGTTCGTGTCCCTGAGCCACCCTGGGTGCCAACATGGTACTGGTATTGAGGACACAGCCCTCTACAAGACAGGACAATCCAAGGATACTTTCAGAGCTCATAGCCCAGGAGGAAATGAAGGAATAAATATAGAAATAAAAACTGTATTCAACATAGGTGAGTTTTGCAAGGAATGTATATTCAGGATGCTGAATGAGAGAAAACAGGAACACCTACTGAGATACAGCATCCAGCATCGAGGAAAGGCTCCTGAGGTGCTGATGCTTCGGCCAAGCTGTGAATTGGGAAAAGTATCCCAGGAAGCTGGCTCTGCACATGCCAAGGTCCTGAGGTAGCAGCTACGTACTTGTGTGTTGGAGGACTAGGAAAGCAACCATGGCTGGAGCAACCATACTAAAGAGGGCGTGAGGAAGCTGGAAGCCGAGGGAGACAAGGGGAGGCCGGTTCTCAGTGCAACGCTGTCCCACAAATGAGTTAAGAAACTATTTCCAGGTGGGGCATGGTGCTTGCATGCCTTTAATCCTGGCAGAGGTGGAGGCAGGCAGATCTCTGTGAAATCGAGGCCAGCCTGGTCTACATAGTTCCAGGCCAGCCGGGGCTACAGGGAGACCCTGTCTCAAAAAAAAAAAAACATTTTCAGCAGCCAGTGAATGCGAAGGCAAGTCCATTGGCCTCTGCCGGCTGTTTTATCCTTCATGAAGTGAAGCCTACACAGGTCTGTTACATGGGCTAGTATGTCAGGTGACATGGGTCCTATGTGCCAGGAAAGAAAACAGTTGCTGTTGTTATCATGACAGTAACTCGTTTATACCCCGGTCACTCTTGATACTGCCACATCCTGCAGGGGTTCAGGGTGGCTTAAAAAGAGAGCACAGAGTTGGTGAGAGCCTGGGGCCTCAGCCTCTGAGAATGAGGCCAGAAACAGGGAGATGGCTGTGCCCGGGGCTGTGCAGCTGACAGAAGAGGCCAGAGGGGATGCAGCTGGTAATTTTCTCCCTTGTCCATGCTGAGGATGGAACCCAGAGGACCTTTCCACATGCCAAGCAAGCATTCAACCACTGAGCTATATCCCCAGCCCTGAGACAGGGACTTAATGTGTATCCCACACTGGTTATGAACTTGATCGTCATGCTTTCCCACCTTCGGAGTTCTGGGATTATAAGCATGTATCACCACACTCCATTTTTGTAATGCTGGGATCAAATCCCAGGGCTTCATGCAAGCTATCAGGTACTTACCAACTGAGCTACAGCCCTGGTCCCAGACTAGGTAATTTCTAATGAACAGAAATGTATTGGCTCACTGTTCTGGGAGATGAGAGGCTCAGTGTCAAGGGGTTGACCTCTGGTAAGGGCCTTCTTGGTGTGTCCTAAAATGGTGGAAGGCATCAGTGGAGAAGACAAAGAGAGAGAGAGAGTGTGCACAAAAGCAGTGAGCCCACTCCCAGGATAATGAGCTTCCTCCATGGCAACAGCATCCAGCCTACCTCCCAGCACCGCCACAATGGCAATTGAATCCCAACATGAGTGTTGGAGGGCACAAACTTTCAGACTGAAGCAGGATGTGGCCAGGCCAGAGCGCAGGGCATTTATGTCCTCCATAATCCCAGAGGGCAAAGCTGGGGCCCCTGGCTCCTCGGGACAGACTGAGCTGCTTGGTGGTAGAGCAGACCGCTTAGGACGTACTGAGCTGCCCATCTCTAGACATGGGTCCCTAGTGGGGAGGGAGACTTTTCTGACTGTGTCCTAGACACGGGCTTTTTTCCTTGTGATAAGAGAGGGGGCAAGGTGGCTGGAGGGGGCCTGCAGGCTGGAGCTGGTGAGACCACTGTGTAGAGGAGGGGGAGGGAAATCAGGGTCAGACACTGCCACCTCAATGGGGGTCTGGTGACACATTGTATGTAGGAGAGGTGACATGAGAGAGCGTCCCAACGTCCACGCACCCATGTTGGAGCCTCAGGCCCAAGACTTACACAGGAAAAACTGAGGCAGGCTGTCCCTGAGAGAAGGACCCAGTTAGGCACAGCCTGGGAGGCCATAGCAGCCTCTTCAGAGGTGCTGAGACTATAAGCAGGGTAGATGATGGGAATTAGGATCAACAACAGGAGGTTGCTGTTGGACACTGGGACCAGATGGGCACTCAGAATTGTGCCACCCATGGTGCCGAATGGGGTTGAGGTGAAAAGTTCATCCTTGAGTCACCACGGTTCTACAAGACAGGCATCCTGCTTTGCTCAGTCACAGGCCTGGGAAGGCATCAGGATCTTGTCCCCTCTTTAAGTGTGAGTGTGACTCAGCAGGATATCTGATTCTACTAGACCCCACACCATGTAGTCGGCTAGCCCCCACACCATGTAGATGGGAAAGCTGAGGTCCAGCGATTGGCAGGGGATGGCCTGAGATCACGGAGTGAGTTAGGGGCCCTACTGGGCCCATCAGCAGCTGCTATGGCCTTGTTTCCCAGAATGGAAATGGGGAACAGCAGGAAGCCTGCCTTAGCTTGACAGACCCAGGTTCAAGTCCTAGCTCCGCTGTTTACCAGATGGCTTCCTCACCTCTGAGCTTCATTTTCCTCATCTCTATCAGAATTACTAACACCTGGGTCTCAGAGGTATAGGGAGAGCAAGTCATACCCTATGTTGAAGGACTGACACACAGGACACCTTCAGGGACTGCTGTTCCCATTTCTGACGTGGGCCTCCATGGTGGTGACTTACTGCTCCCTATGTGATTTCATTCATTCACTAATTTGGGTTCTAGGAAACAAATGCTGTGCACCGGCACTGACCTGGAGCCACAGACAGGACTTTGAAGTGGCTCAAGTCCTGCTAAAGGATTACCTGGATCACAGTGACACCCAGAGGGTCAGAGAACTGCTCACGAGCTGACATCTGGGGTGACTAGGAGTTCCGCAGCAGCAAAGGACAGGAGAACACTCTAGGCCAAGGAGATGGCTCGTGAGAATCTAGAGAATAGAATGTGTCCTGGAGGCGCCAAGCCAGTGCTGGAGTGTCGGCTGCAGAAAGTCCTTTGGTGAGGCGCTCCCTGGGAATCAGGGTAGGGGAGTCAGGAAGGAGGGCATCTCCTCCCCACCAGGGGCACAAGGAAGACCTGATTGCTGATTGCCCAGGAGCAGGGAGGCCGCCTGCCTTTGGGTGTGCTTCTGGGGCTTCTGCTTCTTGCTGGGTCTGCTTTCCCTACACAGGTGAGTCAGCTGAGGGCAGAGTTGCACACAGGCGTGCCAGGCAGTAGGCTGGAGAACACCTTTGACCGGTGCCCAGGAACACCTCCCTCCCTGGGTCTCATCCTTCCCTTGCCTTTTGGGGACAAGTGCCCTGTAAACTTTCCCTGTGCAGGAGAATCCTGAAGTTCTGGGACCCCCCTACCCCCCCTTTTGGAGGCCACCAGGGTCACCTGGGTTGGGTCAGGCCTGCCAGGAGGCCTCCGATGATCCCAGAGCCAGCAGTGTATGATTTCTTTAGAGTAAGTTTTTGCAATACGCAGTTTATTCACATGGATCAAAATCCTAAAGACCGAATGCAACCTGATATCCTGGATTAGTTCCTGACATGGAAAAAGGTCATTAGTGGAATTGGTGAGATACAGATAAAGTCTAGAGCTTGTGTCATAGGAACGCAGCGGTGTTATGTCAAACAGCAGTGGCAGGGAACCAGGTGAAGGAACTCGGCACTGTCTTTATAACCAGGAATAAGCTGAAAGGATTCCAAAATAAAAGCCATTGTAAGAAATTCTAAGGAAACATAGTAAAAAGCCCCCCTTAAGCCTGTCTTCTGTCTACCCTGTTCTGGTTTCTCAAGTGTCCATCCACAGATAGGAATAGCATCCTTTCACCTCTACGGTGGACCAGTGGATGGCGCCCTGGTCTCCTGCCTTGAGCTCTGTTCTGCTCCTTTACTTCCTTCTGTGACATACCACCACCACCACCACCACCATCACCGCCACCTCTCCAGCCCCAGCAGGCTTTCTTTCGGCTTGCATGGGGTGGGAGCAGCGCTGGGAGTAACTGCACTAGAAGAAATTAGGGATGGAGGAAGTACCTGAATGCTCAGCCCCCCCGCTGTGTCACTCAGAGTCCCCTTCGGGGATGGAGGAAGTACCTGAATGCTCAGCCCCCCGCTGTGTCACTCAGAGTCTCCTTCTGTCAGGTGAGCTGAGCCCCTCAGAGCAGGATTAACCCTCAGTGGGCAGGGCTCGGCTGGGTAGCCTCACTTAGTTTTCCTTGCCCCACCCTTCCCCTGTGTTGTCTGAGACCATCTTATCTGCCCAGTAGACCCAAATCCTAGTCTAAGGGTCTACTTCTTGGAGAATCCAAGATGAGAAGCTAACCATGCTCTGTCCACTGCATGTTGTAGAGAGCTTACCACCTGAGTACTCAGCTCTGCCTTATTTTAAAAGAATATTTTATTTATTTTTATTATTTTATGTGTATGAATGTATTACCTGCATGTGTGTAAGTGCACCCTTTTTGTGCAATGCCTGAGGAGGTCAGAAGAGAGCATCAGATTCCCCTAGAACTGGAGTTATGGATGGTTATTGACTAACTTGTGGGTGCTGGGAACCAAACCCAGCTCCTCTGTAAGAGCAACCAGTGCTTCTAATCACTGAGCCATCTCTCCAGCCACAGCTGCCTTATTCTTTTTAAATTTTTTATTATTTTTATTTTATGTGTATGAGTGTATCGCCTGCATGTGTGTAAGTGCACATGTGTCATGCAGTACCCACGGAGGTCAGAAGAGGGCGTTGGATCCCCAGGAACTGGAGTTACAGATAGTTGTTAGCCTACAATTTAAATGCAGACAAGGCTTTCTATGATCTGACCCTGGGCATTTGTACCTTCAAATCACACCCTCACCACAGGGACAGCCTCTTTTCACTATGATTTGTATGTGCTTTTCCTTTTCCTGAAATGGTTTTCCCTTGCAAGGAAGGGTGATGTAATGCCTGTAGATATTACAGTGGTGAGTTCCTGGCCAGCCTGGGCTACATAGGGAGACCCTGTCTCAAAAAAATGAAACAAAACAGAAAAAAAAAAAGCATGGCTCTTCCCTGGATCTGTGCCTGGTAAAATCTGACTTGTTGGGCTGGGAAGATAGCTCAGTCAGTAAAGTGCTGGTCATGCAGCATGAGTCTGTGATCCCCAGAGCCCAGTTAAGGGTTGTACTTGTAATTCCAGAACTGGGAGATGGCAACCAAGCAGATCCCTGGGCACACCAGTGAGCCTGCCAGGCCTACTTGGTGAGGCCAAGCCAGTGAGGGACCTTGTCTCAAAAAATAAGATGTACAACCACTGTAGGACAATACCCAAGGTTGACCCCTAACCTCCACATATGTGTCTACACATGTATACCCCACAGAGAGAGAAATCTTTTTTTTTTTTTTTTTTTGGTCTTTTCGAGACAGGGTATCCCTGTAGCCCCAGCTGTCCTGGAGCTCACTCTGTAGACCAGGCTGGCCTTGAAATCACAAAGATCCGCCTGCCTCTGCCTCCCAAGTGCTAGGATTAAAGGTGTGCACCACCACGCCCGGCTTCCAAGCTTTCTTTTTTTAAAAAAAGTTTTATTTGTGTTTACGTGTGTTCTCGCATGCGCGCGCACACGCACACCCATGGAGGCCAGAAGGTGTCACATCCTTTAGAGCTGGGGTTGCAGACATTTAGAAGATGCTTATCTGGTTGCATGGGTGCTGAGATCCAAACTT
This sequence comes from Rhizomys pruinosus, assembly GCA_009823505.1. Taxonomy (NCBI): domain Eukaryota; kingdom Metazoa; phylum Chordata; class Mammalia; order Rodentia; family Spalacidae; genus Rhizomys; species Rhizomys pruinosus. The sequence continues at coordinate 691,213 of VZQC01002492.1, forward strand.
TTGTCCTCATGATTGTGCAGCAATTGCTCTTAAGCACTGAGCCATCTCTCCAGGCCCCCCACTCCCTGTAGCCTTCTTTATTTATTTATTTATTTATTTATTTATTTATTTATTGCCTTTTTGATACAGGGTCTCCCTGTAACCCCAGCTGTCCTGGAACTCACTCTGTAGACCAGGCTGGCCTTGAACTCACTGAGATCCACTTGCCTCTGCCTCCCAAGTGCTAGGATTAAAGTCATGTGCCACCACACCCAGCAACCTTCTTTCCACTTTTCATTTTGACACAGTATCTCACTGAGTTGCCTAGACTGGCCTTGAACTCAGCTGTAGCCCAGGCAGGTACTGAATTTCCATCCTCCTGCCTCAGCCTCAAGAGTAGCTGAGCCGGGCATGGTGGCGCACGCCTTTGATCCTAGCACTTGGGAGGCAGAGGCAGGCGAATCTTTGAGTTCAAGGCCAGCCTGGTCTACAGAGTGAGTTCCAGGACATCTGGGGCTACAGGGAGACCTGTCTCAAAAAGACCAAAAAAAAAAAAGAGTAGCTGACATTGCAGACCTGTGCTAATGGCCAAGCCAGTCATCTTAAAGCAGCAGTTAGGAGGCATGAGGCCTACTGAGACGCCAAACCCAGCCCCTCTGCCAAACCCATCACCCTAGCTACTGATTATCTTCCCCAGGCTGTGCTCTGACTTTTCTCTGGGTTTACACCCAATCCCATCTCTTTTGATGGCAGAATAACACTCCACCAAGTAGCAAGAGTCTATGCCTTGTAGGTGAGGAGACTGTGACTCAGAGTTGCTAACATGTGGAAGGCCACACTGCAAGAGGAACAGAGTGAGATTTGTGCCAAGATGGCTAGCGTCCAAACCTCTTCTCTTCTGCCATTAGCTCTAGCTTTCCTGTCTGCCAGTCCCACTTGCCATGCACAGGCTCTGCCCAGTGGGGACATCACCTCCATTGTCAAACTCAGAAAAGTAGATTGGGGAGGTGACCAGCCCAAGGTCACAGCAAGTCTGGCAGCACCAGGGTCAGAGCCTCCACAGGCACCACAAATACTTCCCAGTAGCAGCCCGTAGGTGACCGGTGACAGGCTCGGCCAGACCCTGCTGCCAAAGGAGGACGATGGGCTGTTGCTCAATCCCAGTACGGTCTCCTTACTTACCCCCAAGCCGTCCCCCAGTAGCCCTTCCGGGAGGCAGAGACTCATCTACCCCAGGGTGGATTTGGAGTTTAACATCTCAGCAGAGAGCTCATTTCTGTTGAGCATTTCCATCACACGTGGCTGGCTGCCAGCTCTGGGCTCTGGCCACATCTGATCCCTCCCAGTCTCCACCTCGTGTAACCTGGGCTGTCCCACTGCCTGGGTCAGGTCCCAAAGCAAACAGCAGAGGTTGGACAAACCGCAGCAGGTTCTGTGCTGGAACATTCCATAAACTTTAGGTGGAGACTTGAGGAGGCAGAGACCCTGCCCCTGGCCCCTCCAGTTACACACAGATCTCATGGGAAATGTAGGTGTATGGTAGCCAAGTTCTAGACCTATTTGTGTCTAGGCCATAAGTTCTAGACCTTATTGTAGTATAGTACTGTCTGTGTCTAGGCTGTCTATGCTCTGCCTGAAGTGGCCGTTGGGCACTTAATGTGTGGCTAGAGGGACCGGCTTTAAATGTCTAGAGCCAGTATTCAGACAGTTGGGCCCTGGGTGTAGGTGAGGAATAAGGGCCACCAGGAAGAAGTCACACTTTGCAGCCTTAGACCTCCAAAGAGCACTGACCCCTGAGAGGACAGAAACCGAGCACACAGTCTAGCTGCAGCTGTATTGCTGTGTGACCAGTGAACTCTCATGACCTCTGTGAACCTCTCAGTGGCTAAAGAGCTCTGTTGAGTTCCAGAGCCAGCACTTACTCTCGTCCCTGCCTCCTTCCTGTGGGTGAGTCCCTCTATGAACAGCTCCACAACACTCACTTCCTGCCTCTGCTAGCTCTTTTTTTTTTTTTTTGGTCTTTTCGAGACAGGGTCTCCCTGTAGCCCCAGCTGTCCTGGAACTCGCTCTGTAGACCACGCTGGCCTTGAACTCACAAAGATCTGCCTGCCTCTGACTCCCAAGTGCTAGGATTAAAGGCGCGCACCACCTTTATCTCTGGTAACAACCCTTTGAAGACCCAGAAGTTCAGAAAGGGTAAGCAACCAGTTCGAGGTCACAAGGGAAGGAAATGCAGTAACCAGGATTTGAACTCTAGGAGGCTGGCTCTAGAGCCCACATTCCAGGCCATCTCTTGCCAGAATGAGAGGGCACCCAGCCCTTCCCAAAGCCACCCACCACAAGAAGCAGCCGGAGCAGAGCAGTGGGACCTGCAGGATGCCTGGGGCGGTGGGGAAGGGGCCTCTTGCTTCCCAACTCAGGCTTTTGCTAGGTAAAGGGGGGCAACCTGGCTCCCCAGACCAAGGGAGCATTGGCTTAGGAATCTGGGAATAATCTCAGCTCACATTCATCTGTTGGACCTCAGCCACGGACTCCGCCTCCTGTGTCCTTGTCCCCAGAGTCCTTCATGTTCATGCACACTTCTGAGCGTGGGGCCAAGAGGACTTGAGGCCCCAGGTCAGCTCTGGTGTCCGAATTACTTTTCTCATTATTGTGACAAAGTACCTGACAGAAGCACCTTAAGGGAGGTTTATCTGGGTTGACAGCCCCACTGTACAGTGCACAGGTGGGCGGGGGGGGGCAGTCCTGGTGGCAGGGAGTGTGAGGCAGGCAGCAACACCGTCTCCTAGCCAGGAAGCAGAGAGGAAGTCTGGTGCCCTGCCCACTTCCCCTTTCCATTCAGTCCGGACCCCCAGCCCCTTGGATGCCATCGCTCATACTCAGGAAGAGTCTTCTGTCCTCAAACTCTCCCAGAAATGCCCTCGTAGACACTCCTAGAAGTATGTCCCATACAGTCATGTCAACAGCGACGTTGACCACGGCTCAAGACAAGCCGGATGCCTTTGGTGTCATGTTTACAAAGTACCAGCTCTGTCCAGGGTCCTTGGGTTCGGGGATGCTTGGGGCTGCTGTGTGAGGTCTTACTTCTACTTGCAAAGTTAGGGAAGACTTTTCGGAGGAGGGGTGTCAAGCAGGGAAGAGCCTGGGGACAGTGGATTTCCTGGAAATAGAATGGTCAGCCCAGCCCATCTGAACCCAGATATGGAGGACAAGCAAGGAGGGATGGAGCCTCAATCCCTTCTCCCAGCGGGAAGCCCCAACCCTCTCCAGGCCACTCCTCCAGAGCTCTGCTTGTCTGACCTCCTCGTGTATTTAGTGGCCTGTCATCGTGCGCCTGCTCTGTGATCGGACCAGAGATGCTGTGGAAATTTACACAGGAGTGGTCCCTTTCCTTTCAGAGTCCACAGAACATGTGGAAGAGAGTCACAAAAAACATAGGCAACTACAAAAGATAAGCAGAGCCCTTGGGAAGTGTTTGGAAGGAAATCTCATCCTTCCTAGATGCCAGTCAGGGAAGGCCTCTGAGGAGGGGATGTTTGAGCAGAGGCTTGAAGCAGTGCTAGTGGCCGCATATGAGAGGGCAATCTTCAGGCAGAAGAAATAGCTTGGGCAAAGGTCCTGGGGCACTGGAGAAATAATGAATGAGATTACAGGGTTAAAGCAGCTTTGAGAGGGTGGAGTTATGCCAGAGGGGAGGAGAAGACCTGGAATGGATTTAGAGTAACTGAGTAAAGGGATTCTGTCCTAGTTTTTTTCAAGGATGACCGATTTTGCTCTCAGGTGCTTTTATTTGGCTTATGAGGGACTTATAGTTCTTGCTCTACTTCCTTGTGTTTTCAGTGTTATTGAAAAGGGGGGGGGCTGATGGGCCCCCACAACTCCTAACATCTCACCTGTGGCCATGACCCTGACCCAAGGAGTCTAGTTGTCTACATCCTAGCCCCTGTGTGCTGAGTTCACTCTCAGAAAGCCCCATGGCTCCTCTGTGACTATCTCAGAGAAGCCAAAGCTTGCTGTGGGGACAGTGTGAGCCACATATCCCAGTAGTCTTTGCCTGCAGTCTTGACCAAACTAGCAGTTGATTGAATGTCATGCTTTTCAAACAGTTGCTATGGACACAAACTGGGCTGGAAACAGCTGGGACCTGGAACCTGGGATCCCAGCTCGTCTGGCAGCAGCAAAAACACAGAGCCACAGCTAGCCATCCCCCCCAAAGCTGCATCTTCTCTGACACAAGTGTCTGTGTGACGAGCTACCCCAGAGTAGGTAATACAATAAACCTGGATGATGACAGATGCTACAGTGTGGCTCCAACCAGGATCCTTTGGGGGCTACATCATATTACATTGGTGGCAAGGTAGCACAGGTTGGTGGTCCAGGTCTCAGCCCCTCCCTCAGCCCCTCCCCTGGGCTCAGTGGCTGACCCACTTGTCCAAAAGAGTATGGCAGAAACTGACTTGTCTTACCCTACCCAGTCTGGGAAGCTATAGGTAGTCACTGCCACAATATCTTGTTGGTTACACAGGCTAACCCTGGGGAAGGGATACCCAGGACAGCCTGAGAGCTGGGAAGTAGGCCCATGAGGGTGCCTGATAAGACTGCTCAGTCAGCACTGGGAACTGAAGAGCTGCCATGTCCACAGTACCCGGTCGACAATAGAAGCTCACCGCCCCAGAGCTGCTTCCCCAGACTTCCTGGGACTTTTATCTAATACCCTCTTCTGAGCATCTGCCTTCTCAGGGCCCTGGGCCTGCACAGGGTCATTGCACTGAAGTGACAACGACACTTGCTGTTCCAGGATAGGAGTGGAGCATCAGCTTCACAGCAGGGCTCTGGAGCCGGCCTCCCTGTGAGGTAGCCTGGGGAACAGGGCCTGCATGAAGGGAAGGCGTGGCCTGGGACAGATAGGCAGAGCATTTTAGGCCGGTGACCAGGCCAGGTGCGAGCAAATGAACTGAGTCCAGGACCAAAATGAAAACTCCTTGGGGAAGGTGGAATGGGGCAGAAGTCTGGGAAAGAAGGCTTCTGTCCCGGGGCCAAGAGGCCTGGAAAGCATTGGAAGCTTAACTGGGTAGCTACTGCCTCTGATGGCAGCACTTAGGAGGCTGAGGCAGGAGAACTGCTGTGAGTTCAAGGTCAGCCTGAACTATATAGTGAGACCTTGTCTCAAGAAGAACGCCCACTGCTCTTGCAGAGGACCCGGGTTTCATCCCCAGCACCCACATGGCGGCTGAGAGCCGTCTGAAACTCCAATTCCAGGAGAACTCCAGTTCCAGGGGAATCCGAGACCCTCTTCTGACCTCCACGGCATTGCACAACATGGGTACACAAACCTGCATGCAGACAGTACATTCATACACATAAATAAAATAAATTTTAAAAAAAGTACTTGCTGCTCTTTCAGAGGACCAAGTTCCCAGTACCCACATGACAGCTCACAACCATCTTATAACTCCAGTTCCAGGGGATCCAAGGCCCTCTTCTGGCCTCCTCGGACCAGACCACATGTTGTACACATATATACATGCAGAAAAATACTCATACACATAAAATAAAAATAAATCATTTAAAAAAGCAAAGTATTTGTCTGGGTGTGAAGCAAGGAGAGCTGGCCCAGGTAGGGCTGGAGAGGTGGGGAGAGGACGGACACGGATGTTGGGGACATGGTAAGGACAGAGCTGTTCAGGAGATGTTTTCTGTTGACCGTACTGTGGAGTGAGCAGAGGAGGTTAGTAAGGTCAGGGCTTCTGACCTAAGCTGGTGGAGGAGCAGGTGAGGTGGACAGGGTCTGTCGGACATCCAGGACGAGATGGAGGAAACTGTTGGGTGAATCTGAGGTTTGAGAGCCATGCTGGCTGGAAGATTTAAGTTGCAGGAGCTGCCAGGCACTGGTGGCACTGGAAGTCTCAAGATATCAGCGACAAGGGATTGTGTGTGGAGGTGACAAATCGCCAGGCTCCTGGACTTGCAGAGGGCAGACAGAGGGGAGGCAGAGGTGACAGGAGAGGGAGGAGCAAGTGGGATGCCTTTTAGCCAGCGGCACCAAGGCCCTGGTGGCCCCACAGAACCCGCTGTCCCTTCTACATATCACCCTTCAGAGAGATCTAAGGCGGAGGCTGAGGCTCTGGTCCACTGTGAACACCCCAGAGCATTCAGCCCCACCCACTCCTATGCCCCATTCCACTTCTTTCCCTTACTGTCAAGACTCAGCATTGACTGGGAGTATCTGTCCCTTCAGTTTCTCTCTCTCTCTCTCTCTCTCTCTCTCTCTCTCTCTCTCTCTCTCCATAATCTTAGACAGAACTAGCTTTTCTAGGAGCTGTAAACACAAAAGAGAGCCGTGGAGAATGGTGAGGGCTGTGAGTGGGGTGGAGTCAGAGGGGAGCAGGGAGGGAGATACCTAAACAACGGTTTGGAGTTAGGTGACTGTGGGTGTTGTTTACCACGACAAAGAATTTGGACTGAGCAGGGAAGAGGGGTCCATAGAAAGTTCTGGATTAAGGTAATGAGGTCCTCGGATGAGCTTTGCTTCTGGAGGACTCAGGCTCCCCCACGCTCTCTAGCTCCAAGAAGAGGCAGGGCAAGGAGGGCCCATTCTGTAGCTGGTAGCAGGTGACTGGTAGTGGTGGCAGCTGAAGACACACAGACACCACGGAGTCCAGAGAGCTTCTGGAGGCAGCAGCTCCCCTCTGAGTTTCCGTGAAGGCAATGAGGCTTATATTAATGAGAGGCAATTATGGGCACCCGGATGGGCTCATTGAGAAAGGCAGCTTAGCAGCAAGGCCATAGATGCCTATTTTAAAACTCCCCGTGGTGAAGCTCCTGACGTTCCTGGATGCTGGGCTGCTGAGGGACTGGTATGCAGCCAGCCTGGAGGCCTGACAGAGCAGACCAGTCACTGTGACCAGTCACTGTGACCAGACCCTCAGACCATCCTCACTTAAACCCCTGCTGTGTAGAGGGGGAAATGGAGGTGCATAGGGGGGAAGAGGCCAGCCTGAAGTCACAGCAAGTAAAGAGGAAGCAGGATTTGAATCCAGCTCCAGTTGTCTGTCGGTGATCTGCCATGCCGAGTGGTTTCCTGGACCTCAAAGCTTGGCCTGTCCACAAGGGCACAATGGTGGGAGGGGAGAAGGGCAGCCTGACTGAAGCTCTACAGGACAACACAGCTAATCCTCTTCATAATCTAGAACTCCAGGCCCCTCCCTATACTGCAGAAGAGGAAAGTAAAGCTTAGGGGAATGATTTTGTCAATGCCAGTGCCCCACCATGAGGCAGAACTCCTCAAAAACAAGCCAGTGCTATGCTTAGGTCAGGGTCCCCAGGAGACGGACTTCGGGCCCAGTACTGAGGGTATGCATGCAGAGCTGTCCTAGGGGGTCTCTGAGAGGCCAGCAAGGCCAGTGCACAGAGCTAATTGACAGAGGGGTTTGATCTCAGGGTAGCTGTAGCAGAAGCCTATGCTGATCCCCTGGGAGCTCTAAGTGAGGATCCAGTAAGGGTGTCTGGAGCTGAGACAGGGCACTGCATTGGATGCCCACATATCAACCAGTTAGACACATGCTGCCCCTGGGGACAGAGTGGAGCCTTGCAAGGATCCCCGTCTGGCCAAGAGCAGTTCCTGGTGGGAACTTGGCTGTGAACTGTCAGCAACTGGTGGTTTTGGCAGCTGGGACTAGAGCAAGTCAGCTAGAAGGACCCAGCAGCCACCACAGCCCCTGTGGCCTGTTGATCCACAGGGCTTTTCATTCCCCTGCTGGGGTAGGGGAACCCAGACTGCCCCGTCGTGAGAACCAACAGGCCTGGGTGCTAGGATGGAGGCCTCCAGTGGTAATGTGACAGGAAGGAGAGCGTGCATGACCAGGCCTGGAGAGAAGACTCTCAGAAACCTACAAGAGCAGAAGGCAAGAGAGTATTTACAAGCCATATATCTGACAAGGGTTTAATATCTAGAATGCAACAAAAATGACAAACAACTCAGTGACAAAGTAGTCAAAGGACTTCAGTAGACATTTCTCCAAAGAAAACATAGGAATAGCCAAGAGACAAGATGCTCAAGATCATCGTTTATCAAGGAAATGAAAATTAAAAGCACTGTGAAAAGCCAGGCATGGTGATGGCATGCCTGTGATCCCAGCACTCAGGAGCCTGGAGAGTGAGTTTTAGGCCAGCTGGGGAAGTCTTAGGGGCAATGAGACGGCTCAGCAGGCCTGTGCTGCGAAGCCTAACAACCCACATTGGATTCCCAGGACCTATTTGGTGGGAGGAGAGAACGGACTGCTCACATTATCCTCCAACCTCTACATATGTTATGTTGTGCTGCTCACACCCTCTCCCTCAATAAATGAATGTCAAAATATGTATTAGCTTGCAGACACAGTTCCGTTCCGAGAGTGCTTGCCTAACATGCACAAAATCCTGAGTTCAGTCCCAGTGAGTGAATAATACTGGGGATAGTAGTGCATGCCTGTGATTCCCAGCTCATGGGAGGGAGGTGGAGGGAGGTAGAGACAGGAGAATCAGGAGTTCAAGGTCATCCTTGACTATATATTGAGTTCAAGGCCAGCCTGGGCTATATGAGATCCTGTCTCAAAAAAAAAATTGTTGAATATTTTTTTATTTATTTTTATTTTATACGTATGATTGTATTGCCCTCATGTATGTAGGTGCACCCATGCCATGCAATGCCTGCCAAGGTCAGAAGAGGGAATCAGATCCCCTGGGACTGGAGTTACGGGGGGGGGGTTAATTTCTTTATTATCACATGTATGAATGTACTGTCTGCATGTAGGTTTGTGCACCCATGTCGTGCAATGCCGCGGAGGTCAGAAGAGGGTCTCGGATTCCCCTGGAACTGGAGTTAAAGATGGTTCTCAGCCGCCATGTGGGTGCAAGGGATCGAACCCGGGTCCTCTGCAAGAGCAGTCNGGGAGGCAGAGGCAGGTGGATCTCTGAGTTCAAGGCCAGCCTGTTCTACCGAGTGAGTTCCAGGACAGCTGGGGCTACAGGGAGACCCTGTCTCAAAAAGAAAAAGAAAAAAAAAATTAAAATAAAAAATATATTGCACCAAAAATGTACTCATTTCCATTCACTTTTGTCTTCACATTTAATATTCTCAGTTTATGTTAAAATAGTTTACGAATGTTCTCCCAATTAGAGTAGCAGTTATCTAATTGGTGTTGGGTGTCTGTCTCCCTTTTGTAATATTCCCTGATAAACCTTTTTTTCCCCTCTCTCTTTTTTTGAAAATAAGGCCACGATGAACTCCTGACTCTCCCCTGCCTCCACCTTCCAAGGGCTGAGATTACAGATTTGTAGCACCAGGGCCCAATCCTGTTAAAATGTATAAACAGACCCTCTGAGGATCTAGTATTTATAAACCCTCTTCAGGATGTGTGTGCATGTGCATGCATGCGTGCATGTGTATCTTCCTGAATTCAGACCTTATTTTGAAAGGTTCAGCTATTACTGACAATCATTAAATTCTCCACCTAATATTCCAAGTATTTCATAATGCAGTCACTGTTAGCTAATCAATCTATCTCCCATTCTTTGCAACTACATAAATCAAAACTGTCTCCTTATGCCAACATCTTCTTTCCTGGCTTACCATCTCATTTCCCTGTTGATGCTTTCAAGCACAACTATTAGCTCCTGACATTGACAAATCCTTCTGGTGAACCTAAAATATCTCACTTGCTACAGAAGTTTCCATCTAACTACAATCTGATCCTTTCTGAATTCTGAAGCATGTTAGCTCCATCTTTTATGGAATCACAAGGTGCTACTCAGTATGATACAAGGAATCCAATGAGCCAAAGTGCACAGGAGGTACTTAATTTTCCACTATTAGTTTTTTTCCTTTTTAATTTTTTAAAATTTTATTTATTTTTTATGTGTAGGGATGTACAGTCTGCAGGTAGGTTTGTGCACCCATGTCGTGCAATGCCGCGGAGGTCAGAAGAGGGTCTCGGATTCCCCTGGAACTGGAGTTAAAGATGGTTCTCAGCCGCCATGTGGGTGCAAGGGATCGAACCCGGGTCCTCTGCAAGAGCCATCTCTCCAGTCCCTAGAGTTACAGTTGTTAGCCACCATGTGGGTGCTGGGATTTGAACCCTGGTCCTCTGCAAGGGCACCGAGTGCTCTTAACCACTAAGCCCTCTCTCTAGCCTATTTAAAATTTGTTTAAATAACCAGGCGTGCCCACATGGTGGCTGAGAACCGTCTTTAACTCCAGTTCCAGGGGAATCTGATGCCCTCTTCTGACCTCTGCAGCATTGCACAACACAGGTGCACCAACCTACATGCAGGCAGTACAGTCATACACGTAAGTAAACTAAATAAATAAAATAAAAATAAATAACCGGGCATGGTGGTACACGCCTTTAATCCTAGCACTTTGGAGGCAGAGGCAGGTGGATCTCTGTGAGTTCAAGACCAGCTTGGTCTACAAAGTGAGTTCCAGGACAGCTGGGGCTACAGGAAGACCCTGTCTCAAAAAGGCAAAAAAATTTTGTTTAAATAAATAAAATAAACCCTATGAGAAGTGGATAGATCCGTAGAGACCAAAGGCCTATTGGTGGCCAGGACAAATAGGGAATAGGGCGTGACTGCTGACTGGGTAGAGTGTTCTTCTGGGGTTATGAAAAAAACTTAAAACTAGATAGAGCTGGTGGTGCCTGAGTACACTAAATGTCTTACTCAATTGTACACATTAAACTGGCTAATAAAATGTTACTTGAATTTATCCCCAATTTTTCAAAAGAGAGAAAACTGAAGAAAGTTCACCTTAAAATGTGGAAAAGGGTGTGATCTGATGGTGCACCATGTAATCCAACACGTGGGAGGTGAAGGCAGGGAGATTAGGAGGTCAAGGCTAGCCTTGACTACATAGCAAGATGGGGTCAATCTGGGTTACATGAGACCCGGTTTCAAATAAACAAATCAATCAGGAAAAGGGGGCTAGAGAAGGTTCATCCGTTAAGACTACATACTACTCTTACAGAAGCCCTGAGTTCAGTTCCTGGAATCCATGTAAGGCAGCTCACAAGCACCTGTACCCCCTCCAGGGGATCTGACGCCCTCTCTCTGTCTCTGCAACGTTCATCTGTGCATGCCCACAGATAGACATACAACACACACATTTTTAGAAAATATTTTATTATTTTTATATTATGTATAGGAGCATATTGCCTGCATGTATGTAAGTACACCTGTGTCATACAGTGTCCACACAAAGAAAACGTTAGGTCCCCTGGAACTGGAGTTATAAGACTGTTATTAGCCACCATGTGGGTGCTAGGAATCAAACCTGGGTCCTCTGCAAGAGCACTGAGCCATCTCTCAGCCCCCATATACATTTTTTTCAATCAATCAATCAATCAATCAATCAATCAATCAATCAGGAAGGGGTTAAGAGCCAGCGAAGGCCCTCAATCCAGCTTTGGCGGAGGGTAATGGTGGCAGTGCCTCCCAGGAAACAGAGCCTCTGAAACTGGACTGTCGAGTGACAGTCTATCAGTACAGAAGGCTGCGTGTGAGAGTGCCTAAGAGTTCGAGAACTACGAAGAAAATTCAACAGAGGAATTTGCTTGGTGAGCAGACAGGAAGCTGCAGGAAACTAGACTGTGCAGGACCTTCTGGACATCCACTCAGCCAAGGCATCTCCTCGTGCTTTTGCCTCCACCCCTTGGCTGGGGGACAGCCCTAGCACTATCCCCTTCCTTTGCAAACCAGCCAGATGGTCAAGAGACCTGAGTTCCAAGCCTGGCCCTGTGTGGCCCTGTGGCATCAGTTCCCCAGGCTGATACTATATCTCACAGGAGGCCATGTGGCTGGGACCTCATGCAGTTCTGGAGGTAGAATTCATAGAACTTTCTGGAGGTTTGAGGGGAGAATCCTTCTGCCTCTTGAAGCTTTTATTTTATTTTATTTTATTTTTATGCAATAAAAATAAAATATGGCCAGGCGTGGTGGTACATGCCTTTATTTTTTTTTCACATAAATTTATTTATTTATTTTTAACAAATCTAGACCCATGTTCCCACCCATTCCCCCACCCCGCCAGAGCTCATGCATTCTGCCAAACATGCTTTTCATCTCTTAGTCTTTCTCAATATTTTCCATGGGGAAGTTGACTGTTTTGAGCAGAAGTTCACTGTTTCAGTCAGTTCTTTTGATGCAAGTCTTTTTGCTGTTGTTGTTGTTGATTTTGTTGTTTCCCAAAATGCAATACGCCCAAATCTGCTTGTACAAAAGCTCAGGGGGGCCCCCACACAAGAATACTTACAAACTGGGTAATTGGCATTAGCAATCCAAGATGAGGGATACCTTCGTCAGTTTGTTCGTTTTTCTGGGATGTGTTCTTCACCAGCATGATGTCCTCCAGCTCCAGCCATTTTCTACGCAAAGCTCGTGATGTCTCTCTTCTTTACTGCTGGCATAGAACGTCCATTTGTGTAGATGGTACACATTTTTCTATCCACTGGTCAGCTGAGTGCGCATTTTAGGTTGGTTCCAAGCTCCTGCTATGTGGTGAAGACAGCTGCAATAAACATGGCCGTGCAGGTATCGGGTCCCTGCTGTTGGCGTAAGTCTTGGTAGGGGTACATGCCTGAGTGGTATGGCTGTGGTCGGTGTGGCAAGTTCATTTCCAGTCTTCCGGGTTCTTCCACACTGCCTCCATAGTGGCTGCGACGAGTTACCATTCCCCCAAGCAGTGGGGATGAGTGTTTCTGCCTTTACCCACAACACTCTCCAGCACTTGGGTTATCATTGTTTTCTTGATCCTAGCCAGTCTATTGGATGTTACAGATGATATTTCTTTAAAGTGGTTTTCATTTGCATTTCCTTAAGGATTGTGAGGTTGAAACATTCTTGAGGTGTTTCTCAGACCATCCTAGTCTAATTCCTCACTGTGAAGTCTCTGTAGTTCATTTCTTTGCTCCATCTAGTTGAGTGGGTCATATTGTTTCTTTTTCTTGTTTTTTTAGAAATAGTTTAGATTTATATATTCTGGAAATCAATGCTTTGTCAGATGTAATCTGCAGGTGAAGGTTTCCTTCCAATCACTCTGTGGGATTTCTTTCACTTCCTTAGATTGTTTTCTTTTGATGTGATCTACGAAGCTTTGGTTTGTGAGGTCCCAATTGCATTGTCGACCTAATTTCTTGTGCAGCTGCTGTTTGATTTAGGAAGTCTTTTACTCCTAGTCGCATTCCGGTCTCTGCTGCCTAACTTTGTTCTTCTACAGACCTTCAGAGTTTTGGGGTTTTCACGCCTGCAGTCTTTATCCATCTGGAGTTGGACTTTTCGTACAGGGCGAGGGCGGTAGGGTTTGGTTTAATTTCATCTTCTACAAGGGTGATCCATATTTGCAAGCACCAACTGCTGAAGAGATGTCTTTTTCCATTGTGGATCTCAGTACTTGTGCCCCCTTGTCAAATATGAGGAGACAAATTGTATAGGTGCTCAGATTTGGATCTCGGTTCTGTTCTCCTTGGTCAACAGTGTCTGTGTTTTTGTGCCAGTACCCAAGGCTGTTTTTATGACTATAGCTTGTAGTATAGTTTGAAGGTCTACGTATAAGAGATCCCCCCTGTGTATGCTCTTTTCACCTAGGGTGTTTTGGCTCTTCGGAGGGTCTCTTTTGTTTTTCCAAATATTTAGGGCTTTTGTTGTTTCCAAGCCCTGTGGAAGAACTCTTAGTGGAATTTTTGATTGGTTGATTGCTTAGTTTAATATCTATACAAAGAGTTTTGGTAAAATTGGACATTTTTTACAATGTTAATTTTCCCAATCCATGAAGCATGGGAAGGTTTTCCACTCTGATGTCTTCTTCAATGTTTTTTTTACAGTGTTTAAAATTTGTTGTTGTGTAGAGAGTCTTGGTTTTGTGGTTAGGTTTAGTTCCTAGGCATTTTATGTGTTTTTGAGGCTTTGTGAGTGGGAAAGGTCTCTTTTGAATGTTCTTTCTCCAGTTGCTTGCTGGTTGTTCTTGTGTAAAGAAAGGCACATTGATTTTTTAAGGTTAATTTGTAGTCCTGCCACTTTGAGATGAAGCTGTTAATCCGTTTCTCTAGGAGTTTTCTAGATCCATAAGTTAGAACAATCATATATCAGCAAATAGGGATAGTTTTGACTTCCTCTTTTCCAATTAGTGACCCTTTTGTAATATCCTTTTCTTGCACTTATTGCTCTAGCACCTAGTGTTTCAAGCACTATATTGAAGAGGAGGTGGTGTAGGGGGCAGCCATTGCCGAGTTCGGCTTGACGGTTAAAAGGGACGGTTTCTGTCAGGGCTTCCCAGGTATAGGAGTATTGGCGTGGTGGGTCCTGTAGATGGCGGTTGAGTACATGAGGCATAAGCCCGGCTCAATCCAACCGCGTCTAGGATCGGCGTTGTAAGCATGAAGGGACTGCTGGAGGTTTATGCAGGTTGGTACTCAAGTGGAGAGGGATGGGTGGTTTTGTTCATGTGATTCCATCTCATGTGGTTAATGATGTTGTATTGAGTTAGTTTATATGTGATAAACATCCCTGCATCTCGGGTAATGAATCCATTGGTCATGAGATGGATCTTTTGATGTGGGTCTGTATGCGATTTGCAGTATTCCTGTTTAGAAGTTTGGCCATCTGCGTTCATGAGGGAGAGCGTCTATATTCTCCTTTTCAAGTTGTATCTTGCCTGGGTTGTTGGATATAGAGTGATGATGTTGGCTTCATAGAAGAATTTGGGCAATTCCTTCATTCTGATTGTAACTTCTAAACAGTTCCAGTAGTAATGGTTGTAGGTCTTTTTGAAATGTTTTATAGAGTTTCCTGCTATGAAGCAGTCCGGGAGGCCGGCTTTGTTATGGAGTTCCACGTGTACTACATCCTCATATTCATTCATAGTTGTCGTTACTCTGGCTTTTGCACAGCTTTGGTGTTCAGTTTCAGTAGTCATCAAGGTTCACGATAGGTTCTTGTAATATTCCATATAATTTTCTCTTGATCTTTTCTTGTCGTGTGGATTATTTATCAAGCCTTTCTCACTGGATTTTTTGATTTGGAGTTGTTTCCTTTTCTTTTGTTAACTGGGCTAGAGATCTTGTCTATCTTGTTTATTCTTTCAAAGAACCAACATTTTGGTTCATTGATTTTTTTGTATTGTGGAGTGGTTTATGAGTTGTCATTGATGGTATGCTCATGATTTTGTTAGTGGCTTAAACGTAGGTGTTTGTGACATTTAGGGGTTTCATTTGTTGGTGCCTCTCAAGTGCTTTTAGCTGAAATGTTAGATCATGCATATTGTGCATCTTTCTGGTTTTTTTAATTAGGCACCAGGGATATAACCACGGACATCTGAGGATGCGTTGTTGACAGGGTTATAACCATAGGTTTGTGGTCTGGGGTATGGTCAGGTCCATTCAGGTACAGGAATGTTCTATTATTTCGTTTATCTCTTCATTGACTCCACTTTCATTATTCAAGAGTGTGTGTTTAGTTATCAATGTGTTCTTGTACGGCAGACGACGGCGGCTTGTCATTGGTGTGGACTTTGTTGCGCTTTATTGCACTGTGGTCTCACAGGATGCATGAAATTATTTACAATCTTTTTGTATTTGGCGACCGGTTTCTTCTGTGTCCCAGGATGTGGTTGATTTGAGAATGTTCCGTGGGTGTGCTGAGTAGAAAGTGTCTTCTCTGGTAGTAGGAAGGGGAATGTTCGGTTTAGGAGTCGGTAGAGGAGGGACAAAGTGGGGTGTTATGGGCAGAGCGTGCAAGTGCAGAGGGTCGGGGGATGGTTGGGAAGAGTGGAACAGATCCTAAAGGAACTCAGTGGCGGAGGGAAAATCGCGAAACGATGAGGGTTACTGGGGGTTGGGTTGGCTAGGAGGACGGTGGGAGGGAGAATGAAGAAGTGTCTGTAGAAAGTTGGGGGCTGGCAACCAGACCATGGGGTGGCGGGACTAGAATGAGTAATGGGTGCAATCTGCTTGGGGGAGTGCCTGTTGAGGGAGAAATGGTAAGGGACCACAGGCGGTGGGCTGGCCGGAGTGGCGGTTAAGTGGTGAAGGTCGAAGTAGGCAGATCCCCGCTACATAAGTTGGGGCGAATACATAGAAAACATGAATTGCTTTGTGCGTGAGGTACAAGGGGCTGGGACTTATGAGGGTGGGGACCCTTCTAATTCATCAGTAAATTTAAGTGTGGTTGGAATGTGTCAGGGAACGGAAAGATTGTTGGTGGTAGACAGAATTAGATGTGAGTCTGTTCGAATAAATTTATCCTAGTGGCGGTATTGTTGGTGGATGGGGAAGTTAGTCACAACTTTAATATTTAAGTTTATGACTGTTAGGTTTGTATTGCTTTACTTTTGCCTTATTATTCACCTGCGGTTTTGATTTAGGTTTCCACTTCTGCTCAGTCATCGCTTTTTATTTGATTTCTATTTATAGGTGCCTCGGGTGTTGGTGCACTTCTTCTGTTTTTGAATTGCTTCAAGTATTCCTTTTCTGTAAGGGTTTGGTTTTCCGGACATGTTTCCTTTAAGTTGTTTCTGTAATGGAAGATTTTTCTCCTCTCCTTCAACTATGATTGAATTTTTTGCTGGGCCCTTATAGTAATCTGGTTTGGCATCTATTGTCCCTTAAGACTGGGAATGGCTTTGATCCAGGTTCTTCTTGCTTTTCATAGTTTTTTTTGAGAAGTCAGTTGTAATTTGATAGGTTTACCTTATAGGTCATTGTTGTTTTTCTCTTATGGCTGTCAGGATGTGTCTTTTGTTTTGGGTTTTTTCTTTGTCTAGCACTTTTTAACTCATTGTTGTGGCGTGGGGGAGGAGAATTTCGTTTATGGATCTTGTCTGTTCTGGAGTTCTATGTGGGCTTCTTGTATTTGGTATTGGTTGTCCGTTTTTAGTGTGGGGAAGTTTTCAACTATTATCGTTTGAAACGATCATCAATCCATATATTGGGATCTCCTTCCTCATTCCTATGATGCAGGAGTTTTGGTCTTTTCATAGTGTTCCCACGTTTCCTGGTTGTTTCCATTTTATTGTTATTAAAAGTTTTTCATAAACTTTCCTTGAGGTTTTTAGTGTTCTTTGTTGCTCTTCCAGGTCTATATTCTTTGTTTCTTGCTTCCTCCATTCTGCTTCTGAGGCTTTTTCATTCCTTTCCACTTGAATGGATGAGTGTTGTGATGTTCCTTTTTCCATTGCCTCTTTTATTTTTTTAGTGTTTCTATTTCTTTTTGCAGCTTCTCGATCTCTTTTTGTAGTCCTTTTGTTCGCTGGTTGGTTACTTTTTCTTTTTCAGCATGGTCCTTTTCAGTTGTCTTCTTATTCCTTAGTGAACGTGTCATTCTTTTCTCTCTCGGTCCTCTTTGATTTCTTCATTCTCTTTCTTAGTTCAATTTGTCTTTTTTATGATCTGTAGTTTTTACAGTATGTTCCCAATTGTGTTTTCTGATTTGTATCTGGGCGGCATCCCAGCTAGTATCCCATGCAGGAAGTCATTCTCCAAGGGTTGGTGAACAAGGTTGCGTGACTTGGCGTGGGACTTATCCTGCCTCCTTCCAGTGTTAGTATCATTCTTTGTGATCCTGGCATGGTGCTTCTTCTTGCCTGTTATTCAATCGTGAGTCCTAAATGCCTCTTCACTGTGTTGAAGTTGCTTTGCTTGCCTTGCCTCCTTCAGATCCTTATTCGTAATCTCCCTCCTTGCCCCCCCCTTTCATCCGTTGCCTCCATTTTTTTTTTTCTTTTTGTTTTTTTTTTTTTTTTTTTTTTTTTTTTTCTTCTTCCTTTTGTTCTCTTGTCTCTCCCCCCCCCCCCCTTTCTTTGCCCCCGCGCTTTCCCTTCCTCGCTCCTCTCCCCTCCTCCCTTCCCTCCCCCTTCTTCCCCCCTTTTTTTTTTTTTCTCTTTTCCTTTTTTTTCTTTTTTTGGCCTCCCCTCTTCCTTACCCCCTCGCCGTTCCCCTTCTCTCCCCTTTCTCCCCTGTCTCCCCTCGTCTTCCTCCTTCCCCCCCCTTTTCTCCCCTCCCCTCTTCCCCTCCCTCGGTGCTCTTCCAGCCTTGCCCCAGTACCTTCTGCTGGGCTCAGGAGATCTCAAATCTCAAGAGTCACACAAGCCTACCTTTAATACCGGCTGGGAGGATAACTACTCCGCCTCCACAGCCACAAGATCCAATCAAGCCAAAGACCACATCTTTAATCCCAGCTGGGAGGATAACTCCAACCTCACAGCCACAAAGGCCAATCAAGCCAAGGACTGCAGGACCAAAGGATCAACAATCAGCTCGCTGAGGCACCCAGTTCCTACCTGTCTCCCCGTCTTCCTTCCGCTGGGCTCAGGAGATCTCAAATCCTCTCTTGCAGCTTTTAATGGCTGCCAGCACTCCCTGGCTCACAACTCAGCATTTGAGTGGCCACTGTTTGGTTTTGGTCACATCTCTTACATACTTTCACAGGTCCCTCTGACAAGGACGCCCAGGATTGGGCTCTGCCACCCAGATGACCCATGATCATCTTTCTTTTTTTTTTTTTTTAATTTTATTTATTTTTGTATGTGTATGAATGTACTGTCTGCATGTAGGTTTGTGCACCCGTGTCGTGCAATGCCACGGAGGTCAGAAGAGGGTCTTGGATTCCCCTGGAACTGGAGTTCTCCTGGAATTGGAGTTACAGACGGTTCTCAGCCACCATGTGGGTGCTGGGGATCGAACCCGGGTCCTCTGCAAGAGCAGTCGGTGCTCTTAACCACTAGGCCATCTCTCCAGCCCCCCATGATCATCTTTCTATCTCAGATCTTTAACCTTCCCACATCAGCAAAGTGCCTTCCAAAAAGGACTTGGGTGTGTTTAGGAGCCCACCATACTTGGTAACTTGTGTAACCTGGGGTATCCCTGCACTCTAGGCACAGGCCACATCAAGGCTTGGAGCTCCTCTGAGCAAGGCTGGTAGGGCCCAGAGCCCATAAACTTGGCTGACCTCCAAGAGATGGCCAAGAACAGGCTCAGAATGGAGAGGGGTATGACTAAGTTTGGGACTGGTGTTTCCAGGGTGGTCCTGGTTGGAAGGGCCTGGCAATCAGCTAGTCCAACTGCCCCCATTTTACAGATGGGTAAAGCGAGTCACAGTGACTCTACCCAATTGTAGACAAATGACATGCCCATTAGAACCCTGAGGATGCTAGAAACCCGAGATTCCTTGTGTAGATGTCCTACATCGGCTTCCAGCAGGGCGGTATACTACTGAAAGACCATCCTAATAGGCCCAAGAGGTGGCTGTTGTAGGGTGTAGACTAGCTTGGACTTGGTGTAGGTGTGGGTATCACCTCGTGGTAATATGGACTCAGTAATAGGAAGAGTGTGGAGGTGAGCTCGCTGCCCATGTTCTACCACGGAAGTGGGAGGAGACCAAGAACTTGGGAGTCCAGACTTGGCTTTCCAGGCTTCCGTGAACACTGATCCATCCAGCCGGGAGAAGAGAGTGTGGTTTGCTTAACACTTGGCTGGCTCCCACTGTGATGTTTACCATGTGCTCAGACACAGT
The DNA here is from genome assembly GCA_009823505.1 of Rhizomys pruinosus. Classification (NCBI taxonomy): domain Eukaryota; kingdom Metazoa; phylum Chordata; class Mammalia; order Rodentia; family Spalacidae; genus Rhizomys; species Rhizomys pruinosus. The sequence goes on from VZQC01002492.1 coordinate 710,731, forward strand.
AGAGAGTGAAGGACTGCTCTGCTGTCCCCCGTGAAGTAGGTTCTGCAGCTGAGGACCCATCCAGGGCTGACACATGTGCAAGAACCGCCACCTCAAGGGCAGAGAGCAGAGAGCATGGGCTTTGACGTCTGATACCTTGCCCTACGATGACAAGGGCAGACTCCAGTACCTCTAAGCAGCTGACTTCTTTGTCTTTTTTTTCCCAGGACAGCTGCTTCCCGGGACAAGTGACCCGGGTGCCCCATTAGGGCAACGGCCCCTGCCCCACGGGCCGGGATCATGAAAGGCCTCGGTGACAGCCGCCCCCGCCACCTCTCTGACAGCCTGGACCCACCACATGAGCCCCTGTTTGCCGGGCCTGACCGAAACCCCTACCTGCTGTCGCCCACAGAGGCCTTTGCCCGGGAAGCCCGATTCCCTGGGCAGAACACGCTGCCAGGGGATGGGCTTTTCCCACTCAACAACCAGCTGCCCCCGCCAAGCAGCACTTTTCCCCGCATCCACTACAACTCTCATTTTGAGGTGCCTGAGGAGAGCCCGTTCCCTAGCCATGCCCAAGCCACCAAGATCAACCGGCTTCCTGCCAACCTCCTGGACCAGTTTGAAAAACAATTGCCCATCCACCGTGATGGCTTCAGCACCCTCCAGTTCCCACGCGGCGAGGCCAAGGCCCGGGGTGAAAGCCCTGGCCGCATCCGCCACCTGGTCCACTCTGTTCAGCGGCTCTTCTTCACCAAGGCCCCCTCACTGGAGGCCTCTGCAGGCAAGATTGGTGGCAATGGGAGCAAGAAAGGTGGCCTGGAGGACGGCAAGGGCCGGAGGGCCAAAAGCAAGGAGCGGGCGAAGGCTGGGGAGCCCAAAAGGCGCAGCCGCTCCAACATTTCTGGCTGGTGGAGTTCTGATGACAACTTGGACGGTGAGAGTGGCGCCTTCCGCAGTGGTCCCGCCTCCGGGTTGATGACGCTCGGCCGCCAGCCAGAACGCACCCAGCCCCGTTACTTCATGCACGCCTACAACACCATCAGCGGGCACATGCTCAAATCCAGCAAGAACACCACCACGGAGCTGACTGCCCCACCGCCCCCGCCTGCTCCCCCTGCCACCTGTCCCAGCCTTGGGGTGGGCACCGACACCAACTATGTCAAACGTGGCTCCTGGTCCACTCTGACCCTCAGCCATGCCCACGAAGTCTGCCAGAAGACCTCAGCCACCTTGGATAAGAGCCTGCTAAAGTCCAAGTCCTGCCACCAGGGTCTGGCCTACCATTATCTGCAGGTGAGTGTCTGCTGGGGCAGGTAGCATTGGTGTGGGGCAGGGTGGCAGGGGTTTGGAATTCCAGGTGGAGTACAGATTCACTGGTTAGGTTGCTTCATGCCGAGCCTCCCTGGAATAGGGGCTGCTGCAGCATCCTAATCTGAGGACTCCTGTACGCCTCGTACTCTCAATAAGGTATTGATTGCCTTTCATAACCCAGTGCTGAAGAGACCGAATTGCATCCCTGCCCTCTAGACATTGCATCGGGAATCTGTGCCATCCCTGCCCCCTCACAGGACAAACAACGTGGTATCATAATGCCAGCCTCCTACCTGCCACCTCCATGACACTGGATTCTCCTAGAGAACAGAGACCACATCTGATGAAGACATGTCCATCCGTCTGTCCATCCCCCCACCAGCCAAGACCCAGGACAGAGTCTGACAGAAAGTGCCCAGGAAATGAGGGAGGGATAGTTAGACAAGTGGATAATGAAATCAACAGAGCTAGAAATAAGTAAGCCACAGACCCAAGGACCAGGGTGCTGAGAGAGAAGACACAGAGTGGACAGGGGATAATGGGTGGCTCAGTGTGGGCAAGGCACAGCCCAGGGATGCCAGCAGAGACTCACCATGCTGAGGGAGAGGGGTATTGGGGGGGATAACTTTCCCCTTTCACATGCAGATGTGGTCAGAGGCACTAGGCACCAAGGCCACACAGCTTGAGAATGGCAGAAGGCTTGGCTGCATGGTTGCTATTGCACAGTGGGAAAGAGGTTTCTGTGGAGCAGGGCTAGCTGCAGTGATCTGGAAGGCAGGGTTTATGGACAGAGCCCAGTAGGTAAAAGTGACAGGAGCAGATTGTGTGTGGGGCTGGTCCTGGAAGTGCTGAGTGCTGTGTCCCCAGGGTGTCTGAGCGCAGGCCTGGCTGGCATGAAGAAGCCACGTCAGGTGCATTATGAACAAAATGAACTTCAAGGTGTGACAAGGCCCAGGTTCTTGTCATTCTATATAAAGTTCCAGAGACAGGGAGAGAATGGGGAGGAGTGTATTTTTATAATAGCAGGAAATTGAAATCTAGGCAGCCTTTATTTAGGGCTCTGTGGCTCTCAGTCTGCTCCCTTAGTTTAGATACTTAGGGAAGATGTTTGGCCACCCTCTCGGCATGGTGTGGTTAGATCTCATCTGGGAAATGCTCCCAAGACACCAAGGGCCAACTCTGGACTCTGGGGCTGTGCAGCCTACTGAGTGACAGGGAGTAAGCAGGGGGGTTAGCCACAGGTTCTGAAGCAGGGATGCTCAAGGTTCCTTTCTGTGGGGATAGCATGGGTGGGGGAATGGACCAGTTAGTGACTGGGGAGGTAGAATTACAGGTCCTGCTGATTAGCTGGCTTGGTAGTCAGCTGGGTATCTTGGGAAGGCTGGGGCAGCTTTTAAGAAGGAGGTTCCTCATCAGGAGGTGTCCACTGGGGTAAAGAGCACAAGAAGGGTGTGGTACCCATGCAGGTACACTGATCAAGGAGTGTACATTTTATCTCCTGAAGAGTAGGCTTGCTGTGTGCTGAAATCTATGGCTGAAGTGTGCTCGGTGACAGGTGCAGCCATCCACTCTGCACAAGTGGCTTGGGCGTGCTCGTTGACAGGTGCAGCCATCCACTCTGCACACGTGGCTCAGGTATGCTCGGTGACGGGTACATCCATTATTCTGCATAGGTGGCTCAGGTGTGCTCGGTGACAGGTACAGCCATCCATTCTGCACACATGGCTCAGGTGTATGACAAGATATGCATCCAAGTACAGTGGCTGCTGGTGTTAGTAGGGGTATGTGACACGAGTCTGCTCTGTGTACACATCGGGGTGCCTATGATAAAATGGTCACTGACGCGCGTCCTCGAGAACACGTGCATGGAATGCGGAAAGTACTTGCCAGAGAGCGTGGAGGACAGGTGTGTGCCTGCTCTGGTCTGAGTGTTAGGTTGTATATTATATAAGACAAACTCCACGTTCCGAAGCATGTAAATGCCAAGATGTGGATATTCTTCCCAAAGTGACCATGTACAGTATGAGTCTGCACACCCTATCACAAAGCTAACAGCGATGTCCACAGAAGGGCAGTAGAGGTGTCCTCAAAACCACTTAGGACTGGAGTGACCAGGGATGCCTCCCACTGTGACTGCACTTGCCCCCATCACAACCGTGTTCCACGGACCGTGTCCCTGAGGCTCGCGTGGGGAAAACTGAGCCCCTTTTCCACTTGTCATATGGCTGACTCATCCAGGCAACCACCTCTACTCTTTCTACCTCAGTTTCCCCATCTAAGACAAGGAGTATTGATTAACTGGGACTTCACACTCATGCTGATGTGCTAGTGGCCTCTGACCCCCAGCCAGGGACCTGGACCCTTATCCTAGGGCCAGGCTTTGGTTCCAAGTCTGCAGTCTTTCTCTACTTGTGACTCCCTTCCTCAGGCCTGGAGTTTTCACTGTGGCTTTAGATGCCATCTCCTAAAAGTAAAGTGATGGGACACCAAAAAGCATAGCTGCAGAGGCTGCCGTGATCACAGGGCCGGGGACAGTTCTAGTGGGGCAAACCCAGCTTGTGATTCTTAGAGAATCAGGCTGGACAGGAGTGGACTTGTTTAAGGCCATGTTCCAAAGCTGTGGCAGAGCCGGTCCTAGAACCCAGGTAGTCTTCCGCCCCGACTTCGCCAATGCTAGGTGGTCTCAAGGACAGGAGAGCTAGCATGGAACACCCAACTTACCAAAGTGGAAACTGGTCAAGAAAGACCCATTTTCCAGGTGATGAGCCTGAGGCAGAGCAGACCCCCTACGACATCCCATCTGAGTCCTGTTCCTGGATATTCAGGTGCCTGGCGGTGGTGGGGAGTGGAGCACTGCGCTGCTGTCCCCTCGAGAGGCCGACACCACTGCCGAGGGGCCCATCCCCTGCCGGCGCATGCGCAGTGGCAGCTACATTAAGGCCATGGGAGACGAGGACAGCGATGAGTCTGGCGGTGGCAGCCCCAAGCCCTCACCCAAGACTGCAGCTCGGCGTCAGAGCTACCTGAGGGCCACCCAGCAGTCTCTGGGAGAGCAGAGCAACCCCCGCAGGTGAGCTGCACCTCCTCCCAAAGTCGGAAGCATAGAACCACCACCTTAATGGAAACCCCACGTCTTCGTGTGTGACGCACCCCTTGGGAGTCCATAGGAGAGCCTTGTCCATTCATGAATCCTATGCCCTGAACTTAACCCCTTAATGGGAGACCTGGCCTGACAATCCTTCCCTAAGGAAGCACTTCCAAGCTGATCTCCTTAGATCAGCCTTTGCCCACAGGGGAGCTTCCCACGGGTACACATGGTTCCTTAGGAGCCTGGCCTTCCTCTCCTTTGGTAACCCTGGGAGAGTGCAGCTTTGCAAATGGATCTTGTCCCTCAGTCTCAGGTCCAGGTGGCTTCTTCAGGTCTTACAGCTTGTCTCCAAAGAGCCCCACCATAACCATCATGAGTACCACAGTCACATTCTTAACTACAGGTGGGCCTCCTCTTTTGGTAAGCTCCACACTTAAGAATTTGGATGACTGGTCCAGATAAACTCTGTCTCCAGAACAATATGCCCAGATAAATTAACTCCCCTGGGGATCCATTCTTTGTTCTGTTTTTGTTTTTTTTTGGTTTTTTGGTCTTTTCAAGACAGGGTCTCCCTGTAGCCCCAGCTGTCCTGGAACTCACTCTTTAGACCAGGCTGGCCTTGAACTCACAAAGATCTGCCTGCCTCTGCCTCCCAAGTGCTAGGATGTATGCCACCATGCCCAGCCAGGGGATCCATTCTTTGGTTGAGTGCCCCGTCCTCAGTGAGCTGATCATATGTACCTGTTCTGCCTGGGAGAGGGCCATTGTCGCCTGTCCCTGCCTCTACAACTGACCCCTATAGCAGGTTCCAGGACTGGGGAGGGGAGTGAACCCAGACATCACAGAGTTGCCCAGCCTTCTTTGACTGTCCATGTTCCCCTGAAGCTCCATCCTGTTGCTTTAAGACTCTGGAGAATCAGAGAAAATACTGTTCTGCTCTTCCACACCTGGTGTCTGAACCCAGGCTTCCAAAAGAAGGTACTCTAGAAAGGCTGGGACAGACAGGAGAGGGGCAGGCCAGGAAACACCTGTGGCACTGTGGCTGGAGCACCACCAACTGCTGAGCTGCAACAGAAGGCCAGCTGTGGCCTCTAGATGGAAACCCGAGTACCACCTGTTCAGCCCCAGCCTGTCCTCTGTGAGCCTCAGATGGACACCCGAGTACCACCTGTCCAGCCCCAGCCTGTCCTCTGTGAGCCTCAGATGGACACCAGAGTACCACCTGTCCAGCCCCAGCCTGTCCTCTGTGAGCCTCAGATGGACACCAGAGTACCACCTGTCCAGCCCCAGCCTGTCCTCTGTGAGCCTCAGATTCCCTGTTTTTAAGTGAGGGGCTGAACTGGACGGGACTGGCTCTTTTAGTCATGAGAACCTGTAGTTCTCTGAATGATCAGTGAGCTTTAGGGTGGGTGAGCTGAGCAGAACCCGAGTGCAGGCCTTGGGTGAGAAGATCTGTCATAGGAACGTCCTGTCTGTTGGCTCTGGCCTTCCTGGCCACGTGCCTGCCCTGATGCACTGTGATCTGCATCCCAAAATCCTTCCTCAAGCCCCAGCAGGAAGAGCATCATCCCCATTCCACAAGTAAGGGCTGTGAGACAGAAGCAAGGGGTGGCGACTTACCAGGCTCACCCAGCCGGGAAGCAGGAGTCAAATCCATGCCCCATCAGTAGTCCGGACTGTCCAATACTTATGTGTTTATTTCTAGAATAAGCATTGGGAGGAGGCCCAGTTAGGTAGATGTAGGAAAGACTGACAAGCTGGGGCTACAGGGTAAGTGGCATGTCCTTACCTGGACCTCACAGTGAGAACCGAAGGCCTTTGGGCAGCCCTAGGTAAAGGCTGAGGCTGTGGGCTTTGGCTTACCTCTGTCCAGTCTCTGGAATTGCCCCCAGATTTTCAGGAAAGAAGGGTGAGCTTTCTAGAATTGGGCTGGGCTCAGAGGCTGTTTGAAACAGTCAAATGCAAGCACATGCTGCCACCTTGAGGCTGCAGTGGACACGACAGATGAGGGCAAAGTTGGACGCTCTTCCTGGTCCCACAACTCCTCTCCCCCCTGCCCAGGTTGGCAGTGGCTTCCGTTTGTTTTTCTTCTCTGCCATTTTTTTTCCCCTCTGATAATCTTGGACAGTCTTCTCCCCTCTGGGCCTCAGTTTGCCAGGCTGAACAGTGGATGGGCTGAGCCCTGTCTGCTCCCACCCCTCCCAGGAGTCTGGACCGCCTGGATTCAGTGGACATGCTGCTGCCTTCCAAATGTCCCAGCTGGGAAGAGGACTACAATCCCATCAGTGACAGCCTCAATGACTCCAGCTGCATCAGCCAGGTAAGGATGACTGGAAGGTCAGTGCATTGCTCCTCTCTGCCTGGAGTGCTGGATTCAGCTGCTTCCTCCCTGTGTCTCAGGCTTGACTCCGGTGTCCCCTCCTCAGAGAGGCCTTCCCTAGTCATCCTGCCTACAGTAGTCCCCTACACTGTTCCTGGACTCTGCTTAATCTATTGCTATCTGGGATTATATTAGTTTGCTGATCAATAGGCCATTCTGCCTCTAGAGACTGGGATCTTCCTACAAGCAGGGATCCTACTGTCTTATTCCCTATGGTGTTCCCAGCACCTGGCCTGCATCCAGTCATGCAGAGGTTCAGCATGCCCTGGCTGCCTGCCTCACCTATTTCATTTGCTCTCTCAGCTCTTAGTCTCCTAGGTCTGCCCTCCATATTTTTCTCCCTGCCTTTTCTCCCCTTATTCATATTTTTCCCAGGTATGTCTCCACCACTGTGGTTCTCTCTGTGTCTCTCACATATCCCACCTCCATCCCTCCTGCCTGGCCCAGGTTCCTGGAACACCTTGCCCTTTAGTTATACAAAAACTCTTACGGGATTGGCCGGCTGGGGCCCCTCAGAGATCTCACTTACTCCTTGCCCAGCCCCATCTCTCCCAATCCAGAGTCCTCTGTTCTCATCTTCAAAATCTCACCCCAGAATGTTGAGTGACTTAAGGTGCATAGGTGGTCCCAAAGTCACATATGGGCCTGGGCAAAAGACCACTTTGGATACTATCCATGATCTGTATTTCTGGGTGGGCTGTCTGCCTGGGTGAGAGGTGGTAGTCACAGCATCTATGATCTCAGGAAAAATGGGAGATTATACATCTTCAGTAATAATGCTCAGCCCTAGGAGTGATCTTGCCATCCCCCAAGGAAGCCGGGCAAGATATCTTAGCAGCAGGGTCTAGGAAGGTGGGGGAGGAGGCCCAAGAAGCTCAGCCCAGGCCTGGGCCTCCTGTAACCCACAGAACTCTCTCCTGCAGGTTTTTGGACAGGCCTCCCTGATCCCCGAGTTGTTCGGGCATGATCAACAGGTCAGTATGTTTGACATTATCGTGCACCCCAAACCAGAGGGCAGGACTGAGTCTTGGCTTGCAGCTGTGTAGTCCTGGCACCCAACCTGGGCGAGTCCAAGCAGAGCCGCTGCATGACAGTGACCTCCAGTGAGGACACAGTTTAGGTGCACATTGGTGTCTTGTCTTTCCACTCCCTACCCCATCTCCTTACTGTGCCTCAATTTCTTCAAAAAACTGGGAAAGCATGAGTGAGGTTCTACGAATGGAGCTAGAAGTCACTGAAGGACAGTGGAGCTTTTCCCCTAAAGCCTTCTGCCTCCCTCCCTCTGAAGCCTGGGTCAAGCCAAGGGAGACTGGTTGGTTCAGAACCTCTGAGTGGGCCATGTAGGAGGTGCCAGCTGGTTGGTACTATCCTGTCTCCCTAACCCTCTCTCTGCCTCTCCTCTCCTCCCTAACCCTGGGTAAGGCCAGGAAGACTTGTTTGGACAGGTCGAGGGTTGATGGTATCTGTCGCCAGGTCCCAGCCCTAGATCCCCTGACTTTACCCCTTCCTAGAGCCCCAGCAGGACCTTTAAGGATGTGGAGATGTTGAACTGAATGGAGATAATAAACTTGACAAAAGTTGGCAGAGTGTGTCTCTGTCTGGCTTTCTGAAAGACACTTCTCATGAACACTCAATCTGTTCCTGGAGGTGGGCCCTTCTCTCCCAACCCCAAGACCAGAAAGTGGGCCACAGAAGGTACTCAGAACTCAACCCCTCACTGTCCCCAGGCATTCATCACATATCAGTAAAGCTAGAACTGATCCCAGCCATGATGCCTTAGGTGTCCCTTTTCCTCCTGTTACAGGGGCAATATGTTTCTCAGTAATGTTCCTCTCCTGTAGGCCAGGTGATCCCTCCATCCTCTGACTTCCACAGGTGTGTGCTAAGCATCTGATGTTAACAACTTACAGAGCCGCAGGACCCCCACCACACACAGGAAGTCCTCAGGGAGACTTCTGTAGCACACCCCTGCCAGCTTGGGAGTGCCTCAACCATTGTTTACAAACTCTTGTCATTCCACATAGCCACCGGCCTACATTTTAAGGTGCAGGTGACAGGGGCTCTTTTCTGGATTCTCCTCTGAGCATTCGATGAGTTATCTTGTGTGGTGGTTGTTATTGTTGAAATAAGGTTTCACAGACTATGCTTAAACTCCCTGTGTAGCCCAGGCTACCTTAAAATCCTGATCCTCTTGTTTCTACATCCTAAATGCTGAGATTACTGGCAATAGCAGCAGAACCCAGTTCTTACTTAGTCTTGACAGGACTTTGGAATTGAGACTGTAATTAGTGGTGTTTTATAAATGGAAAACTGAAGCACAAAGTAAGTGAACTGTGCACATTCATATTACAAGGAGATGATGGGCCCACAACAGAAGCCCCGGTGGGCTGCCTCCAGACCCTTCTACTGTGGTGCGGCCCCAAAGCAAGACATCAGCTTGCAGTTTGGGAGGATAAACCCTGATTGCTTTAATATCCTCTCTGAGTGAATTTCGGGTACACCATGTGGCCTAATTTTACCTTATCAGATCTGTCCAGTAGAATTTTCTGCAATGATGGCAAATGTTCTGTGATCCATATTTGTCCAAGGTAGTGTCTTGTCACTAGTCACATGTGGCTCCTGAGCCAGTGAAATGTGGCCAGTATGACTACCTAACTTGATTTAATTCTAACTGGTTTAAACCTAAATAGCACAGGCACATGTGGCTCATGGATACTGTATTAGACAACCCACTCGGACCTTCCCAACTGAGTGAGGAGCCGGCTATCGTCTGAGCTGTTGGATAGACAGACAGACAGTTGCTCTGGCCACTCTATTTCACACAAACAAGAAAAGGCGGGCCCAGAACACACAGAGCTGCTGAGGCCACACAGTTGGGTTGGAGCTGGTCCAGACCCATGTCTCTTCCATACGGTGATCAGTCCACTTGCACCCTTCCTGCTCGAGCTCTGACTTCCCCTCAGACCTCCACCAGCTTATGCTGTATGATATACCATGCTACCAACATACCCTGAGACGTGAGTCAGTAACCAACCCTTCCAGAACTCTCAGAGTTTATGTGTGATGAGACCCCTCCGTGTCACAACTCTACCTTCTGATTTGCAGGATCCTAGGTGGTCATCTCTGGAGGGATGCTTAGGAACTGTGTAGATGAGGCTGAACTAGATGTGAGGCGGCACATCTGCCTAGCACCATTCTCTATATTGCCCTAACCCTCACTGCCAGTCCCCTCATTCTAATCCATCTTCTCTCAATAAATTATTGCATCAGCTTCATCTCTAGCCTCTGCCTCCACTCTAGCCGCTTTCCCTACCCTCCAGCATCCATTCTGAAACCAAGGCTACATTACTCTTCCTTAAATACACATTTGGAATGCTGGTTCTGCCCCCTCCTCACTGGGTACCCCTCTGACAAGTGTCTTTCCCTCACTGGCTCTTGAGGTTTTTTGTGTGTTTGTTTTACTTCGCATTGCTTATACAGTTAAGAAATTGGACCATACAATGCTAAACATCCCATTCTGGTGTTCAGGGTAGACATCATAGAGTTCTTTTTTTTTTTAATTTTCTCTTTTAAAAAAATATTTATTTATTTATTTTTACTTTTTTTTTTTTTGTCTTTTCAAGACAGGGTCTCCCTGTAGCCCCAGCTGTCCTGGAACTCACACTGTAGACCAGGCTGGCTTTGAACTCACAAAGATCCGCCTGCCTCTGCCTCCCAAGTGCTAGGATTAAAGGCTTGCGCCACCACGCCTGGCTATTTTTACTTCTTATGTGTATGAGTGTACTGTATGAATGTAGGTGGGTGCACCCGTGCTGTGCAATGCTGCGGAGGTCAGAAGAGGGCATCAGATTCCCCTAGAACTGGAGTTGGAACTGGAGTTAAAAATGGTTCTTAGCTGCCATGTGGGTGCTGGGAATTGAACTCAGGTCCTCTATAAGAGCAGAACTTGCTCTGTAGACCAGGCTGGACTTGAACTCACAAAGATCCACCTACCTCTGCCTCCCGAGTGCTAGGATTAAAGGCATGCGCCACCATGCCCAGTGGCTATTCCCTTCTTACGGGCTGCATATGCCCATCTGTGCCCTGAGTGAGGTGTGAGAGGAGAAGAGATGAACTGACAGTCTCTTATTAGCCTTGGAGCTGAGCAGTACCCCTTCCCTGGACCAGCAAAGCTGGCTTCTGATGCCTGCTTCTGCCTTGAAGGTCCGGGAGGCAGATCTGAGTGACCAGTATGAGGCAGCCTGTGAGTCGGCCTGCAGCGAAGCTGAGTCTACAGCAGCAGAGGCTCTTGATCTACCACTGCCCAGCTACTTCCGCTCACGAAGCCACAGCTACCTTCGAGCCATCCAGGCAGGCTGCTCACAGGAGGAGGACAGTGTTTCCCTGCAGTCCCTCTCCCCACCGCACAGCACTGGGAGCCTCAGCAACAGTCGCACGCTTCCAAGTGAGTGCCATAATTAAGTTTGATGTTTTGTTTTGCTTTGTATCATTTGCAAGGAGATCCCAGAAACTGTGCTGGGTGGGCTAGCCTGGGGAAATGTTGGGGAGGAATTCATAGGTCACCACCAGAAGGATGATAGACAGCAAAAGTAGGTAACCTTGGGGTCGAACTTCCCACCAACTAGCAAACTGGAGCCTAAACAGGGGTGACAGAAAGAGACTACCCAGTGAGCAGGTAACGGAGAAGGTGTACACCCAGGGATCCTTGGCTGCTTCCCGCTTAGAGCAGCCTTGGGCTGACAGGTGGGGCTTACTAAAAGAGAAGCACCGCTGGGTTAGCAGCTAGGGGCCTGCCACGGCCAAGAGACCAGTGGGAAGCTAGGTGTGGTGATCCAAGTCTTCTCTGAGCCTTGATCACCATCGCTATTTCTGGTTCAAGTAGTGTTGGTGCTCTGAACCACTGATGCCATAGGCTGGCTTTCTGTCCTATCCTGAAGGGTTTTCCTAGTGCCTTCTTTCCTGACACCAGCAATGCTCCTTTACCCTTCTTATTCCCCCCAGCCTCTCCATCTCATAGTTCTTCATCCCCGCTCAGCCTCTTTGCTAGGCACTCTATCTTTCTGTCCTGCTGGCCAAACATCTGGAGAGACAGCTCTACTTCTCTTCTGGTAAACATTTATTTGAAAAGAAGCACCATTGCTTTGTAGAACTTTGAATATGAACTGCTCTGCTACAGCCTTAACTTGGGGCCCACCAGCTTCCTCACTTTAGAAGTCTCCAAGCTGAGCAGAAGCTGCTATGCTCTAACCTCCCAATGCAGGGGAGCCCTGCCAGGCTATCTTGTCGCTCTGCTGGGGTCCCATAGGAGCCTCCTGTAAAGACCACATTCCCACACCCTGAGAAGTTCTCAAAGAATGAGATGGGGTTGAAAGGACACACAGCCTCCACAGAAATTCACTACAAATAAACCCTCACTCACCAACCAGTTCCTTCTAATCCCCATTACTAGTGACTGAAGAGGCATAATAACTGCACATTCTACACTGGGTAGGCTTCTCCAGCACTCAGTTCTTGCTTTGATAACACTGCATAAAAAACATAATACAACAAAGAACATTACTTCCTGCCTGCAAATTTTGTCAGGCTTTCATTCTCCTGGGATTCAAGGTCCTCCTGGGATCAGTGGTCTAGCTAAGGTGTGTTTTCTCATGGGGATGGCAGAAGGCAAGAGAGCAAGCCTAACTAACAACACAAGCACATTCAAGATCCAGGATAGACTGGTATCTGTGAACATCCTGTTGACTGAAGCAAGTTATATCATAGAGCACAACGTCAAGGGGGAGGACCCTCTCACCTTTGTGTAGGAGTCTATTCATATAGCAGAGGGGGCGTGGGTACAGAGGGTGAAGACTCAGAGGCAAGCATTCAGTCTGCAGCATTCCACTCATTTATTCATGCCTCTCCCATATAGAAGACACTTATCTGGGGTCTGGAGAGATGACTCAGCAGTTAAGAGCACTGGTTACTCTTACAGAGGACCCAGGTTTGATTCCTTGCACCCACACATCAGCTAACAACCATCCTTGTAAAACCAGTGCCAGGGAAATCTGATACCCTCTTCTGACTTCCACAAGCATTGCACAACACAGGTGAACTTACATGCAGGCAATATACTCATAAACATAAAATCATAAATAAAATATTTTTAAAAAACACTTATCTTAGCCAAATACCTCAGTTTTATCCAGTCACATCATCAGGATCTCATGATCTGTGTCAAGTCTGATTGTAGTACCTCTTGTTTAACTAACCTATGATCTAAAAACCCAAGTCACCCTATAGCCCAGCAGCCCCCTGACCCTAGCATACCTTGGGAAAATAGGGACAGGTTAACTGCACTCACATGCCTCAAAAAGGAGAAAAGAGGGATTCAGAGACTTAGGAACCACAGCAGTTCTGAAGTACCTCTGAGCAACTCACTGGGCAAATATTCTCCAAAAAGGAGTATTCTTGCCCTGTCTCCTACACTGAGAATACAACCTTTGGAGCTTAGCCTGCTCCTCCCTAAGAATGTTGGAATGGTAGGTACCTTTTTTTTTTTTTTTGGTCTCTTTGAGACGGGGTCTCCCTGTAGCCCCAGCTGTCCTGGAACTCACTCTGTAGACCAGGCTGGCCTTGAACTCAAAGAGATCCGCCTGCCTCTGCCTCCCAAGTGTTAGGATTAATTTTTTTTTTTTTGTATTTTTGAGACAGGGTCTCCCTTTAGTCCCAGCTGGCCTGGAGCTCGTTGTGTAGACCAGGCTGGCCTGGAACTCACAGAGATTCGTCTGCCTCTCCTCCCGAGTGCTGGGATTAAAGACGTGCGCAGCTTTAAAGGCATACCCGGCTCCAGCTGATATCTTTATACATCTATTTTGGCCTAAGCTGATTAGGATATCCATCCATTCCCCTACTTCACATACATTGTGGGTTTCTTTTTTTTTTTTTTTTGTCCCGGGCTCACTGTAGCCCCAGCTGTTCCTTGAACTCATTCTCTAGGGACCAGGGCTGGCCTTCTGAATCCACAAGATCCGCCTGCCTCTACCTCCCAGTGCCTAGGATTAAAGGCGCGCGGCCACCACACCCAGCCATATTTTTTTCTTTTGTAATTGTGTATGAGTATACTTGCCATGGCGTGCATAAGTCCTGTCATGTCATGCAATGCCCACGTAGGTCCGAAGAGGGCATCAGATCCCCTGGAACTGGAGTTGTGGACTGATTTACCCACATATGGGTACTGGGACTCAAACTCCTCTCCTCTGCAAGAGCAGCCAGTGCACTTAACCTGCTGAGCCATTTCTTCAACCCCATGCTGTGGGTTTCTGTGTATGCAATTTTGTGTAACTTCCTGCGCCAAAGTCTACTTTTGAGTCATGTTTCTCTTGACTTATGCTTACTTTGGGCACATCAGGCATATGGGGGATCATGACTTTAAGCTTTCTGATAGCTCTTTTGACCAACTGAGACCATTGCTTGATGGGATGGTTAGAGTGTTAATGAAAGGTGTTACAACCACACCCTTGATTTGACCTGGTCCCTGGCGGTATCCTAACAGGCAGTGATTTGGTTTGATCTTTGTCTTCAGTGTATATCTTAATTTGAGAATGATCTACTGGCTGGAGACTGGAGTTGACAGGTTTATTTTCCAACTCAGCAAGTTCTAGGCTCTCTCTATTTCCCATAAATACCCTTGACAGATTGACTATTTCTTTTTTTTTTTTTTTTTTTATCTTTTCGAGACAGGGTCTCCCTGTAGCCCCAGCTGTCCTGGAACTCACTCTGTAGACCAGGCTGGCCTTGAACTCACAAAGATCCACAGGCCTCTGCCTCCCGAGTGCTGGGATTAAAGGCGTGGCCACCAAGCCTGGCTCCAGTAGCCCTTTTAAAAAGAAAATCCGGGGGTGGGAGTGCCTAGCGGTTAAGCGCACCGACGCTCTTGCAGAGGACCCGGGTCAATCCCCAGCACCCACATGGCGGCTAAGAACCGTCTGTACTCCAATTCCAGGCGAAACTCCAGTTCCAGGGGAATCCGAGACCCTCTTCTGACCTCCGCGGCATTGCACGACACGGGTGCACCAGACTGCATGCAGACAGTACATTCATAACATACAAAATAAATAAATAAATAAAAAATAATAAAATTTAATAAAAAACAAAAAAAAAAAAAAATAGAAAATCCAGCTTGGTGTATTGTGGTTGTACCCCTTTAATCCATATAGTACTCCGGAGGGCAGAGTCAGGTGGATCTGTGTAAAATCAAGGCCAGCTGATCTAATAGTGAGTTTACAAGCCAGTGGGGCTAAAGGGAGATCATGTCTCAAAAAAAAAAAAAAAAAAAAAAAAAATTAACCAATAACCACAAAAGGAAAATCCAGGTGTGGTAGCACAGGCCTGTAATCCCAGCACTGGGGGAGGCAAAGAGTTGGATCCCTGCAGCTTAGTCGTCAGCCAGTCTCAATAAGGTAAAGATTGAGGATGACGGGCTGGAGAGATGGCCTAGCGGTTAAGAGCGCCGACCGCTCTTACAGAGGACCCGGGTTCGATCCCCAGCGCCCACATGGCGGCCGAGAGCCGTCTGAAACTCCAATTCCAGGAGAACTCCAGCTCCAGGGGAGTCCGACACCCTCTTCTGACCTCCGCGGCATTGCACGACACGGGTGCACAGACCTGCATGCAGACAGTACATTGATACACATACAGAAATAAAAAAAAAAAAAAGATTGAGGATGACACCCAAAATCAACTTCCAGCCTAGCCATGCATGTGCATATGTATCCTCACACGTATGTGCCCACACACATAAACATGTGCTCACAGACAAAGCAAGAGGATGTGAAAACACATGCATACCAATGCTCCCATATATACACATGTACAGGTAATTCAACACATCCCTGAAATACATACCTATGTGTCTCCATCAAGGCTCCCACCCCCACACCTCTGAAGATAGCGTGCCTTGGTGGATTCCCATTCCAAGTTCCCCGGTAACCGTCACTGAGGTTTCCACAGTGACCACTCACTACACACCTGCTTTTCCTTGCCCTCTGCTGCCCTCTTCCCCGCCCGTAAACTCACCTGCCTCCTAGGAAAATCAAAACTACCACATTTTCAGGTCTGTGGCCAGAGCTGTAACTGTTCTATCTGGCAGTTTTGTGCTGAGTTAAGAGACAGCCTCAGCTTCTTAAAGACACCTCCCTGCCATCTGCTGAAAAGTCACCATGATGTGTAGTTTCTGTTAGAATATGGCCTATTCCACCTGTCAGAAATTTGTCATAATTCTATAATTTGATTATGTCTCTGTTGTGAACAGCACCCCATCTACACAGGGGCATCCTTAATCAGTATAAAACTTACACGACTTACATGGCACTCTTGCCCATCCATGGTCACCTCCCCTACACTGGCCAACACACAGCCACTGTCTCCCTCCAGGCTTCATCCCTCATCAGAAGGTCCCCCTCAGTGCCCTGTCCTTCTCCCTGCCCCCCACTGTTCAGAGTCTCTGTGTCACTAAGAGGCTTGAGAACTCTGGTTTCTCTGCCTCAGCTTGCAGACCAGATGCAGGCAGGTGGGAAGATGTGGGTGAGGGGTGTCTATTGAGGCAGCGGGAGCCTGGCAGAAGCCAGCTCTTTGGAGTGCCTGAGGCAGGGTGTGGAGCTGCCCACCCGCTGCTCAGAGCTGGCAGCTTCCCAGCTCCAGTCACTGCCACTGCCACCCTCCCTCCCCCTCTCTGACCCAGATTCCACATTCCAGAAATAGCTCTGGCAGGTGACTGGCAGGCTGGTCAGCTCCAGCTGAGACAAGAGGGAACTGGCAGCTCAGCTGCCACTTGTACATGTCCCTCCCCAGCAGAGACATGGGTGCTGCAACCCTTCAGTCTGCCTCTGATCTTGCCTCTCTTCTCTTATGTCTCTGAGAGAGAGAGGAAGAAAGAACCGGACAAGCCTCCCGCTGCTCCCTTCCTCCCATCTTTGCCTTCTGTTTCTCCCTCGGCCCTCTGTTCCTTCTCTCCTCCTTTCTGCATCTCTCCCACTCCCTTTGAATTCACAAGACAATAGGACATCACATAGATCACATAGAGGCCTTGGCAAGCAAAGGGTGGGGGCTGGGGGGCTGCTGTGTGGCACCCTACTTCTGCTAACTACATTCTCTACACCTATGCATATGAACACTTGTGTGCATGTGCACATGTACACATAGGCACGTACACACACACACACACACACACACACACACACAATTTGGGATTATTCTCTGTGCTGAAAGCTCCAGGCTAAGATGGATAATTCCAGTCTAGTTTCCACTCTCTGTGTCCTTCTGAGAAGGCATGTGCCTCTCCCTGGGCCTCACGTTTGTTCTCTGAATTTTAAGGCTCGGATGTGAGGATGGGCCTCATCTGTGCCCGTGGGGGTCACAAGCTGCTTTTCCCTTCCTTCTTGGTCCCTTCTCTCATCCCTCAGAACTCTCCTGGTTTCTTCTGATTCCCTTCCTTTCTCCCACCCACATACACAGGAAGAGAGGCTGACAAAACTCCTCAGTCATCTTGTCTCCCAAGCCTAGCCCACCCTAATCTCTGGTTATTACACTCCAGGCTCCTGTCAGCTCAGCCCATCCAATCCCTAGAGTGGAAGGGGAAGAGGAAGCTCAAGGAGCAGAAATTGCAAATAGCCTGTGATGCATGTATCATTTCTGATCCCTGGAGCTCAAGACCAAGATCTAATCAAGCCCATTAAATCTGCTACCATCAATTAGTGATGTCTACTATGGCCAGCATTACACATATCTGTTATTCCTGACTTAGCCCAGTTATCCCAGCACACACACAAACAGACACACACTGGAGGAGAGGGTATTTCACAAAGTGACCTGCCTAAAGGAGTTGTCACAGTTACGGTCACTCAGCAAGTAGGTCAAGGAGCTGTTTCCCACCTAGATCAGCTGGACTTAAAAGCCTTGAGTTCTTCACTGTCCTCTGGGAGTTAGTAGAGAAACAACCGAGGACTTGGCAAAGAGCAGGAGAATCATCTGGCAGCATGAACAAGACAAGGAGAGGCTGTTATAGGGGTCCAGGCAGGGTCCAGCCAGGTAAGGGGTAAGATCAGAGAGTGACGGGATTCAGGGGGCCTTCCCCCGAAAGTCAAACTTCTCTACTGCTGAAATGGGTGACTCGACAGAAAGCATTGACAGAAGGCCTCCTGGCTTCCACCAAGCCCTTGACTTAAGATGTTTCTGGGTAGTTGACTGCCTACTATGTGCTGAGTGGATAAACATCACTTTTTTTTAAGGACATGATGTTACTGTGTAGCCCTGGCTGGCCTGGAATTTACTATATAGACCAGGCTGGCCTTAAACTCACATGTCTTGGGGCTGGAGAGATGGCCTAGCGGTTAAGAGCGCCAACCGCTCTTTACAGAGGACCCGGGTTCGGTCCCCAGCACCCACATGGCGGCCGAGAACCATCTGAAACTCCAATTCCAGGAGAACTCCAGTTCCTGGGGAATCCGAGACCGTCTTCTGACCTCCGCGGCATTGCACGACACGGGTGCACAGACCTGCTGCACAGACCTGCTGCACAGACCTGCATGCAGACAGTACATTCATACACATACAGAAAAAAAAAAAAAAAAAAACTCACATGTCTTGGGGCTGGAGAGATGGCTCAGCGGTTAAGAGCACCAACTGCTCTTGCAGAGGACCCGGGTTCAATTCCCAGCACCTGAATGGCAGCTAAGAACCATCTCTAACTCCAGTTCCAGGGGAATCCGACACCCTCTTCTGACCTCCGAGGCATTGCCGGACATGGGTGCACCAACCTACATATGCAGACAGTACACTCATACACATAAGAAAATAATAAACTAAAAAAAAAATTTTTAAACTCACATGTCTAAAAAAGTCCAAAAAAAAAGAACAAAAAGATACAGGACAGCCAGCCAGCTCCTAGATGGGTTCTGAAAGTCCAGTCAAGAAGATTCCTTAACGTGTGGATGTAGAATGAGGGAGGACAGCTGGAGGGGTGATGAGAAAGGGATGAGGAAAGACCTCACAACTCTATGGACAGGAGAGCAATTATCTGCCAAGGAGTCCCTCACCCTCCCTGTGAGGGGAAACCCAGTCTGGAGACTGCAGTAGGGTCTGAGTCACACCTGACTTCCCCCTCAGGCCAGGGTCTAGTCAACTCCACTTTGCACAAAGGCTACCCTAACCTGTGGTTCTTAGGCAAGGACCCAGCATACAGGAGGTACTCACTCCATAGGTATCTTCTGGGACTCTAAAATATCACCATCAGAAGAGTGATTCAGGGAGTCAATCAAGGACTCCACTCTGAAAATCCTGTGACTAGTTTCTCTGCAGGGGACACAATGGGCTGTTGAGTCCAAGAGGAACCTGCTCAAGGTTCCACAAGTTGCATGTTATTGAATTGAGAGGGTGGAGTCGTGAGATGGAGACCTCTTGCCCTGCCGACTAGGGATATCAGGGTCCAGGATGAATTTACTTTGCCTTTTCCTAAATAAACCAAAAGAAACAGTAAGTAAAGACCAAAGTGGAACGTGATGATTAGCTGGCAATTAGATGTGACAAACCACTACTCTGAAAGTGCTTAGCACAATGCCTGGCATCCAAGGAACTCACTAACCCTCCATCACTTTCATTACACCTTAATGCAAAAAGTAGACGTTTCCTGGAAACACTGTTACCTTCTGCATTCCCCATAACTTTCTGTGTAAGATCCTCCTCTCTGTTCTGTTTTCTGGAAAACAGATGCATAGAGCAAGGCAAGGGGCTTGGCTTGCCTAGGTTCCCCAGGAAAGCAGGGTGGAGCTGGGTCTGAGGCTGACAGACCTGCAGCAAGGCAAGGACCAGGTCTGCGACAGGAGCGGAGACTCGCAGGGGAGAAGTGTCCTCTTAGACACTATCATGTGGTTTGGGGCTCATTTTAAGGCTGGGAAGGCGCGGAAAAGTTGAATGAGCATCAACTCCAAGGTCACACGGACCCTATCTCTAGGACCCCCTAGGGAGCACAGCCCAGGATGCTGAGTACCGGGCAATTAGAAGCAGCCAGGCCACTGAGTCGCTAGGACCTGAGTGTGCGGGGCGAGAAGGCCACCGCCTATGTCTCCCCCGAGCCTCAGCTTCCCCAGCCTCGGGCGGACCAGGACCACCACTTTGCCTCCCGCACAGAGCATGCGTTGCGTTCCAGCTGGAACTGGTTTGGCGGGGCAGTTCGGGGAGGGCGGAACCATTTTCCCCACTCCCCCCCCCTCCCCCCGCGCGGGCATGCGCGGGCTGTCTTGGGCGCGCACTCCCCTTCTGGGCCGGCCTGGGCGTGTGCGGCGCTGAGCGCGCCTGCGCGTGCGTACTGGGCCATCGGCCCAGCGGGCTGCTCGCGCCCCCTGTCGGTCCCCGAGTCCCCGGCGGCGCGCGCGCGGCTGACGCGAGGGGCGGGTCGGGCGGGGCCGGCGCGGGGCTTTAACCCGGAGGCCCCGCCCCTCGGGCGTACAAAACCGGAGCCTCGGGCCGGGCCGCGTGAGGGAGGAGGGTGAGTGCCCGCCGCTGGCCGCAGCTGCTGCCAGTCCGTCCGTCACTCCGTCCGTCTGTCCGACTCACGTCGCCACTGCCGCCGCCTCCTCAGCCCGGACGCCCGGGGCCCGCCCAGCGCCGCCCGGAGCAGCCGCGGCCCCGCGAGGAGACGGGCGCCGCCCCCGCCCGGCCCTGCCCTGCCCCCGTCCTCCTCCCGTCCGTCCGTCCGTCCGCCCGCTCGCGCTTCCGTCCTGCTGTCCGTCCGTCCGCCCGCTCGCTCGCCCGCCCGGCCGGGTCCCCGCTGGGCCCGCTTTGTCTCTCCTTGGCTCGCTGTCTCTTTGTCTCTGCCCTCGCGCTCCCGGCCCCTCCCTCGCTCCCGGGTCTCGGGTCCCCTCCAGCGTTCCTCGCCTCCCTTGCAGCCTCGGGTTGAGGCACCCCGGTTCTTCGTGACTCGCCCCCCAGACCTTCTGGGGCCTCTGGTTCCGAACACGCTCCACTCTGCAGGGCTCCCCTGAGCTTTCCGCGCACCCTCTGCGGGTCCCCCCAGATTCCTGAGGTTTGCTCCGGTTAGCCCCAGTTCTCCCGGGGTTAACCCCCGACACCCTCGGAGGGTCTTAACCACCACTACCACCCCCGCCCGGGCCTCCAGCTCCCTGACTTGAGCTCCTCCGGACCCGGGCCCCCCGCCTTGTCTCCCTGCTCTGCTCCGCGCTTTTGGGTTGGTGGTCTCGCCGCTGCCTCCGGCGCTCCCCCCGAGCCTGCTTCTCTGCCTGGGGCTCTTGCCCCCTTTGCTTCTCCGCTCCCGACCCCCTGTCGCCCCTTCTCTCTGTTCCTTGTCTCTCTCCCTTTCCCCTTTTCTGTCTCTGCCGGGTCTCGGGTCTCTGACCCCCATCCGGCCCTCATGGCTTTGTGTCTGGAGCTCTTGAAGCAATGTGAGTGGTGGGGTGTCCGGGTCGGGCCAGGGCGGAGTCGTCCCGCAGGCTGGCCGCGGCTGAGACTCCATGGGGTTGGCGCTGGGGCAAGGAGACTGTGGGGCCTCCCGGCTGGGAGGGGGCGGGGGGACAAGGAGGGCGGGGCCAGGCTGTCTGGCCGAGAAGGGATGGGGGGGCCTTCCTACTCTTAGGCTTCTGCTTTAGTTGCTTGAGTGTGTGGAGGGCGCCCTGGGCTGGGCATCCCTGCCGGCTTGGCCCTGCATGGCCTGGCACTTTGTGATCGCTTGTGGGCAGGTTTGGGCTATTTTGGAGCCCACAGCAGGATGTGATATCACTTGGACGTTTATTTAGACCCGGCTGCGGGGTGGGGGCTGTGTTCTTGCCAATTTGAGTAATGTAATTTTGCAGGGGGGTGCGGCCTCTTGAGCAGCTGGGCTGTAAGGTTGTGGCCAGAACTTTACAGGCCACCCAGAGTGGGCAGGTGAACAGAGGTCTGAGATTTGGTCTTGCTAAGAGCAATTCAAGCTAAGTTAGGAGACAAATTGGCCTCACTATGAGCACCCTCTATTATAGGGTTTGGCAGTCTTAGACTGGGTTTTTTTTTTTTTTTTTTAACCTTGGCTGGGACCCTTGAACCTCTCTAAGCCTAGGTTTTCCCATCTGTAAAAAAAAAGGAATAATTGTGGGAGGGGGAAATCCCTGGGAGGAGTTGCCATGGAGATCAAGTGAGACATCTGTAGACATGCTTTGTGAACTGTCAGCCTGCCTCTAAACAGCCCCAGAGAGAGAAAGAGAAAATCTGCCTCTTTGGAGGGTATGCAGTTAGTTCCTACAGAGCTGGGAGAGTGATCCAGGCCCAGGACTCGAATCCCACATGGTTGTTCAGAAATGTACCTGGTCTTCCAGAGTCCCCAGTCATGCCAGGTTGCCCTTCCTCAGTCAGTTTGTAAAGATAAGTGGGTGTGTTTGGAGAGATGTCTGTGCTGGGAGACAAGTGGATTTTTTTTTTTTTTTGCCAGTCTCTGTGGTTGTGAGCCATGGCTGCTTTTCCATAGTGTGGGAGACAAAGGCCCCATTTGAGAGAGGCTCCACAGAGTTGGGGTCTGCTGTCAGTTATCTTAAGATGATCTAGAACTTTGAAGTGGGGAGTGAGACTTGGTTTGTAGTTCTTAGTCTTACAAAGAGATGAGGCCTAAAAGAAGACCGAGACCCACAGAGGTTTGAGCATCTGGGTCCCGTCCCATAGTCCTACCCCTGAAGTCACTGCCATTATGGTGTCACCTGCCGCTGGTGTACAATGACAATTTCCAGCACCCATCGATCTTTTCTGTGCTCCCTGTGCTAGGCACATGCCTTGGATTACTTGCAGTTAGTCAGGAGGAGAAAAGGTTTGGTCCCTGGCCTGGAAGTGAAGGGTTTAGGATTCTGGTTCTCAAATCTGTCCACTCAGGGAGGTCACTCCCTTGAATATCAATTTCCTAATTTAAATGAGAATAATAAGCCTTGTTCTAAGACTGATTCTGAAACCATGGGATCCTTAAACTGAGCAGAATGCCAAGGTTCTATTCCCAGCTCTGAAGCTAAAATGCCAGGTGACTTCAGACAGTTGGTCTCCCAGTGGATCTCCATTTTTTTTCCTTCTGAAGAAAGAGATTTGGATGGTATGGTACTCTTGGGTCTTTCCAGCTCTGACATTTGAGATTCTCCAGTAATTCAAGGGCCACCTGTGCATACCTGTGCCTTGCCTTACCTTCTAAAAGTATGCCTGATCCCAGAGCACAGAGAGAGAATGCTGAATGGTGCCAGCTATGTGCTAATGACAGCTGTGGGGTTTCGTGGGAGAGGCTCTGTGTGGGTTAGAAGGCTTCCAAGAGGAGGTAGTGATTGAGCTGAGTCAGTATAGGATGCATGGTTGGCCTCACACACAGCTGTTCCAGATTAAAAATAATGTGGGGTTTAAAGCATATGCGCACCTGGTTTTAATAAGTTTCCATCACTCAATGTTTGTGAAGTTTTGGCCAGGTTACTTTCTTTGAGCTGCAGTTTCCTCATCTAGACTCAAAAAAAAGAAAATCATTTATACCATGGAATTATAGTGAGGATTAAATGAGATTATACATACATAAACACATACCTGTTCACAGTAGGCACTTAATAAATGTGAGCTTTTCTCTCCATAATATTTGGGTCATGTTTTTCTTTGTGGGAACAAGACAGCCCCAGCCTCTCCCCTCATGTGTGTAGTTGGGGTTCAGGTAACAAGGAAAGTACCTCTGACTGCTCCAGTAGTAATAGGAGTGATCCTCTAACCTCCAGGTCCTTGTGAATTATTGTGTAATCTGTCAGCTCTTTCCTGACTATTGTTTCTGACAACCGTCTTGGGAGGCAGTCGGAACTAGTAAGATTCTCCCTGTTTGTGAGTGAAGAATCAGAGGCTGGGAGAGGGATTTCAGACCCATCTAGGTCCTTCAGCATGGCAGTATTGGACAGGCTCTAGTCTTCCTTAGTCCAAAGCTTTGTTTCAGTTTTGCTGCTTCTGCCTGCTGGCCTGTCCCTTAGGCCTCCTCTCTGACACCTGTTCTGCTAAGGTTCGTTTGACATTTCCCCAGTCTCTGAGCTCTTCTCACATTTAAAGGAGGAGGGGGCCTGAGTCACCACCTCCCCAGGCGTTTCATCTTCAGCAGTAACCCAACAGGCCCCTAGGGCACTGCCCGATGCAGATGCCACACACCTACAGGGTTTCCTCCCGAAGCTTGGATGGACTTGGGAAGGTGTCTTTCTGTCTCTTGGGGGGAAGACTGTATAAGCCCTCACTCCCCAAGACACACCAAGAGTGTATTGCCTAGCTAAACTTTAGGATATGTCATACTTCCCCCTTTTCCCATGGCGCCCTCTGTTCCCTTGGGTTCCCCGCACTGTCCAGTGCTGCTGGCCCTAACCGTGAGCTGTTCTAGGTTCATACACTTGCCTAAAAGTGTGACTTTAGGAGATCATCTTCTGTGCCTCAGTTTCCTCATATATAGAATTCTGGTTTCTTGTTTTTATGGAGTTTAGGTTCCTGAACTCTGACCCCAGAGATGCTCATGCGGCAGGTCTGGGGCAGCAATGAATCCTCTCAGGGATTCTGGTGCTCAGATGCTGTTGGCTGTGCTATGGGAAAAGCTGAACAGAGAATAGCCAGTGTATATGTGGTAGCCTGCTTGTTAGTGCTACCTAACCTCAGACTGGCCAGTTTTCTGTGCCTTAGTTTTCTTCCAGTCAGAGTAGGATGGAAACAACTACCTCACAGGGTGATCCATGAGAGTGGGAACTTGGGTAATTAAAGGTCTCTTAAGAAGTGATAGTTTTCACTGGCTTTGTTTTGGGCAGGCCTGGTTATTTGTAGCAGCAAGTCACCTTTCCAGGCTGAGCCCTCATGTCAACAGATACCATCAGTGCTGGCCAGGGTGTGAAGGCTGTGGAATGGAACACCTAAGCAACAGTGAAATCCAGACATCAACAGCAGTTTAATGAGGTAGACCAGGTGTGTAGTGTGAAAGCTGCTCAGGTTCCTAGGTTTCCCTGTGCTGGCTGCAGCCACCTTTCCTAACTCAGCCTAAGCTGGAATCAGCTGCTCTCCTCCCCACAGTTCCTACAAACCAAAGCTGTCTTCAGGACAATACAAGTCTGAATTCTAGAGCTTTCCATGATTGTTTCTTGTTATACAGCAAGGAAGCAGGACTGAGGATTCCTGAACAGGACCATGCTAAGGCCAGACTGGAGTCAAGCAAACCCCCCCCCCAAAGTCTCTGTCATTTCTCTAGTGTCTTGCCTAGATCAAGGATGAGAGAAGTGGTCCCAAGTGGTTGGACTGGAATCAACTGGGAGCTGACTTGGGAAACCCTCCCTTACTAGGGCCTGCCCTCCCAGTCTGGGCCGACTTAGGGAGAAAGGGACAGAACAGACCAGGGGAACTTAGAGCCTGACGAGGGAGACAAGGCCTACAATTAGAGAGACTGTGACAGTCTGTAATTAAGTGGCTGCTGAGGGAAAGCATTGTCTGAGAAGGAAGAACAAGAGCCCTTTGAGGGGGTTGGATTGGCTGAGGCAGAGGGTGGGGCTGGTGTTCTAGAGAATGGTTTGCTCAAGGCAGAGGGGCAGGGTTGGAAGATAAGTGTGTATTTGGAGAGCTGAGCTAGCTTGCTAGGTTTGCTGATGCCTCGGGGCTCTGGCTAGAAAGTATGCCAGAGTCCAGAAGGTTGGTTACAGGCAGGGTTGAACCATCAGCAGAACAGCAGAGGCTTTGGGGAGCCCGGGATAGTACAAGGAAAGACTTTTTGAAGATGAATCAGGATGGGTAAATTGGAATGAATAAAAATGTCAGCAGGTTCTGACCTCCGAGGCATTGCACGACACGGGTGCACAGACCTGCATGCAGACAGTACATTCATACACATACAGAAATAAAATTTTTAAAGTCAGCAGGGAGGAGGCCCCACTAGCACCAGATGAGACAGAAGGGTGAGGTTCGGGTGGGGCCCATGGGAATAACAGATGGGATATCACAGGTTGTGCTCCCTGAGGAGAGCCCAGCAGGGACTGTGGATCCGGAGAAAAATGTGTGCAGCTGGTTTGGAAAGGGAAGTGGCAGTGTGAACCAGTTCCTCGTGCACCTGCTCTGTGGCAGGCTCTGTGCCAGGGCTCCCCAGAAATCCTTGTGAAATCTGTGCAACAAGCCAGAGGCAGGTGGACTTATCCTGTTTTACAGATAAGGGAAATATGGCTCCAACTCAAGGCTGCCTATCTTCAATCCATGGCTCTTCCCACAGTTCAGCCCTGCTGCTTCGAAAGGAAACCTCTGCTGTTAGCAGGCCAGGGATCTGAGACTTCTTGCCCCTTGAACAAGGGCTTGTAGACACATTCTGTAAAGTCCATCAAACTGCTTTCTGAAGATCCTTAACGTCGAGGTTGGGTGCTGGCTTAGAATTTCTATAAAGTAGAAGAATCAAAGGTACTGAGTGGGTATGTAGTTGCATGTCTTTAAGACCAGCACTCCAGGGCTGGAGAGATGGCCTAGCGGTTAAGAGCTCTGACTGCTCTTGCAGAGGACCGGGGTTCGATCCCCAGCACCCACATGGCGGCTGAGAACCGTCTGTAACTCCAATTCCAAGGGAACCCCAGTTCCAGGGGAATCCAACGCCCTCTTCTGACCTCCGCGGCATTGCACGACACGGGTGCACAAACCTACATGCAGACAGTACATTCATACACATAAAAATAAAAAATAAGTTAAAAAAAAAAAAAGACCAGCACTCCAGAAACAGAGGGGGTTGGATCTTTGTGAATTCAAGGCCAGAATGGTTTACACAGCGAGTTCTAAGCCAGCCAGAGCTACATAGTGAGACCCTGTCTTGAAAAAGAAAAGGGGGAAAAAAGCACTCAGCATTCTCCCACTCTGAGAAGCCTCCAGAGCTGTGCTCTTTGTCTGCCTATCCATTCCACCATTGGAATTCCCAGTCAGCCCCCATCAGAGAGGATAGGGTGTTGCTTGTCCCAGCCAGAGGAGTCAGTTACTCACAAGGCAGGAAAGGACTTGTCTCAAAGTACCTAACACAGAAGAACCAGGTTATGAAGCCCAGGTCTGATTCCTAGGCTGTGGCAGAGGGAAGGTAGAAGGGACCAGTACTGTAGAGAGTACCAATGTTTGGTTCTGGTGTACAGGTTGGCCAAGATTTCCCTGCTGATTATTCTCCTCTTGGTGTTAGCACCCCTTACCCTCAGTATGAACTTGGTCATGAGGCAGAACAATTACCAGCAAGCCCAGCTCTCCCATCCCTTCATTGTTCCCAGTCTACTTAAGCAAATGTTTTCTGAGGGCAGTCGTATGCAGGGTCTGATTGTGACTGCAACCATGCTTTGCATACCAAAATCTTAACAAAAGTTTTTTAAAGAGGGATTTTTTTTTTTTATGCTCTTTTGGAACAGAGACAGCCTAAGAAATGTCATGTGGACAGTGGGCAATGGACTGGAGTGACCTGTGTTGTCCCTCTCAATCTAATGAAGTACCACTTGCGAGTACTTGTAAATTTGCTTAGTCTCATGTATATTCATCATTTTTCTTTTCAGCACATTGGTTCTGAATCTTTAAAATGTTGTTATTATTATTATTATTGAGACAGGATTTCACTATTTAGCCCTGTTCCAGACTGTCCTCAAACTCACAGAGATCCTCCTGCCTCTGACTCTGCCTATTTATTTTCATTTTATGTATATAAGTATTATTCCTGCATGTGCATAAGTGTACCACTTGTGTGCTGTGCCCTAGGAGGCCAGAAAAGGGCATTGGATTCCTTGGAACTAGAGTTATAGACAATTGTTAGCTACCACATGGGTGTTGGGAACTGAACCCAGGTCCTCTTGCAAGAGCAGTCAGTGCTCTTAACTGCTGAGCCATCTCTCCAGACCCTGGTTCTGGATCTGTAATATTTGTCTAACCTGTTTTGCCTTACAAAGCCAAAGCACTTTTTTTTTTTTTTTTTGTCTTTTCGAGACATCGAGCATCTCCCTGTAGCCCCAGCTGTCCTGGAACTCACTTTGTAGACCAGGCTGGCCTTGAACTCACAAAGGTCCGCCTGCCTCTGCCTCCCAAGTGCTGCGATTAAAGGCGTGTGCCACCACACCCAGCTACAAAGCACTTTTGTCCCTGTTATCTCAGTAGACCCTTTTATAACCCTGGGAAGTCTTTACAGTTGTTTGAGGCTGTGTTAGGAAGTGACTTGACAGAGGTGACTGTGTGAGCTTCCCATTTATTCAACAGATGCTCATCAAGTCCAGCAGTGAGCCAGTCGTGGGCATGCACTGGCAGGCTGAGTAACCTTAGAGATATAATTTCTGACCTCCGGAGCACAGCATCATCAAAGTGTAACCAGCTCCCCTACCCCAGGGCTGCTGCCCTCCATCCTAAGCTCTTTCCCCTCCAGAGCTGTCTGGTTTGGACCAGGGATCTAGAGTGGCAGACTGTGAACCCTCGGCCTGGAACATCATGGTAAAACAAGCCAAGTGCAAGTTTTTGCAATCTGAACTTCAAAAATGACAAAAAAAGGTTTTCAATAGTGACTAAATTTTTAATGAAAAGGCGAGGAAGGGTGTCTCTCCAGAAGGCCATCTGCTCTCTCTCCTTAGGGGGACATTGCTGAAGGACAGCTCTGCCTAAGTTTCCTGGTCTGACTTTTCTTTAGACTCCAAATATTTGATTACAGTCTGCACAGGTGTGGAGCCCTAAGGCCATGTGCAGAGCTGGGGACCCTTCCTACCTGTTAATATTAAATGAGATGAGATAAAGGCAGGTCCTGGGATAGCAAGTCTGGAAAGGGGTATGGCCCCACCCCCTTAATTCTCTGGAGAGAAAGGACTCAGAACTCACAGTGAGACATGTCTTCCCTTTTCAGCCAGCCTCCATTTCCCAGTCCTTCCTGGTAGGCGCCCTCTTCATCTGGCTGTTTCTTTAGATCCTTCCTTATTGCCAGTTTTTCCTTGAAGTCTGCCTTGACACACACCCCAGAGCCCTGCAGTATCTAGGCTGCCTCAGTTTATGCTTAGAGAGACCTTTAAAATCCAGGTGCCTGGGTCCTACCCACTAGGAGAGTGATGCCTGAGACCTGCAGTGGTGTCTCTAGCTGCATTCAGCTGGAATTAATTTTGTCAGTTTAAAAAATACTTATATTTAAGAGCTGGAGGGCTGGAAGAATAGCCTAAGCGGTTTAAGAGCACCGACGTTCTTGCAGAGGCCCGGGTTCGATCCCCAGCACCAAATGGCGCTAAAACGGTCTGTAAACCAATTCCAGGAGAACTCAGTTCCGGGGAATCTGAGACCCGCGTCTGACCTCCGCGGCATTGCACGACCGTATGCACAGACCCGCATGCAAACAATACATTCAACACATACAAAATAAATTTAAAAAAAAAAAAAAAAGAGCTGGAGAGATGGCTTAGTGGTTAAGAGCTCCACCTGCTCTTGCAGAGGACCTGGGTTCTGTTCCCAGCACACACATGGTGGCTAACAACCATCCATAAGTCAGTTTCAGGAGATCCAAAGCCCTCTTCTGGCCTCCCCAGGCATTGCATGTACATGGTTCTCTTACATACGTATAGGCAAAACACTCATACACATAAAGTTTAAAATATACAGATACAGGTACTATGCATGCATGGATGTGGATTTAGAATTCAAACTTTCAAAAAGTAGGTGCTCAGTGAGAACACTAGTGTCCACCGTTTAAGATCCCTAGATCGCGCCTGGACCTGACATCTCCCTCCAGAAGATTTCTGCATTATATCAGCTCAGTTATTTGTCACACAGCTGTGTCACTAGTGTGTCCTTCTGTTACACAATGGAGACATCTCCTCTCTCCGTTGCCCTCTCTTTCCTTTTTCCACCCAGGTCTGTGTATTTCGTGGATTTTTTTCTATGGGCACACCCAACTCCATGGCTTCCTTTTTTTTTTCAAGATCATGTGGCTTTCCATTGATGGTAGACCACCACTTGCCAGTGCCTTTTCTCAGGAATGTTCAGGGTGTCCCAGTCTTGCTATTGTAAGCAGTCCTGGGTCCCCAAGTATCTGCATGCACATGTAACTACTGAAGCCATTTCTACAAGTGGAATGGCTATTTCTGAGACTGCATGCACTTAAAATTTTTTCACATATTTCTGAATTGCCTTTTCTTTTTTTGGGGGGGGTCTTTTCGAGACGGGGTTTTCTTGTAGCCCCAGCTGCCCTGGAACTCACTCTGTAGACCAGGCTGGCCTTGAACTCACAAAGATCCACCTGCCTCTGTCTCACGGGTGCTAGGATTAAAGGCGTGCGCCACCACACCCGGCCTGAATTGCCTTTTCTATTCGAAACACAAGCCCACACGTGAACAGTGTTGCTTTGTAGACAAAAGATCTTGTGACATGTCACCCAGGCTGGCTTTGAACTCTTGATCTTCCTGTCTTAGCCTCTGAAGTACACTGATTACAGGCGTATAGTACCTTGCCTTGCTTCACATTCATTTCCTTGGTTAAGAAACCACTCTTTTGCTGGGCATGGTGGTGCATACCTTTAACTCAAAGGGAGGCAGAAACAGGTGAATCTCTGAGTTGGAGGCCAACTGAGATAATAGATAGTGAAACAAACCTCTTCTAATCCAGTCCACAGTTTTACCTATGGAGCAAAGCCCAGAGAGGAGTTGGCCAATGTCACTCAGCAGTCCTCAGCCAAGGAGGTAGCTCTCCTGTGTTCAGGTGGAAGGATGTGAGCAGTGAAGGAAATAAGCTGGCAGGAGCTGTGACAGGAGTAGAACCAGGACTGGGTGAGGAGATGCTCTGTTAGGGACCTTGAGACATGTTTGGGATTTGGGATCCATGAAGAAGCCTTTTCCCCTCCCAGTCCTGATGAGTCTCCACATTGAGGGTGTATGTATGTGTGCAAGTGTGTCCGTGTCCATGTCCACACTACACTAGCTTGACAACAGTGGAGCCCATGAGCTCCTTCACATATTTGCTTAATTCCTGATTCCCTTGCAGGCTTGAGCCCTGTGTTTGAGCTTCGGCTTTCCTCATCTGAGTAGTAGGGAGCCTCACAGTTTCCTTTCTCCAGTCCTCTAGGATAGTAAAAAGATTTGGCACACTAGCCAGTAGAAATAGCACAAAGCAATTTGCACAGCAGTCCCAGCTAGGTACTCTGCACACACACTGAGCACAGCAGAGGATCTCTGAAGTTCAGGCCAGTCCTGGGTAGGCTGCTGTCGACCTTAGCAGGTGGCCTGCTCAGCCTGCAGGCTGGTAGTTTCAGGGCAGCCCTTGGTGGTATCATCTTTCTGTGCCACAGAGGCAGGATTATGCTTAGCACCTTCCTGCATTTGTTGTGGCCCAGGTTGCTGTGATCCCCAGGTATATGTAGAACAAAGGAGCTCAGATGACAAATGGGGAGAGGTAGCCAGGGAGACCTTAAGAGTGTCTTTGTGCCTCCCCTCTGCGGGGGGGAGGGGCAAATAGGCATCTCTACAGCTCTTTTTTAATCCTTAGTTGAGGAAGGGGAGGTTCCTCCCCTATGCTTTATTAGGATAGCCAAGACCTGCCTTCTCCCTGCAGCCTTACCAGTCAGAAGCTGGGGGTTCGTGGCTCCAGTGCTGCCATCTTCCCACATTCTCACAGTCTTTAGTTTCACTTTGGGATTAAAAACCAAAGTGAAAGGAAACAGCAGAGCAGGAAGCAACTGCTTCAGACCCTGCACTTGGGAGGGAGTTTGGGGACCCATGAAGAGCTGGGCTCACCAAGTGAGTGGGCCTTGTTGCCTGCCCACTCCCACCCTTGTTCTGGAGGCCTGGCTCGTGGGTGGAGCCCAGTGGGGCGAGGCGCCAGGCTTACAGATGGGTGGTGGCGCCATGGCCGGGCAGTCTGGGAGCTGGCCAGTAGGCGGGTTCCCTGGTGAAGTCAGCTCACCTGGGTGTGGTCCCAGACCCAGGCCCCCCAGGTGGGAAGCTGCTGCCTTTTAAACCTCTGTTCTCCGGGGTAGAGCTGAGATGAGCTGAGCTGAGCTGGGCTGGGCCTGTGATGGCCTGGGAAAGAAACTCTGGGTTTGGAATCCAGTTTTCAGCAACCCCTTTACTCTCCCTGAAGGTAAGAACAAGCACTGGCCTCTGCCTTGAAGCAGTTTCTTCTCAGGATCTAGCTTGCCTGAAAGCCCGTTTGCCCTGGTTCAGTCCATCTTAGGGACTTGATGGTAGAGGAACAGAACCTTGGCTTCTCGCCTCTTTTTTAAGCCTAGATTGATGGGTGGCTTCAGGCTGGAGCCCTTAGGGTCCCCATTTGTTTTTCTGCAGGAGGTAATTCTTCCAGCTCCGATCTTGAGTAGAATTGGTTTTGGTTCCTGGAAGCTGGAGAGTATCGTAACACTCAGTTTGGTGGGATGAACTGGTGTCTACTTTCTGAGGGTAACTGCAGAGCACAGTAGGTGTCAGGAAGCCCTTTGTTGAAGGGCTTCATTGATAATCCACATCACCATGCTACATGCCTGCCTGGAACAGAGAAAGGTGGCACAGTGAGGAGCCCCATTCCCGTAAAACTCAGGATCAAACTACTGGGGTTCCGTCACCTAAGGCTGTCAGTTTCTTCACTCGCTCCTACCACTTGTCTTCATCATGAAAAGAGGAAACTCAGTGCCTGGTACAGAGGCCACACTAATGGGGGAAAGACTTAAAAAGTGCCCATCCTGCCAGGCATGGTGGCGCACGCCTTTAATCCTAGCACGTGGGAGGCACAGGCAGGCTGATCTTTGTGAGTTCAAGGCCAGCCTGGTCTACAGAGTGAGTTCCAGGACAGCTGGGGCTACAGGGAGACCCTGTCTCGAAAAGACCAAAGAAAAAAAAAAAGAAAATAAATTCAAAATCTTATGTCTATAATAGTTTTTGACAAAACCTGTACTACTAAGCTTCAACAGTAATGTGAAATTTATCATTGTTCCTACATGAGTCTGCCATTCACTTCTTTTCCAAATTCTCCCACCTATTACACTCTTTTGATGTAATCATGTTACTTCCTAAAGAAAGCAATGCTAATGAAATACTTTAAAATAAAAACAAAATATTAAACATATTTTATTACATTTTACTTATTTACTGTGTGTGTATTTGTGTATATATGTTGTGTTTGGGTGCATGTGTGGAGGTCGGAGCACAACTTCAGGAGTTGGTTGTCTCCTTNCCCCCCCCCCGTCCCCCCCGGGGCTAGTAGATTCAGGTAGACAGAATTTTGGGGGGAGGAAAGGGCAGGCTGTAGGCAAAGTCTGCTTGCGAGATTAGCCCAGGCCAACGGTCTGCCTGGTACTCCACAGCTAGGATTTGTCTGCAGATTGCTCATCTGGGCAGTTTTCTGCTGGGAGCTGTGACCAGGAGCCTGCCATTGAATGTGCTGAGAGCAGACTGAGTAGTTCCAGACTCTCCTGGAACTTTCTGCCTTCCCAAGCTTCCCACGCTTCATGACGTGGCTGTTGCTGTGCACAGGGGTGTGGTCACAGGAGTTGTCTGCTGCCTTCTGCATGTAGGAGGGGTGGGGCTTGCCCCAGCAGCTTCCTACTGGGGCACAGCACGTGTGACAGTTTGTGGGAGCAATCCAGAATAAGACGACTGCATTACTCAGCCAGTTGCTCCCTCTGCCTTTCCCTACCTCCACTTTACAATTAATCATGTACTGAGTGTCATAGGCTGAGTGAGGAGGCAAGGAGAACATAGGGAACCAGGCTGACTTCCATCCAGCTTGGCGTTCCTGTCCAAGCAGGTAATAGATAGACAAGATACCATCTGATTGTGATAAGAGCCTGAAGAAGACCAACAGATACAGAGAGGGCCTCCTAAGAGACTGGGAACAGGGAGGTCAAGAAGCAACCCTGTCAAGACCCTGAGGTGGGAGTGTTAAGTTCCAGGAACTAGAAGAGGATTGATCACATCAGGATGGGTCATTAGCTAGTTACGTGTGAGGTGAACTGCTTTCTTGGCTTCCCATGAGTGCTAAGGGGCCTGAAGTATTATTACTGTGGTAGACAAAACTGAAGGATATTTTATTTTAGAAGTAGTAGCAGAACTTCCTCATACAGGTGTGGAGATGCATGCTTCCTATCCCAGTACTGCAGAGGAGTCAGGAGGATAACTGCAAAGTCAAGGCCAGCCTGGTCTATAGCCAGGCATGGTGTCAGAAGCCTTTAATCCCTGGACTCAGGAGGCAGAGGCAGGGGGGACTCTCAGATTAAGGGCATCTGGGGCTCTAGGAAGATGCTGCCTTTAGTAATATTAAGATTTCTTCAGTATTCCCTACTTACTACTGACTTCCTCTCATGTGCTGCCCAGTTCATTAGAGCACTGTTGCTTGGGAGGCAAGTGCTGTTTTCAGAAACATGATATGACTTGGCCAATACTACTCAAGATTTAAGTCCTGGTTCACTGCTCGCTCTTTTTAACCACACTATCTTTAAGAAAGCCAATGTGTGTTTAAAAGTGTAGGTATTAGTAATTGGTAAGGTGGTTCAGTGGTGAGGGCGCCAAGCCTGACAACTAACCTGAGTTTGATCTCTAGACCCATGTAAAAGTGAAAGGAGAGGACCAGCCTCACAAAATCATTCTCCAGCTTGCACATTTACACATACAGTCTCACACACACACACACATAAAAAGAAGTTGTTATGGCAGTGAGATTTAATTTTTTTCCTCCTGTTTCATATGCTGTAAGTTTGTAGTATATTTTGATTTTGAGATTTAGTCTTTTTCATCTCTGAACATTTTGCTATTTAGCTTCTTTCTAGGATTCTGTGATACTAATTCATACATTAGTGCCCTTGGACACTAATCTCTACTATTTGAATTGGTTTTCTGTTAACTAAATGTCAGAAAAGAGGCAGATTATAAACTTCTTCACAGGCACCTCACACTCAAATTAGAGATGGGCATGGAGATGATTGTCGGCCTGGCAATGGACAGGCTAAGGCCTGGGCAACATACTGAGACCTGACTCAAAAAAAAAAACAACTGCAACAAGTCAGATTAGAAATTCATGCTTAGAGTTTTAAATATTTTATGATTCTAGATTTGGGGCAAGAAAAATCAAAGCCATTTGGTAACTACTGAGTGAGGCTCATTGTGTGAAATCCCCTAGTCTTAATCATCAGAACTTTTGTGCTACACGTGAAATGTACCATTCACATGTGTAGTCCAGTGGCATTGAGTGTATTCTCAGTGTTCCACAGCTTTTACCTCAGTCCATCTCCAGAGTTCCTCATCATCCCAAAGTAAAGCTGTACACATGAACCATTCCCTGCTGCCTCAGCCCCACCATCCTTTCATTAGACTGATTGGCCAGCCTAGGTGCCTCATCCACGAGCCCATTTTAAAGAGGGATATTTGAAAAGGAGGGGCAGGGTTTCCTGTGACCAGCTATCCCAAGTCAGTGCACCTTACAGAGTTATTTATGCATGGCTGGATTCCATCTTAGACTAGTAAAGGACTGATAGTTGTCTGGGAGAGTGCCCTCCCAAGCTTGCTTCCCAGGCCCATTGGAAGCCTGTCTCAGACCCCCATGGAGGCAGAATGGGATGGGAAGAGCCCTGAATTTAATCATAAGACCCAGACATAATTCTTCCATTAGTCACTTGCACTAGTATTTGAATCATGTCTAACTCTCCTTTCTACAGCTTCCTCTGGGAAATGGGATAGTGCTTCCCAGATCATTGAAACAAGATAGTGGACTTCCTTTTTCATCCTTAAGAGTCTCCAAAGATGACTCAGTAGTTAAGAACACTTCCTGCTCTTGCAAAGGACCTTTTCCAGCACCAACGTGGCAACTCACAACTATCTGTAACCCCAGTTCCAAGGCATCTGATGCCCTCTTCTGGCCTCTGAAAGCATCTACACATGTTGCATACTTTCTTTTTCTTTTTTTTTTTTTTTTTTTTTTTTTGAGACAGGGTCTCCCTGTAGCTCCAGCTGTCCTGGAACTCTGTAGACCAGGCTGGCCTTGAACTCACAAAGATCTGCCTGCCTCTGCCTCCCGTGTGCTAGGATTAAAGGTGTGCGCCACCACGCCCGGCACATGTTGCATACTTTCACACAAACACACATACACGTAATAAAACTAAATCTTAAAAAAAAAAAATTAGCTCAGTGTTTACATGTGTTAAATCAAGGGAATCAGGGCTCCTGATTCCCACTTTGAGTAGTGATAGAGACTTAGAAGTAGGACTTCTTGTTCAAAGTCTTATACCAAAAACTCCAAAATTGGACTGAAAGCCAGCCATGCTTGCCCTGTAAGTTGCCTCTCTCCAGCATTTTGTTAGCCAGTCTTCTGAATGCCTGGACAAGGAGTTGTTTTTCCATCTTACAGTTGCCTTAGGAGCTCCTGGGTTGGTCCTGCACAGGAGGATGGGGGCAGGGCAGAGGTTTGGGAGGGACTCAAAGATGATGACTCTGTGTCCTAGAAATAGGATATAAAGTTATTTGTGAGGTGATCATCTTCCCAGGGACAGCAGATCCTGCACTCGGCAGTTGCTCTTCATGTTGGACACATGACAGACAGTACCAATCACAGCACTCCCACTGTGCAGGGACACAGCCTTGGGATCCTTGTCAACACAACGGGCAACACCAGTCCCCTGGAAGTCGCAAGCCTAGTGGAACCTGCACCATCTTCAACCTCAGCATTCCCCTGCTTTTCCAGATAGGTGGCAGTCCTAAGAGGGAAGGGACTGTTCGAAGGACAAGTGATGTCACAGGTGTCTTTATGAGAGTAGAAGTGTCCAGTAGGATAGCCAAAAGCCTGGGGAGGGCTTAGGGCAGAGCACCTCCTAGAGGGGCAGAAGTTGTTCAGGTACTTTCTGCTTTCTTCAGGTGCCCTTGGGGTGCTGGCTTGGGTTCAGGGTTTTGTGAAAGCACACTCATCATCCCACTGCTGGAGTGGGAGTGCAGACTGACCTTCCTACATTTACTTCTAATCTCTGTGGAAATCTGTCAGTCTTGCTGACAGTAGCTGATATTTTTACAATTTGTGAGACAATGTCATGAATTGGGTTCTGGAGGAAAAACCCTGTAGGATTTGCACTTAGCAGATAGAACATGACTTACTCTATGGTGTTGAACAAATCACTCAACCTCTCTGAGCCTCAGTTTTCCTTAGCAGCACAAGAGAAAATGGTAAAAATATTTCATGATGATCAAATTATAAGATGTTGTTTAAAGACCTCACACAGTGACCTTTAAAAGATCTTCCCTGGCTGGAGAGATGGCCTAGCGGTTAAGATCGCCGACCGCTCTTGCAGAGGACCCGAGTTCGATCCCCAGCACCCACATGGCGGCTGAGAGCCGTCTGAAACTCCAATTCCAGGAGAACTCCAGTTCCAGGGAAGTCCGACACCCTCTTCTGACCTCCGCGGCATTGCACGTCACGGGTGCACAGACTTGCATGCAGACGATACATTCATACACATACGGAAATAAATAAAATTAAAAAAATAATAAATAAAATAAAAGATCTTCCCACGTATCAACAAGTTTCAGGGGTGTTGGGCAGGAAGGACATAAGGAAGAAACATGTAGTCAAGACTTGTTCTTTCACCTCTCTCCTACCCACCAACTCACTGCTCAGTGACTCTGCTCCTTGTCCCTGCACCTCCAGGACCACATTAGAGGTGGAGTTCTTCCTCTTTTTTTTTTTTTTTTTGTCTTCAAGACTGGGTCTCCCTGTAGCTCTGGCTGTCCTGGAACTCACTCTGTAGACCAGGCTGGCCTTGAACTCACAAAGATCCACCTGTCTCTGCCTCCCCAGTGCTAGGATTAAAGTCATGCGCCACCATGCCTGGCAGTTCTTCCTCTTAAGTGAGCAAACCTTCACCTTCTTCTGGGCCAGAGATGGAGCCAGAGGAATGCAAACGAAAGTTCTCTGCATGCTGGAGGCACGGGGTCTGAAGTCAGAAGGAAGTAAATAAACAGACCTATAAATCCAAGATGGCAGCAAAAACCTGAATAGGGCTGTTGGCACAGAGGGACAGTGGAACCTGGGGAGAATACAAGAGGATTCAGAGAGGAACACCGAGGCCCCAAATTTAGGAGGTAAAGGCCCTCTCACTGAGGAGTAGAACAGTGCTCAGAGGCCATGCAGTGTCAGTGTTGTGCCTTGGCAAGAACAACCTAGAGGGAAAGGCAGAGGGATGCTTGGCTTTAAGCCTGAGTAATGCATAGTGTGGATGACTGTGGGCACATGCCAGGACACCAAACCCCTCAGCCTGGCCCCTTGGAGAATGTGACCCCTCACCTCTGCCTCAGGCCCACTCTCTCTCCTAGCCAGAAGAGTTCCCTGAGGGCCTGGGATTGAGAAGCAACAATGTGGGTGGAGTCATAGGAAGAGTTCCTCAGTGGCCAAGCCCCTCCCCACCTGTCTTCTCTGGAAGCTCCCCAAAGCTCTGCAGCAGTGACAGCCACTACTACTCTCGGTGCCCAAGCCTTTCTGCTGCCCACCAAGTCACCTCTCACAGATTTTGCTCCTTGTCCTTGCACCTTCAGGGCCATGTTAGAAGTGGAGTCCTTTTAAGTCAGCAGGCCTTGACCTGCTCCTGGGCCTGAGTCCCTGACTGCCATCTGGAGCCCTGGTGCTTGTCATATGGCTATGTGAACCGTCTGTCTCGCTCCTGCTGGCACAGAAAGATTGAACTCTTGGAGTGTCACACAAAGATGGCATTCGATGTCACATCCAGAACTGAATATGTGAAATAAGGAAAAGAGAGTATTAGCTTGGAAGGAATCTTGAGGGTCACCCTGGGGGCTTGATTACTACACCAACCGTGCCTATGGTGGCCTAGGTGGCCACACCTAGGCCCCTACTGTCATTGGCCAGCTCTGCGGAATAGGAAGCTCCTCTTTATGAGGAGCACAGTCACACACTGTTAATACTCCTGCCTGTTCTCCCCACTCTGGAGCCACATCTATGAGACTTGCTCTAGGTATTTTGAGGACAATAGCTGTTACTTTCTGAACCGTCTTCTCCGGCTGACCCATTGGAGTAGATATGACCTAATGATACACCCCACTTGTGATAAGTCTGTCACAGATGCCACTGGGTTACTCTTGTGGAATCCATTCTAGACTTTCTTGAATGGCTCCCTGTGGCCGCCGTGATGCTGGAGCAATACAGGAGGCATGACAGTGTCATCATCACTTTACTATGACCTTTTTTCATTTGTTTTTTTGAGACAGGGTCCCATAACTTCCTGTGTCAAGCTGGCAATGAATTTATGGTAGTCTTTCTGCCATAGTCTCTCAAGTACTGGGATTAGTGATGTGAGCCACTCAGCTACTGTAACTTTTTTTTTTTTACTTGATTGCGTGCGTGCATGCATGCATGTGTATACAAGCAAGTGAAAGAGAACAACTTGCAAGAATCAGTTCTCTCTTTCCACCATGTGGGTTCCAGCTTTTGAACTCGGGTTGGCAGTTTGGCAGCAAGCACCCTTACCCACCTGTGACTTTAACCACAAGACCTATACCTCTGGTCCCTGGTGCCATCCTAGGGTGCGAAGGCTGGTGCTACCTTCTGCAAACCAGCACTAGCAGGAATAGGATGGATTGGGAGTTGTCCCTATGCAGAATTCTCCCTCATCAGGTTGTAATGTGACAGTGTCCCTTGTTCTCGAAAGGCCAACAGCATTGCAACATTTCCCAGGGCCTGCCCTTTCTGACCTGCACCTTCCTCTGCAGTACAGTGTCAGGGTCTATGGTCAGCAGAGTTACTGAGGTGGTTTTCATGCATGCTGCTTTTTAATGTAATCTTGCTCTGGGTTCCAAACCCAGGATCATACTGTATGTTCTGAGGAAGGCCCTCTTCCTGTCTCTGTCTCCCAGGCCTGCCTTATTGTGTCTGCTGACCTGAACTGAACTTCTGGTTTTTCCCTGTTCAGCCCTCTGTCCCTTTTATCCCATCTCTCAGTTGCCCAGGGTTCTTGGCTCCTGCTTCTGTTACCCAATACACCACCTGTCAACTCCAGGCACAGTGAATGAGCCTGTTAATACTGCTTTTCTATTCTGGGATGCACTCAGTCACTTAAAATGATGAAAGAGGCCAGCAATCAAGGTGTATAGGGTCTGGCAGTGTCTGGCTTTGCACACTGGCCTCAGAGCCTATGACAGCTTATGAAAAGCCAGGGATTTGTGATCTGTCCCCAGGGGTTGACGTCAGCTCTCCACAAGTAAGGTAGACTCTTTCCAAGTAGTACTTGTAGACAGAACTCCTGGGACCTTAAAACTTTGGAAATTAGCAACAAGGTTGACATGCTATAAGATAGTCTTTGAAAAGCCAGATCTTGCATTCTCTCATCCCACACCAGGCCAGACAGACTGTGTGCATATCCAGATTTGGCACCAGGCTGGAATGCTTGCTGCTCTGTAACTGGCCATCTCCTCATCAGCACTTACAACAGCAGGAAAGCTCTAATTAATACCCACAGCTTAGGACTTGGACCACCTGCTTCAGGACTACTGAAGGTAATGGTGATAAAGGTGTCCTGATGGGTAGAACAGACACTGCAGTTGAGCTCTGATGGTTAACTAGGCGATGTTGGTGGCAGATTCCAGCACAGGGTAGGTGAGAGGTTAATGTTGCCCTCCTCAAGTTGTTCATTGAATATGGTGGTGGTAATGACTTTTTAGAAAACAACTTGTTATTTGGGGATCCCTGGTCGGGGGCTAGAGGACACAGGGCTTAGCCATAGATGGGTACCTCCCTGACTATCCAGAGCTGGCAGTCTCCAGGCCAGTGAACCTGAAGGCCTCTCCCTTCTCAAGCTGGAAGGACAAGGGATGGCTCCTTGTTCTGCCACCACATATCATAGAGAATGTATGTGCAGTTCTGAGCCTTGATTTCCTTGTATGTACTAAGACAGGTTGAATTAGTCTAGTGGGCTTCAAAATATGTATAGATTTTATGTGGGGAAACAAAGGAAAACATAACTGCACAGAGGAACCTGGAGTGGGTAAGAGACCACAGAGTCTTCCCTAGACTTTCTGGGCAATCTTTGGAACCTATCTTAGAACCCACTGGCATTTCTATACAAGCTCCTAGGGCCCCTCCAGCCCTGGAATTCGGAGGCTTCAAGTACTCTTTCTAGTTTCAGCACCCCACCAAGCAACTATGTGACCCAGTGCTGAGTCCAAGGCACAAGGGTTAAATGCCTTGTGATATTTGAACTTATAGCCTCAACTTAGTTAAGGGTTAGGAGACAAGCTCCAAAGTACATGGCCCACCATAGCCAACTTGACTTCAGGCTCAGGCAGCCTTCTGCACCGCTGTTCTGGAGTGGGAAGCCTGCTCCCCATCTATAAAATTCCAGCAGTGAATAACACCCTCTCCCCAGCTGCCCAGACCTTGTCCTGCTGCTGCTCTTCGACCTGTCCACACCATGCTTCTTGTCTGCTAAGTGCTGCTACAGGCCACTGATCTTCTCTCTGCTACCATTCAGAAGTGGTTGTTTTCCCAGGCATCATGGTGTGTGTCTGGTCCCAGCACTTGGGAGCCTGAGGCAGGAGGATTTCCATGAGTTCAGGGCCAAAGTGGGCTACATGGTGGGCTACATGGTAAGCTACAGGCCAGCTAGAGCTACATAGACCATGTTTCAAAAAAAAAAAAAAGTAATAAAACAGAAGTGTCTTTTAAGTGTTTTTATTTGTTACAATTTCATACATATGTGATATATTTTGATCCTAACCATCCCCCATCACCCTCTTGTATTCCTCTCCCACTCATGCTTTGAGCTTTTTCTTCCCAGTAAGTCTGCTTCCTACTTTCTTTTTTTTTTTTTTTTTTTAATTTTTTTTTATTAATTTTATTTATTTCTGTATGTGTACGAATGTACTGTCTGCATGCAAGTCTGTGCACCCGTGTCGTGCAATGCCGCGGAGGTCAGAAGTGGGCTTCGGAATCCCCTGGAGCTGGAGTTCTCCTGGAGTTGGAGTTTCAGACGGTTCTCAGCCGCCATGTGGGTGCTGGGGATCGAACCCGGGTCCTCTGCAAGAGCGGTCGGTGCTCTTAACCGCTAGGCCATCTCTCCAGCCCCCTGCTTCCTACTTTCATAGTCCCCTCCCTCCCTCCATCTCTCCATCTCCCTCCCTCCCTCTCTGAATCACTGAGTTTAATCAGAGTTATTTACTTGAGCATTGGTGTAGGATTTTTTTGCTGATATGCAAGCAACTTACCAGTGGCTGCACCACTGAAGAAGATGACTCCTCCTCCCCCAGCGTCCACTAACTGCCACAGCTCCTCAGCTAGAGATGGGCCTCACGAGTGCCTCCCCACCCATGATAGAATGTTAATGAGCAACCACAGCAGGGTGCAGCCAAAGTGGTTGCACTTTAGTCCCAGCTGGCCTGGAGCTCACTCTGTAGACCAGGCAGACCTGCCTCTGCCTACCCAATGCTAGGATCAAAGGTGGGTGCCACCATGCCCAGTAGTAGATAGGAAACCTAAGTATCTAACACAGGTCCCTCACAGTAGGGATCTGAAGTATCTTAAGTATGACATTTTCCTAGCACAAAGCCCAATACATGGCTGGACTCAGTAAACAATGAATGAATGAATGAATGAATGAATGAATGAATGAATGAATGAGTAAATCCATATTGGGCAACCTGGCAAATTGAGGCTTGGAGCAGAACGATTTCTCATTAGTTCTATTAGGACGTTAATGTTCTGAGTTCCTTTCAGGTAAGCTCCTGACAGACACATACACATGACTGACAAACAGATACACACTTTCCATAGGAGCTCATCCTGGTAGGAGGCAGAGTTTGAATGACTGCCTAAAATGGAGTGGTAGGGCTGCAGGAATGAGCTCCACAAATCTGCTGGTGTTAGAAACTGCTTAAAAATAACCACTCTTGGGGGCTGGAGAGATGGCTCAGCAGTTAAGAGCACTGACTGCTCTTGCAGAGGACTGGGGTTCAATTCCCAGCTCCCACATGGTGGCTAAGAACCGTCTTTAGTGCCAAGCGTGGATTAAAGCATGCCTTTAATCCCAGCACTCCGGAGGCAGAGGCAGGAAGATCTCTGTGAGTTCAAGGCCAGCCTGGTCTAGATAGGAGTTCCAGCCCAGCTAGGGCTAAAGGGAGACCCTGTCTCAAAGACAAAAGGTAAAAAATCCAAAACCCAAACAAAACCCTACTTGGTAGGGGAGAAAGGAGAAGTTCTCAGTGCCTGAATGAAATAAGCAGGCTCCTCAGAGAAGGAGTAATGTGCTTAGACAGGGTGATACTCACTGAAGACTTGGCCCTATAGTCAGAATGAGAAGCAGAGAAGACATACAAGATAGGGAGCAGCAGCTCGGACCTGAAGTGGAAACATACTTGGTGCCTTTGAGGAAAATCAAAGAGGCTGGCATGGCTGAGATAAAATGGACAAGGGCAAAGCTGGAGAAGGTAGGCAGGGGCCAGCCAGTTCCTGCTGCTGGGCCAAGGGGAGCCACATAGATTTTATTCTGTGTGGAGTAGGGATAAGCTCTGAGAAGCGGAAGAGGTAATCCAATTTCTATTTTTGTTTGAGACAGAGTCCTACTATGTAGACCAGGCTAACCTCCAGCTCACAGAGATTGCCTGCTTCTACCTCCCAAGTGCTGGATTTAAAGGTGTACACCACCGTGCCTGGTTCAATTTTGTACTTTGAAAAACTCCCTCAGGATTTGGAGAGTATGAGACAGGCTAAGGATAGAGTAAGAGAGGGATACTCACACTGCTGGTAGAGAAACAGGCATCTGTAAGATGTGCCTTTATCCTAGAGGGCAAAACTCTGCCAGTGGGAAAATTCCCAGGCTTCTAGAGGTGAAGGAGGGTTCTCACTCTGGGAGAGCAGACCGTGTGAGGGAGGAGAGGATTCAGATTCATTCCGAACTTGCTCCATTTGAGATGGCCTTGGACTTCCCTGCACAGCTGCCAAATTCACTGAGCCTGTTGAGATAGTGGGGGATATGCCCTCTTCACTGCTATCAGGGCCTGAGTGCTAGCAAACCCTCTGACTGCAGCCCAGCCCAGAGGGTCTTCATGAGTGATGCTGTAAGCAGGAAAGAACTTCCCTTTGTGTAGGCAGCCCCAGTAAGCTGAGAATCTGTCAGAGGAGGCCGCCTCCTCTTAGCTCTTTGTCTCTCTCCCCAGTGACACTTCACCAGCTGTGCCCTGCTCAGCAGTGTCTGTCCTCCTGTGCCTTGACCTGTCCTGCACTGTTCCTTGCCATTGACCCCAATTGCTTTCAGACGCAGTCCACCTTTGTGTCTTCCAGAAAAGCCCCAGACTGTCCCCTAGGAGGTAGTTAAATTCTTCTTTGTCCAGAAACTGGTTTCAGGACTGGAGTGGGCTCATCCCATGAGTACAGAGTACCTCATGTCTGTCCTGGCTCCTCCCCAGAGCACATAAAGAATCAGACCCCTGTTGTGGGTTGTCAGGGCTGCTGCCTCTCTATAACCCTAACAGTGTAGGGGTAGCCTTCAGGCAGCCTGGGTGCAAACCTGACCTGTACTGTCTAGCTCTGGTCTCTGAAATGGGGCAGTTGACAGAACCTGTCTCTAATATCCTGGTTTTGAGGATTTGGTCAGCTACCATGTAGGAGAAGCCAGTTTTCATTAATCATGGTAATTATGGTTCCTAGAGTCATAGAATATTAAACTAGGGCTCTTGTGGGAAATAAGGGGTCCTCTGAGCCTTTGGTCAGTTTCTCCCAGCCAACCAGTACACAGCCTTATTTTGTGTGTGTTTCTACTTAAAGATTTATTGTTTAATATATTGATTTGTCAGCATTGAACTCATGGCCAAGAGCAGTATGACTCATGCCTGAATCTAATGTATTTTCCTATGAACCTCCATCTTGCCCTTAGACATTAGGCAGCACTGACACAGTACACTTAGGAGCCATTTTAAACAGACCTCTGCCAAACTCACAAAAATGGGAACAGCATAGCCGTAAACAGAGCATGAAAAGGATGACAGCCAACATGAAAAGGAAGGGTGTCACCTTGATCTCCCTCTGGTGGGAATGAGTACTTCAGATA
Source organism: Rhizomys pruinosus (assembly GCA_009823505.1). Taxonomy (NCBI): domain Eukaryota; kingdom Metazoa; phylum Chordata; class Mammalia; order Rodentia; family Spalacidae; genus Rhizomys; species Rhizomys pruinosus. The sequence goes on from VZQC01002492.1 coordinate 755,503, forward strand.
CACACGTCTGTGAATAACCATGAAAGCCTGTGGGTTTATGGTTACAGGTTAATTTAAATGAGTTGACAGTCCATAAATACCAAGGGTTAGCTGTATTGTGAAGCTCTTGCCAAGGCCTGGACTCACAATCATCACCAACAGGACTGCAACTTGCCTTCTGAGCAAGGCTGTGAAGACAGGGCCCAGTTCACTGAGTTTTGTAGCTTTTGGCAGTTTGACACCTTGATAGCCTATTGTGGATGTTGGGGCCCAAGGCAGATGCAGAGTCCCCCCCAGTTGGACTGGATGGGTTGAATTTGGGGATGGAAAGATCTCAAGGTATGACATGGCTTAGATTCCTCGAGAGGCCAGGATGAAAGGGAAACAGTACAGAACAGGAGACAGAAGGCCAAGGAGTGGTCATAGTGGTACAGGGGAAGCTGGCTTTAGGTAGGGAGAAGGGGAGGGGTAACAAAGGAAGCTGAGAAGCTCCCTGCTGTGGAACAAACAACCCATGATTGCAGAACACCTGGATCTCCTAGGCTCCTCCCTAGAGCATAGGAGGCATCACATTTGGGCCTTGGAGGGTTCAGGCATGAAAGGTGCTCCTAGTCCCATGTTACTGACTCAAGGCACCACAGGCGTAGTGGTCTACCACAGAGCAGGACAGTGGCTCTGAGAAGATACTCTGTCCTTGATCCTGGCCTTGCTGCTTGGAATTCTTGGAATTCTGCAGCTTCCCCTGCTTTTAAGGTGGAAACAGGGAAGGGGAGAAGAATAAAGGATTCAGGATCTTTGAGTTTGCCATAGCCTACCAAGGAGCTGTCTGCAGTAGCTTCATAATTGGCAGGCTTCCTGTTGGGTGGGAGAGAGGTGAGATCTCACAGGTCCTTTCCCAACCCTAGCAGAGCCAACAGAGTGAAATAAAGGAGTTTGGCTCTGTCTGGGCCAGTCCTGACCGTCCATGTGGGGCTCTAGAATTCATATTTTTATTGTCTTGAAGGCAGCTTTGGTTTGTAGGAACAATGGGGAGAAAAGCAGCTGTGGCTTAGCAGGCTTTTCACTCAGGATCTTTGAAAAATAAGTAGAAGGGCTGGAGAGGTGGCTCAGTGGTTAAGAGCGCCGACTGCTCTGGGGCTGGAGAGGTGGCTCAGCGGTTAAGAGCACCGACTGCTCTGGGGCTGGAGAGGTGGCTCAGCGGTTAAGAGCACCGACTGCTCTTGCAGAGGACCTGGTTCGATTCACAGCACCCACATGGCGGCTAAGAACCGTCTTTAACTCCAATTCCAGGGGAATCCGACACCCTCTTCTGACCTCTGAGGCATTGCACGACATGGGTGCACCAACCTACATGCAGACAGTACACTGATACACATAATAAGTAGAAGGAGCAGGAACTAGACTAGATAGTTAACACTAAGGGATGCTCACATCCAGGCTTCTTTAGGGAAAGCCAGAATATCCCAGGAGTGATCAGAAGTTAATTGCTTAACTCACAAACTGTTATAAACTGACACATAAAGCCTCCCCCAGAGCAAGGAGGCAGCAGTCAGTTCTGAGAATGTAGGGCTGTGCAGTCCCAATGTCTTGGAGCTCTAGGCCATCTGCATCCCTCTGAAATTGATTGGCCTGATGATGGCTACATGCCCTCTAGGTCAGGCACTGGGCCACCAACACAAGAAGGCCATGCTTACTCATGATCCAATTCCAAGTGCTCCAACTGATGCACAAAGAAGAGTGGATAGAGTATCTGATAGGACAGGTAGTGGGAAGATGGGAATGGATTTCACCTTGAGCAGGACATTCGTAAAGGCATATGAATGTGTAGTGCATTTGGAGGGGACACGCTGACATGGTGGGAAGGGTGGAAGCTGAAGAGATGGGTTAACAGGGACCAAAAAAGGGCTCCAAACCATGGAGGAGCCTAGAACTCTGCATAGTAATGTATCGGGAGCTTTCACTACTGCCAGACCTATGTGTGTCATATGCATGTGAGTTCGTGTGTATTTGCAGGTGTGCTCAGCTGTGGATTCTAGAGACTAACATCAAGTTTCTTCCTCTATTTGCTCTCCATATTATTTATTGAGATGGGGTCTCTTGCTGAGCCTGACACTTGCTATTTAAGTGAGACTAGCTGGCCAGCCATTCAGCATCTAGCACCCACCTGTCTCTGTCCCTCTTCCAGTGGTGGGGTTACACAACCATGCCCAGGTTTTATGTGAGTGTGGGGGTTTCAAACTCAGGTTCTTGTGCTTGTACAGCAAGTGCTTTACCCACTAAGCCATCTCCCCAGCATCCACCTTTAATTAATTTTGTTTGTGTGTTTGTGTGTCCAGGTGTGTGTCCAGAGGAGGATAAGGTCTGGCTCTGCCACTTTCTGCCTTATTCCTTAAGACAGACAGGATCTCTCACTGAACTGGGAGCTCCCTGTTTTTTTGTCTTTTTTTTTTTTAGTTTTTTTATTACATTTATTTATTCATTGATGTGTGTGCATCATGATCATGGTGGGTGCACATGCCACAGTATGCATGTGAAGATCAGAGGAACGTGTGTGATTGGTTCTCTCCTTCCACCATATGGGTTCTTGGGATTGAACTCAGATCATCAACCATAGTAACAAGTGTTTCTATCCATTGAGCCACCTTGCTGACTGGTACTTGCCCCCCCCCTTTAAACTTATTTATTTCAAGGTCAGCCTGCCTGGTCTACATAATGAGGTCTGGGCCCTCCAGTGATACACATAGTGAGACCCTGCAATTTGAGACAGGGTCTTCCTGCAGCTCCAGCTGTCCTGGAACTCACTGCATAAACCAGGCTGGTCTTGAACTCACAAGAGATCCACCTGCCTCTGCCTTGCGTATTTTTCTTTTATGTGCCTGCATGTATGTGAGTGTATCATGTGTGTGCCTGGTGCTCCTGGAGACCAGAAGAGGGCGCCAGATCCCCTGGACCTGAAATTAAGAATAGGTGTTAGCCACCATGTGGGTACTGGGAACAGAGCCCAGGTAATCTGAAAGAGCAATAAGTGCTCTTAACTGGTGAGCCATCTCTTCAGCACCAAGCTTGCCATTTTTTTCATATAGGTTAGAGGCCATGAGTTTCTAAGCTCCTCCTGCCTCCATCCACCCCAGGCCCCAACCCCAACCCAGCACTGAGGTTACAGGAGTAGATGACCACAGCCAGCTTTTATATGGGTTCTGGCATGCTTGCAGAGCAAGCAATCTTACCCACTGAGATAGGATCTTACTATGTAGTCCTGGCTGGACTGGAACTTGTATAGTTCCAGGATTATAGGAGTGTACTACAGCATCTGTACAAATAATCTTGTTTTTTGAGCAGTGGAGGGGTTTTGGTAGCAATAATGAGATTAATTTTCTCATTCAATAGTTGTTTATTGACAGACTTCTGTGCTTGAGTCCTTATCCTGAGCCTGTGCCAAAATGGACTTCTCACTACTACCCGTGGCTTATCGCAAGTGACAAGTAAACCCTTAAAGGCGGGAAAGGTGCTTTGATGCAGGTCTCTAGGTGACAGAAGAGAAGAGGAAGTGACTGACACTTGGAACACACAAGGAGTTGAGGTGGGAGAGGTGGCCAAAGTGAGGTGCTGGCAGGGGCAAGGGTGAGGCACTGGCCTGTGTTCACATGAACAAATGAGAACAGTTCTATGTGAGGTCAGGGCCCAGCAGAAGTATGCCTGGCCCTCTGGGAACCCAAGGCCCCCAAATCCCCTCTTCTAGTGACACTCCTTATCTAGCTATATCCCAAGAGACAATTCAAGATAGGTTCCCATTGCCTGCTATCATGTCTCTCCAGCTTCTACTGCCTCTGCCTCCAGCCCAGCCTTTTACTAGTTTACTTTCCAGCTAACATCAGGCTGCTTCAGCCAGGGATCAAGCCTTGTGCTTTAGCAGGACCCTGGCCCTCTACAGCGATGAAAAGGAGGTTGGAGCTTCATCCCCTTTCGAGATCCCTGGCTGTGGGCAGTCTAGTTGTCTCCAGGAAGAAACCACATCCTGGCAAACAACATATGTACTGACTCAGCCAGTGTCAGTCCCATTCCACAGATGGGGATAAGGACCCTGACTGAGTTCACATAGCCTCAGGTTCTGCACTTCCCACATCCCTTTGAGGGACAGGTTCCTTCTTAAAGATGTTAAACAATTAGGGCTAGCTTCACTATTCTGATCTTGGGCAGAATTCCCACCCCCAGTCCACCCTACCCCTACGCACTGAAACCTGCTTCCTTTGGGACTTTTAGGCTAGGCATTCCCATTCTTGAAATGCCATTAAGTCAGTTCTGTCTGCTGGGCTCCGATGGGATTGGTTTTAATAGCTGCCCTCCACGCCCTTCTGTTCTTAGTTGCCCCACACACATGCGCACACACCACCTCCACCACTGGTCATATTACTAGTAACTAAAGCGTTTGCCAGTCTGGCCCAATTCCCTTTCCCAGACACCAGGACCATGGCAGCTTCAGGCTAGGCTGAAAGAGTCCAGAGCAGGGATCTTGCTCCCAGCCACAGTGCTACACCTGTCCTTGAAGAGAACGAATGGGAAAATGCTCTTGAATTTGCCCAAGGCAGTCATCAGTTAGAAGCAGTGAATAGATGGGCTACTAGAAAGGTTGGAGAACAAGCTGGAGCCCAGAAACCAGCTCTCTACCTTCATCTGAGACCTTACCTTCACCCGAGACCTTTCCTACCCCAATGAGCTGGCCCTTGGGAGTACCCCTGCCTCTGGTCCCAAGTTCTAGCAGTGGGGCCTCAAACACTTGCAGCCACACCCAGCTGGAAGAATACCAAAGCCTGGAAAGCAGTGAGGTGGGGCGTGTAGTCCAGCACATGAGGTTGCCACTAAGCCCTGGCAACTCTGAGCATGTTAGCTAGCCTTTCTAAGCTATATATACCCCATCTACAAATGGGCTGTAACTGCTATCCCCACTGTTCAGAGCCACAAAACTGCTGAGCACAACTTAATAAATGGCTCAGCTTTGGGCCGTCAGCCTCCTTGTCTCTGATCATGCACAGAAGGAGGAGAGGGTAGTCGGGGGGCAGGGCAGCATTGGAAGATCATTGTCTTGATGACCTGTGCCATCTTCCTCCTGTAGCCTTTCTTCTAGCCCAGAAATATAGTTGTCTCCTGCCCCCATATCCTCAGTGTTCTACCTTAATTAAGTTACAAAGACTGAAGATGGGTCTGTCTCGGGGAGTAAGTTTCTTCCAAGACCTGAGCAGACCTGGGAAATTTTAAAATGAGAAGTGAGTGTTCCTCCCTGGGAGCACTCACCCACATCACTTCTCCTAGCTGCCAGGTCCTGGCCCATTCTACTGCAACTTCTTTTAGAACCACTCATCTTAAATAATTTTTTTTTAGTCTTTTCAAAGACTAAAAAAAAAGAAATTTATTTTTTTTTTTAGTAGCCAGCTGTCCTGGAACTCACTCTGTAGACCAGGCTGGCCTTGAACTCACAAGGATCCACCTGCCTCTGCCTCCCAAGTGCTAGGATTAAAGGTATGTGCCACCACGCCCGGCTTCATCTTAAATAATTTTTAAACTTTTAGGTAATTGTAGGTTTATATGCAGTGCAAGAAATAATACAAAAGAATATGCCTGTATTTCTACACATTCTGTATGACCCTTCTGTATGACCCTTGACCCTTTTCCCCAAAATCTTACAAAAACTGTAGTACAATACCAGTTTCAGGCTGCTGACAGAAATGCAGCCCGCCCATCTTACTGCGAATTTCCTGCTTCTAGTACACAGTTTTATCTCATGGGGGTTCCTAAGATGATGCCACAGTCAGAGGCACTGAGTGATTCCATCGCCACACACGTCTACTGACTCCCCCGCCCTCCCCGTTCTCTCCCTCAGCCCTGGCAATTACTAATCTGTTTTCCATCTCTGAAATTAGGTTGTTTCAAGAATATTATAAAAATAGAATCATGCACTTTGGGGGATTGATTGCTTTTGCCACTGAGCACAGTTCATGTGAGATATGTTTGAGCATCTTTGTTCATTCCTTCTCGATGCTGAGTACCACTCCATAGTGCAGATGTGCCACAGTTCATTTAACTACTTCCCCAGTTGCCTTCCTTCAGTTTTGAGGTTTTTGCAAATAGAGCTGCCTGAATATGCATGTTAATTTCCGTGGGCTACATGCCTGAGTGTTCTTCCTCAGTTGTGTGATAATTGCATGTTTATTTTTATAAGAAAATGCCAGTCCTGTTTCCAGGGTGATCGTGTGTCACTCAGTTCCTCTGCATCTTGATAGTGTCATTTTCTCGTAGCCATTCTATTAGCTTGTGTAGTGATGTCTTCTACTGGCAGATAGGGGGCTTCTGTTGTCCCTTGCCCAGCATTTGTGGCACTAGACCTTGTTTTGTGGACTGTAATTGGGCAAGCACCATACCCATGACCAGTAGCTTTTGAAAACAGGGTTCACCTGGATACCACTCCCAGGTAGGGGCTTGCTTGGGTCCTCATAGGAGAGGACACCCAGGACTGGGGTAGGGGCTTGGGTCCTCACAGGGGAGAGGGCACCCAAGCACAGGGCTGAGAAAGGCTACTGGTCAGCTGCAGCACTGCTAGAAGTGCAGCCTCTGGGAAGCCAGCAGCCAGCCACTGCAGACCCTGCTGCAGGCCATCCCCAGATGACTCAGCCTCCCTCTGGCAGCACCTGGTTTTCCCAAATCTTAGTAGGGACAGGGGACAGGATCAGTCATGGTGGAGTCTTGGGGGCAATAGGCAGGAGAAAGTGGGCAAGGATGGAAAGATGAATGTATTGTTTTGACCAGGTGGGGTGGGGTATCCAAACAATGGGGAGGGAACATAGAGAAAAGCCAAAAACAGAACAAAACAAACAAAAAGTACAGTACCAGAGGGTCTCTGAGGGACCTTGGGGGAGGCCAGTATAACCATTCCTTAACTTTCCTGACCTCTGCTCTGCTACTGCCTCCTTTTGGCATTGTTCACGTCCTGTCGCTGCCTTGTGGAAGGGCCCTTTGACTAATGTGGCCTCCCCTCTAGATTTGGTCTTGTGCAAGGGTGGACAGGAGCTGTGCCTGTTTTGTTCATCACTATGTGTGACTTTCATTCTTTTGCTTTATAATCCTTTGACTAAGGCCACAGCTTAGTCAAGGCACGCAGGGCCTGGAAGGGGCCTTCAAGCATTAGAGGCTTCACCTTCACCGTGCCCTCCTCTCACCCATCTGCAGGTTCATCATGCCTAGTGGCATATAAGAAGACCCCGCCACCGGTCCCTCCACGCACCACATCAAAGCCGTTCATCTCGGTCACAGTCCAGAGCAGCACTGAGTCGGCTCAGGACACCTACCTGGACAGTCAAGACCATAAGAGCGAGGTGACGAGCCAGTCAGGCCTGAGCAACTCCTCGGACAGCCTGGACAGCAGTACCCGACCACCCAGCGTGACTCGGGGCGGAGTTGTCCCAGCCCCCGAAGCCCCGGAGCCACCCCTAAAACATGCAGCTCTGAAGAGCGAACAAGGAACACTGACAAGCTCTGAGTCCCATTCTGAGGCCATCCCCAAAAGGAAACTGTCATCAATAGGAATACAAGTAGGGGCCCTTTTTGAGCTGTGCTGTGTCCTCGGTCTACTCCGTGCACCTGCCTGCGTGTAATTACATCTGGTGGAGGCCCACTAGGTCTCCCGGGAAGAGATGTTTTGTCTGTCTATTCTGGGGGGTTCTACCCCAACTGGCTGAAACAAATTCCACCTGTAGCCACCCTTGTGTCCAGCTGTCCGTGCTGCAGGTCTGCAGCTGAGGGCGTGTTTCTGATCCTCCAGTGGGTTGTCCCAGTGAATGTAGTTACACTCAGCCAGCCATCTCCTGTCCACTGTTTGCTGTCCACTGTCTGTCTGTCCACTCCACCCTTTGCCCTGCCAGACAACCTGTGGGAGGCGGGACTGGCCTAACAGCTCTCTAATCCAAGGTCAGCTCGATACGGAAGCCATGGCCCCGCTTGGCAGCGGGAGCATCGTGGAGCATAGACGCCGATGGCCAGGGGCCCTGGACCAGGGCCTTTGAGCCATGGGGGTTGTTCAAGGGGAACTTTGCCCAGAGCCCTCTCGGGCCTTGGGAACAGGTAGGTTGCTTGAAGCACCAGACCTATGGCAAACTGAGAAGTGAGATGGCCATCTCTGTGCCTCCCCATGGGAAAGGATCCAGGCAGGTAGTTCCTCAGGGCCTGTGGTCTGTCTAGAAATCAAACATTGCTCACTCATCGTGGCGCCCAGGTTCCCTCCACTGCGTCACAGCGCCCAGCATCAGGCGTCTGTCTTCTGTTAGCTGAGTGGGGCAAACTTGGGCCCAGACTTAAAGTTTACAAGAGTTGATCTAAATCCAGAGTGAGAGGCCTATGGCTGCTAACTGGACCACCAAACTCTAGTAAAAACTAGAGCTCACTCAGGAACCAGGCAAGGCCTGCTGCAGTAGGTATGGATGAGAGGAGGTGGAGCACTTCCACACAGGTGTGATGGTCAGGAGAACAAGGTGCTATACATGTGGGGGATTCTGACTATGGGGATCTTCTCACTGCCCACCAAGAATGTGACCCAGTTGATAACAGTGCTAGAATGTGGAAGGAATGTGGGTGCAAAGGGAAAGGAATGAGACAGGGAAGCTCACTGGGACTTCGTGGTGCATGGCTGGGTTTGTTTCTTTAGAGGCAGCTCAGGGCTTCGGTCCCCCCACATATAGGAAGGAAGTTGGCCAGAGATACTCGTTTTTCTGGACTCCTGGCTCCATCCGGCTGGACTTCTCCATAGTGTCCACCACTTGCCCTTACAGCCTCTCTAGGTGAGATTCTTAGGAACACAGGAAGTAGACTGGTCTTTGGCCTGACCACCTGTGCCTTTGGACAGCCCACCTCCTGCTGGCCAAACCAGATAGTCTAAGCTTTTGATTCCTTCCTCTCGAACATGACCCTGGAAAAAGACTCTGGCTATCGGCACCTCCCAAGCACCCCTTTACCTGGCTTCACCCTGTTCCATGCTTTCACCACAGCTCTGTGGAGATACAAGGATGCTGTGATTCCCAAGATGACTCTTGCCAAGGGCAGGATGACGAGATCCCTGTCCCAGAAAGCTGCTCTGGCCCCTGCTCCTGGAATCCCAGTTTCTGAGGCTGTCTTAAAACCTCATCCTACCCCCTTGATGCCTCAAGCCCTAGGCTACACATGATCTTCCCCTTGTTTTTGATCCATAATGGCAAGGCTGGCTGGCTACTCCATGAACTGGCCCAGGGCATGGCTGTTAATTCTGCAATGGGCCCTGCCCTCCCCAGGCCCTGGGTGACTTAGGTCCAGGGATGGGTTCCCGTAGCTTTCAGGAACTTGACAGGGCTGACTGCATTGTGGGTTTGAGAACTGCTGTCCGAGATGTACACTTAGTCCAGGTGTCATCAGCCCCCCTATCCAGGCTACAGCTACAGGGTTGGGGAAATGACCTTTACCTCAAGACAGCCCCCAGCTTCAACTACACCAGATAACGGCTCTGGCTTTGTGTGTGTGTGTGTTCTCTTTCTCTTCCGTCCTTTTTTTCTTCCCTCTGATTCGTGTAAAGGAGAGGACTAGAAGGAACGGTTCCCACCTCTCGGAGGACAACGGACCCAAAGCGATCGATGTGATGGCGCCCTCCTCAGAGTAGGGAAAGCCAGTCATCTCCACCCCCTCCCGCCTCTGCGCGAATGAGCAGTGCCCGGCTTAACTTGGTCCTCCTGGGGCCCATGTGCAGTGTCTGCATGCCTCGTGTCTGTCAGTCCACACGTCTGTTTGCGTCGTCCCACTAATGTGAATTTCAGCAGCAAGTGTGGTGTTTGTTCTTTATTTTTGTCTTTGTCTCTGTGCCGTTGCTGTCGTTGTCCTTCAATAAGGTTGACTGCATTCAGCCAGTGCCAAAAGAGGAGCCCAGTCCCGCTACCAAATTCCAGTCCATCGGGGTTCAGGTAGAGGACGACTGGCGGTAAGTCGGACAGAGGTGGTGGCTGCTGTTCCCCTCTCCTCTCCCTCCCTCCGCCCTCACCTCTCCTGCTCTCCCTAATCCACTTCTCCTTTCTGGACTTCTAATAACCAAGCTGTGTTTGGATGCGGGCGGTGGCTCAGGTGGGAGGCTGGGCGGGGCAGGTGGGGCGGACAAGTGAGCACTTGCTCTGTGAGACCAGTCAGCCCTCGGGGGGCAAGGCTGGGCTGGGATATGGCCCCCAGCCTCCCTGACGTTGGTCTTTCTGGCCCCACTGCAGTAAACAGACAACCTTATGATCTTGTCCTTGTGTGTGTGTGCGTGTGTGTGCGTGTGGGCACGGGAAGGATGGGGCGAGGGCTGAGCCGAGAATGAGCGGGGGCTGTGGGACCCGCTTCAGGCGCATGGTGAGCAGATGATGCATCCGTTTCTCTGTCTCCCGTGTGTCCGGGTCAGGTGGCCACTGGTTTCTGGCCCTCTTGGTGACTCAGTCTTTCCTGTCCCGTCCCACCCCCCCCACACACACAGAAGCAGCATCCCCTCCCACAGCATGTCCTCCCGACGGGACACTGACTCGGATACCCAGGATGCCAATGACTCCAGCTGTAAGTCATCTGAGAGGAGCCTTCCAGACTGTACCCCACACCCCAACTCTATCAGCATCGATGCTGGCCCCCGGCAGGCCCCCAAGATTGCCCAGATCAAACGCAACCTCTCCTATGGAGACAACGGTGACCCTGCCCTGGAGGCATCCTCGCTGCCCCCACCTGACCCCTGGCTGGAGACCTCCTCCAGCTCCCCGGCAGAGCCAGCACAGCCAGGGGCCTGCCGTCGAGATGGCTACTGGTTTCTGAAGCTCCTTCAAGCAGAAACAGAGCGGCTGGAAGGCTGGTGCTGCCAGATGGACAAGGAGACCAAAGAGAACAGCCTCTCTGAAGAAGGTGGGTGCTGCAAGGGCGACCCCTGGGGGCAGAGTTACCAGAGGTGCCTGTCCCCATCCTCACAGTCTCATGGGGAAGGGGGTCAGTCTTGCTCTTGGGCCACTTTTGTGAGTTTGCCTCCCAACATTCATTCCTCTGCCATCTATCACCAGCCTAACCAAACCTCTATCCAAGTGGGGGATATGGCAACAGCTGCCTGTGGTACAGACTATGGGCTCAGCCACACAGGCTCCCAACTCTTCCCTTACACAACAAGGTCACCCCCATTTCTGATCTGCCTCCCTAACTGTGTAAACACCTTGTGAGGATTGACTGTGGTCAGTAGTGTTAAGGCCCTGATATAACACTGGGCAGACAAAGCTGCTGCCCTACTTACACCTCCCCCAGCTCTTTACTGGGTGCTTCTGACCAGGCCTCCACAGGCAAGAATATAAATGATGAGATGGAAGTTTCTGCTTTTCCACTTATGTTTCTGTCCATACTATGCCCATTTAAACAAAGAAGTGTCAGGCGTGGTGGTGCACGCCTTTAATTCCAGCACTGGGGAGGCAGAGGCAGGCAGATCTTTATGACTTTAAGGCCAGCCTGGTCTACATAGCCAGCTCCAGGCCAGCTGGGACTGCAGGGAGACCCTGTCTCAAAAAGACCAAAAAACAAACAAAACAAAACAAAAAAGCAACAGCTTGATATAGTGGTACATACCTTTAAAGCCAGCACTCAGAAGTCAAGGGCAGGTGGATCTCTGACTTTGGGGCCATCTTGGTCTACATAGTGAGTTCCAGGTCAGACAAGGCTATACAGTAAGATCCTGTCTCAAAAAGAACAGAAAGAAAGAAGGAAGGGAAGGAAGCAAGCTAAGGAATTACCTCAGGGCAGAACTAGCTTAGTGGTAGTGTGCTTGCCTGGTGTCCATAAGGCCCTAGGTTTGATCCTCTAGCACCAGCAAAATAGAAAGGGAGGGAGAGAGACAGGAAGAAGCAATGGCAGGCAAAGATCCTGAGCCAGAGGTCGGGGTGACCAGGTGTGGTGGCGCACGCCTTTAATCCTAGCACTCAGGAGGCAGAGGCAAGCAGATCTTTGTGAGTTCAAGGCCAGCCTGGTCTACAGAGCGAGTTCCAGGACAGCTGGGGCTATAGGGAAACCCTGTCTTGAAAAGAAAAAAGGAAAAAAAAAAAAAAAGAAAGAAAAAAGGAAGTTGGAGATGGCCTCTGGGAACCTTGAGGCCATCACCCTGTACTGCCTGGTTCTGCCATAGAGCTCCAACTGGTTTCTCCACCACTGCCGGTTCAAGAAAGACAGGTCTTCAGAGTGTCCACATAGGATAGATCAGCATCCTGGTGACCCCTAAAGGTATATTCTAAGGAGGGTACCCTTTGATGATTCAGAGACTGCTGCAAGAGGCTATTTTCACTGTCCTCTGCGCCTGTTCCCAGCTTTGATGTCATATCCACTCTGGGGTGAGGAAGTGTTGTGAAGTGTGTGCCTAATGTTCTTTATGATGATGTATTTAAAAAACCAAACCAGTAGCAAAGGTCAGAAAGCACCAGATGTGTCTGACAGAAATCATCTAGCGAGTGCTCACAGCAGCCAGTCATGTCAGCTGTCTATTTTGGTATACACTTGTTTCTTCTTTGCAATGAATGTGATTACCTTGTATTTCTTCGCTAAAATGAATAGTCACTAAGTATTGACTTCCCCTAGTTTCCTCTTTTTCCTTGTTCTTTTGTCTTTCTTTCTTTTTTTTTTTTTTTTTTTTTGTTTTTTTTTTTTTTGTTTGTGTCACTTTTCGAGACAGGGAAACCCTTTAGCCCCAGCTGTCACTGGAATTCAATACTGTAGAACACGCTGGCCTTGACTCACAAAGATCCGCCTCTTGCCCGTCCCAATTGCTAGGGATTAAAGGCATGCGCCACCACACCTGCCCTCTTGTCTTTCTTGATCCTGCCCATGGTGTTCTATGGACCTGGAATCCAGCTGCAGGCCTTCCCTCTCATCCCCAGCAATGCCCTAGCCCTTCCCTGCGATGGGCACTTTGTTTTTAAACTCCTTCTTGGTTTTCATCCATCAGTTTTCTGGAGTACAGCTTCAGTTGGAGAGAAATTTTTGGAGATTTGGCATCATGTCTTTGTTTCAAACCTCACACAGTTTGGGTATGAAGTTGGAAATAACTCATTGATAGTATTAAACGCATATGGATATATAACTGATCTAAAATATAAGCAGTAGGGCTGGAGAGATTGGTTAGAGCACGCGACTGCGCTTGAAGAGACCCAGGTTTCTCCCCGCCACCATCGCACCTCAACATGTGTGGTAGAGAACCATACTTTAACTCCAGTTCCAGGGGAGACACACCCTCTCTGACCTCTGGGCATGGCGGACTGCGACTACTTACACGAGCAGACAATACACTCATCACACATAAAAATGATAATAAAAAAGAAAGTGAAATCGGTTTCTATATATACTTATCTATTATATCTAGATATATATATAATCATCTACAGGGAGACCCTGTCGGAAGACGGACCAATAAATAAATAAATAAATAAAAGCAACGTAAGTCATTAAGTCATATTTCTTTCTGAATCTTAGAGGCTCATTGTGGAGAGACTTCTTACCTCTGTTGAAGTTAGAAGCCTTCTGATCTGTTTATTTTAAGTCTGAAAACATTTAAGATCTTCACTCTTACCTGATCTTGTGAAACTTCCTCAGTCCAGCACACAGTAAACAAGTCTTATCTTCATTTATTATGGTTACACTAAATAGTATTTTTTTTTTTTTTTTATTTTGTATTTTGAGACACGGGTCTCCACTTTGAGTTCCGCAGACTGGCCTGGAACCTACACTATGTAGTTCGACCAGGATGGCCTGGAACTCACAGAGATCATCTGCCTCTGCCTCTAGCATGGCTAGGGAGATCAAGGCGTTTGTAACCACCACAGGACCAGCTAATTATGCATTTTTGTAACGTTATTTATTTGAGAACGGTATTTTTAGAAAGATAGTAGTCATTAATGTGAGATGTCCCCTATACTCAAAAAATAAATAAAAATAATAAAGAAAAAAAATCCGAGCGAAGTGAAGGGTCAAACACTGGAGGCGGGGGAGGGGGGGGGCGATCAGCGGGCTGGAACTGCACTCCTAGATCCGGCTGGCCTTGAAAGACTCACAAGAGATCCGCCTGACTCAATGCGCACGTCCAGGAGTGCTGGGATTAAACGTGCAACCACCACGCCTGCTTAAAAGTAGGGATTCTTAGCCCACCGGTGGGTGTGGGCTATGAACCCAGGTCCCTCGGCAAGAGCAAGGGTACAGTACTACTTAGAAGGACACTGAGCTCTGCCATCTCCGCAGCACCTTAATATAGCATTTACTTGCTTTTTTCGTGGTCTCTATTTTTGATTATTTTTTTCTGTTGATTTTTTAGAGTGTTTCGCACAATATAAGCACAGTTGTTTTCAGAGTCACATTGACATTGGCCTTCAGGTTGTGCCCATACAATTAGAGTAATTGGGTTGGCTAGGCCATCCACCAGATGAGGGGATCCATTACGTCGGTTGTTTTTCTGGGACTGTGTACTTTCAGCTGCAAGAAGGTATCTTCTCAGCTCCAGCCATTTACCATACACAGATTCCAGGTGATGTCAGTCTTCTTTACGCTGCCTAAGAAGCTCCAAATTGATGTGGGATGTCAACCGGAACAAGTTTCTCTATCCACTCATCAGTTGAGGGGCTAATTGGCATTTCTAACAGCAGACTTGATCTGTGGTTTCATAGGCATAGTTTTATATTGATTTAAAAAAAAAAGAAAAAGAAAAACAGCCTGGCAAGATGGCTAAGTAGGTAAAGGCACCTGCCACTAAGCCTGACAACCTGGATTTGATCCCCAGAACCCATGTGGTAGGAGAGAACCAACTCCCACAAGTTTCCTCTAATCTCCACATGTACATCATAGCACCAATGTACACACATACATGCACACACAAAAATGTAAATAACTAAATATGTATAAAGCCAGGTGAAGCCAGGAGTGATGGCACATACTAATCCCAGCATTTGGGAAGCAGGGGCAGAGGATTACCAGAAGTTTGTGCCCAACCTGGGTTTCTTTTCCTGTTGTTGAGGTAAAGTACTCTGACAGGAGCTACTATGGTGGCTCAGCAGGTAAAGATGTTTGCTGCCAAATGTAACAATCCAAGTTTGATCCCTAGAAATCCAAATTGTGGAAGGAGAGGACCATTGCCTACAAAATTGTCCTCTAACATCCACACACATGCTGTGGCATGCATCCACACACACATACATATGCACACATATGTATGTGTGTGCATACACACAAATAAATATACACATATAATAAAACAAATAATAAATACAGTACTCTGACAAAAACAACTTAATAAGGAAAAAATTTATTGTGGCTCACAGTTCAAGGGCACAGTCCATCCTGGCGGGGAACTTTGGAGTCAGGAGCTTAAAGCAGCTGGCCACATCCACAGGATGTGATCCACAGTCAGGAACAGAGAGCCGTGAATGCAAGCTGCCGCTCAGCTCCCTTCCTCAGCTCCCTTCCTCCACTTACACAGTCCAGGATCCCAGCCAGGGAATGGCACTTCCAACAGGCATGCCCAGAGTGTTTCTACAGTCTGTCAAGTTGACAGTTAACACTGACATCACAGCTACCTAGAGCCCTGTTTCCAAAACATAAACAGTATGGTAGCACATGCGTATGATGCTAGCACTCGAGAGGCAGAGGATCACTGAAAGTTTGTGGCCCCCCAGGATCATGCAGTGAGTTCCACACTCATAGAATAAGACTGTGTCTCAAAAACAAAATAGTAATAATAAAACTTTCTCACTTTTTTATTTTATTTTTTAATTTTATTTATTTTGTATGTGTACTGTCTGCATGTAGGTCTGTGCACCCATGCACGTGTCGTGTCCTGCAATGCCACAGAGGCCAGAAGAGGGTGTCGGATTGCCCTGGAACTGGAGTTAAAGATGGTTCTCAGCTGCCATGTGGGTGCTGGGGATCAAACCCAGGTCCTCTGCAAGAGCAGTCGGCGCTCTTAACTGCTAGGCCATCTCTCCAGCCCCATAACTTTCTCACTCTTATCTGTTCTATTTTTCTCCCCTCCCCCCAAATTCCTGTCAGATGTCAAATTTGTTCAGTTTAATCTCCCTTCTTTTCTTCCTTCCCATGGGATCTTGCTTTGTAGCTGAGGCTAGCCTCAGACTTGAAGTCCTCCTACCTTAGCCTCCCAAGTCTTCTCTTCAGTGTGTCTTACCTTTTTCTTTGTGGTTTCTGAAAAGTTTTCTTTTCCTTTCACCCTCAACAGCTTTGTTATTTGGTTGCTTAGTATTGGTGACAAGTCCTACCACTAAGCAACAGCCACTATCCCTGAACAACTCAGTAATATTTAGTATATTCACAGTGTTGGGCAGCCATCACAAGTTATTCCAGGGTGTTTCCATTAGCCCAGAAAAATAACCCATATCAGCAAGTAGTCACTCCCCTGTCCTTAAGCTACTTAAGTGTCACCTATGTCGTAGTATCAGTGCCTCATCGTGTTGTCATATGTTCCGTCCTGTGCACATGCTATATTATTTTATTATGCAGTTCATCTGTTGCTGGGCATTTGGGTCAT
Source organism: Rhizomys pruinosus (assembly GCA_009823505.1). Taxonomy (NCBI): domain Eukaryota; kingdom Metazoa; phylum Chordata; class Mammalia; order Rodentia; family Spalacidae; genus Rhizomys; species Rhizomys pruinosus. Next base: position 772,052 of record VZQC01002492.1, read on the forward strand.
TTCTGGGTTTTGGCTGTTGTGAGTAATGCTACAATGAACATACACGTGTACAATTTTTAGTGTGGACATGTGTTTATTTCTATTGTGTGGAATTGCTGGGTCATGTGCTGCTCTGTTTAGTTTTTTGAAAATCAGTTAAATTATTCTTCAAGACAAATGTATATAAGGCTTCTCATTTCCCAGTATCTTCTGAAAATGTTTATTTTCCTTTTATTTATTTTTATTTCATATGTATTTTTGCCCGCACGTATGTATGTGTACCACATGCATGTAATACCACAGAGGCCAGAAGAGGGCATTGGTTCCCCTGAAATTGTACTCATGTAGGTCCTGGGAAGCAAACCAGAGTCCTCTACAAGAGCAACCACTGAGCTGTCCTCTTAACCACTGAGCCATCCTCTTAACCACTGAGCCATCTCTCCAGCACCTTTATTTTCTTTTTCGGAGACAGCCCTGACTGGCCTGGAATTTGTGGGCATCCTCCTACCTCTTTACCTCTTGAGTATTCTATTTTATTTATTTGTTTGTTTGTTTGTTTGTTTGTTTATTTACCTTGAGACATGGTCTCCTTGTAGCCCCAGATGCCCTGAAACACATTATGTAGAACAGGCTGTCCTCAATCTCACAGAGATCCACCTGCCTGTGTCCCAAGTGCTGGACTTAAAGTCGTACACCACCATGCCTAGCTTATTTATTTTTTATTTTATGTGTATGCGTGTTTTGCCTACATGTATATAAGTGTATCACTGGCTGGGCATATGCCTTTAATCCCAGCACTGAGGAGGCAGAGGCACGTGGGTCTCTGTGAGTTCAAGGCCAGCCTGGTCTACAGAGTGAGTTCCAGGACAGCTGGGGCTACAGGAAAACCTTGTCTCAAACACACACACACACACACACACACACACACACA
>VZQC01002492.1:773814-820786 GCA_009823505.1 Rhizomys pruinosus
TTTTTGTCTTTTTGAGATAGGGTCTCCCTGTAGCCCCCAGCTGTCCTGGAACTTGCTCTGTAGAACAGGCTGGCCTTGAACTCACAAAGATCCGCCTGCCTCTGCCACCCAAGTGCTAGGATTAAAGGCGTGCGCCACCACAACCAGCCTCTCACCGTTTTTTATGAAAGGTTGAGTTTGTCCACATCTTAAAAGTCTGCTTTTGTGTGTGTGTGTGTGTGTGTGTGTGTGTGTGTGTGATGTATGGGCACATATGCCACAGCACATATGTGGAAGCTAGAGGAGAACTTTGTACAGTTGATTCTCTCCTTCTATCATGGAGGCTCCAAGGATAGAACTCAGGTGGTTCTGCTAAGCCATCTCTGTTGCGGGGACAGACATACAGAAGTCAGATGATGGTGGAGTCAGTTCTCTCCTTCTACTTTTAGTGAGTTTCGAGGATTGATCTTGAGTCATCAGGCTTGTGTGATTTCCCACTGAAACATCTTGCTGATCCATCTCTTTTGTCCGCCTGTCTGTCTGTACTGGGACTTGAATCCAGGGCCTCACAAATACTAGGAAAGCACCATGGAGCTATATCCCCAATCTTTTTGGGGGGGGGGTGTCTTTTTGAGACAGGATCTCCCTTTTGGTTCCAGCTGGCCTGGAGCTCACTATGTAGACCAGGCTGGCCTTGAACTCACAGAGATCTGCCTGCCTCTGCCTCCCGAGTGCTGGGATTAAAGGCGTGAGCCACCATGCCCAGCCCCAGCCATCTCTTTATTTCAGACAAGGTGTCAGTAAGCTTCCCAGGCTGCCCTTAAGCTCCCTGCTTAGACCAGGCAGACCTTGAATTTTGTCAGTTCTCCTGCCTCAGCCTTCTACATAGTTAGGATCACGTACCTGCCCCACCAGGCCTGCTTTATTTTGAAGATACATTACATACATCAAGGATAGAATTCTCACATTCCTAGAGAATGCTTCATGATCAGTTGTTTGTTGGGTTGTGTGTTTGGTTTTGCCTGGGCATCGAATTCTGGTGTCTGTATTGCTGTCCTAGCCACCCTCTGCTGTGTGCCTTTCTGCTGTGTGTCTTCCTTTACCGTTGATCTTTATTCTCCCTTTTCATCACTACATACTGTTGAGTTTTATTTCAGAATTAAACAGTGTAGTCCTTTGGCAGTGTGTGCTATGCACTTGGGTTTATGCCTGCAGATCACTTTCAGGTCAGTTGTGTGTGTTGTGTGTGACTTTTTCTGCCCCAGCAGTGAGCACTGTTTTGAAATACCATTGCCTTTCTTTGTGATTTTGCCAATGCATATGTATCCCCAAATAATATATTGCTTTATTCGTCCCACTTATAAAATTTATATTAGAAGTATAGTTTGTGGAGAGGGAGTGTCTATTTTGTTTTGATTATTTTATGACACAGTGACTATGTCAGTAGGGCTGGCCTTAAGCCTCCCAAGTCCTTTCTTGGGTTACAGATACACATATCTAGTGTATATATTTCTCTTACCATTTTTATTCAAAGTTTGGTTTTGTTTGTTACATTTATTTTATTTGTGTTGGGGATGGAGGGATATGTGTGTGTGTGTGTGTGTGTGTGTTTGTGTGTGTGTGTGTGTATACACTGAGGTCAGAGGACAACTTGCAGGAGTTGGTTCCCTTCCTCCACTGTGTGGGTTCTGAGGATTTAACTCTGGTCATTGGGCTTGGCAGAAGACATCTTTACCAACTGAGCCATCTACATCCCTAAAAAGTGTTTTGGCTCGACCCAGGCAAAGGTATACACCTATAATCCCAGAACTTTGGAGGTTGGGGGTAAGAGGATCAAGAGTTCAAGGCCAGGTTCTGATATATACCAAGTTCAAGGCCAGCCTGGGCAACCTGAGACCTTGTCTCCAGAACATAAAAAAAACAACAGCAACAACAAAGCATTGTTCTGGAGATTCAGGCTATGTTAGTGCTTGTACTTGCAGTGCATTCTATAGATGGATGGATGGATGGACGGACGGACGGACAGACAGACAGACGGATGGATAGGAACTGCTCAGCTGTATGTATACACCAGTCTTCATCCATGCCTCTCATAAACAGTTGAAGCATTTCTAGTTTTCAGGTCTGAGCATTTTCTGTAACCGCATGATTCAGATATAACTTGGGATGATTTCTAGTAATTGAACCCTTTGTGCTTGCTGAACACATACTACCCCGAACCATACCTCCAGTCCCGAGATATAATTTACACACTATGAAGTTCACCCTTTTTTTTTTAAGTTCACCCTTTAAAGTGTATATACTTCATTGAATCCTAGTCTATCCACAGAGTCGTCTAGCCATCATCATTATGTAATGTATTACATTTTAGTCACCCCAAAAAGAAAACTTTTTTTTTTTTGAAACTCTTCTTACATAGCCATTATTCCCTATCTCTTGAGTCCTCCAGCCTTAGAACAGTGCTTTATTCTTGGTGGAGTTTCATATTCTGGACATTTCCTATAAATGGAATCATGAAAAGTAGATATTTCCATTGGCTTTCACTTAGCATGGTGTTTTGAAGTTCCTCCATGTTGTAGCATGTTTTGGAACTTTGTTCTTTTTTTATTATTATTTTTATTTTTTTAAGATCATCCAGATCATCTTTTCTTTTTTTTTGGTCTTTTTGAGACAGGGTCTCCCTGTAGTCCCAGCTGTCCTGGAACTCACTCTGTAGACCAGGCTGGCCTTGAACTCACAAAGATCCGCCTGCCTCTGCCTCCCAAGTGCTAGGATTAAAGGCGTGCGCCACCACACCCGGCCTTTTTTTTTTTTTTTTTTTTTGTAATGGTGGATGAATGTACTCTCTGCATCTAGGTTGGTGTACCCGTGTCCATGCAATGCCGCAGAGGTCCAGAAGAAGGTGTCGGATTCCCTGGAACTGGAGTTTCTCCTGGAATTGGAGTTAAAGACGGTTTCTTAGCCGCCATGTGGGGCTGGGATCGGAAACCCAGGGTCCTCTGCAAGAGCCAGTCAGCTCCCAACCGCTAGTCTATCTCTCCAGCCCTGGAACTTGTTCTTTTATATTGTTAGTACTTTGTTTTTTTTTTTTTATTTGTTGTTTTTTTTTTTTAGTTTTTTTTTTTTAATTTAATTATTTTTAAGTTTATTTTATGATGTGTATGAATGTACTGTCTACATGCAGCTTGTGCACCCGTGTGGGCAATGCCTGCGGAGGGATAGAAGAGGTCTCGGATTCCCCTGGAACTGGAGTTCCCGCCTGGCATTGAGTTTCAGACGGTTCTTTTCGCGGCCGCCATGTGGTGCCTGGGGAATCGAGACCCGGGGTTCCTCTGTAAGAGCGGTCCGGCGCTCTTAACCGCTAGGGCTATCTCTCCAGCCCCAACTTTGTTCTTTTATATTGTTGAGTAACTTTGTTCTTTTATATTGTATCCCATGGCTGGATACGTCCCATTTTCCTCATCCATTCATCAGTTGATTGGAATTTGGTTGCTCAGACTTTTTAAAAATAAGTTAAATTTTGGGGGGCTGGAGAGGTGGCCTAAGGTTAAGAGCACCGACCGCTGCTTACAGAGGACCCGGGTTTCGATCCCAGCAACCCACATGGCAGCCGGAAACCGGCTGAAACTCCAATCTCAGGAGAACTCCAGTTCAGGGGAATCCGACACCCTCGTCTGACCTCCGCGCATTGCACGACACGGTGGTGCACAAACCTACATGGTGCACAAACTACATGTGGACTGTACATGACACATACGAAGATAAATAAAATATAAAATAAAGATTTGTTATTGTAAGTATGTTTCTGCTTGTGCTGAAAATGACCCCAGGGCCCCCCACCCTAAAAGAAACACATTTAACCCACATAAAAATATATCTATTGTATACTATAAAAACATATAAGTACATTGGCTCTGGGTGTTGATCTTGAGAAATTTGCCTGGTCAGCATCATGAAGATTGATCTCTGCTTCCTTCTGGAGTTTTTTGTGTTTTTGTTCGTTTTTTTTGTTTTTTTTTGTTGTCTTTTCGAGACAGGGGCTCCTCCCGGTAGCCCCAGCTGTCCTAGAACTCACTCTGTAGACCAGGCTGGCCTGAACTCACAAGCATCCCACCTGCCTCTTGCCTCCCCAAGTGCTATGGATGTTAAAAGGCGGCGCCACCCACGCCTGGCTCCTTGCTCTGGAATTTTATTAAATTGTATGCTCTTAAATGGCTGGTGTGTGAGAGAGAGAGAGAAAAGAGATGAGAGAAAGAGAGAGAGAGAGAGAGAAATGAATAAGATGAAAAGAGAATGAATGTTGGTTGTGTGTGTATGTGAAGAATGGTCCAGCTTCATCCTCTTTAATGTGGTTCATCCTGTCCCATTTATTCAATACTTTCCTTGGATGGTCTTGGAACCCTTGTCCAAAATCCGAGTTCTGCTTTACAGTGTTGTCACACGCATAAGCCAGTGACATTTCTTCCATGCTTGCTGTGGTTAATAAGTTGTAAAATTGGGAATTGTGAGTTCAAGCTTTTTTCTTCAAACAAATATACATTTTAAAGTTTGTAGCTCAAGCTGGGGTGGTGACATACACCTGTAATCCCAGCTGCTGGGGAAGCCCAGGGCTGGAAGTTGACTTAAACCCAGACACTTGAGACCAGCTCGGACATCATAGTTAGAGAGAGAGAAAGGGAGAAAGGGAAAAGAAGCGGAATGCAAGCCAGAGTATGTGGACGTGCCTGGGCACCCAAGAGCAGAGACGCCACTGCCCTTGAGTGGGTGCGGAGGACTTTGTAGCTGCTCTTACTCTAGGGTGAAGACTCTGCCAGTCCAGGTAATAGGTTTCTCTTTTATTAATTTCCGCTTCCTCTCTGGGTTATTTCTTTCCACTTTTCTCATGTGAATTTAGTTACTTTTATAGTTATTTTTGAGCCAGTGTCTATGTGGCCCTGACTTGGCCTGGAACCCCTATGTAGTAAGGGGAAGGCCTTGATACTCCTATATTTTAAAATATATTTTTTGTTTATTAACTTTATTTCAGACTCATAGCTCATTTCTTCAAGTCAATTTAGAGTCATTTCCCTTTCCATTGCCCCCCACTCCACCTGAGTTCATTCACTCTGCCATATACATGTCTTGCAATGCTTTTCTGAGTCTTTCCAGAGTTTTCGTTTCAAAGCAGAGGCAATTATTTCCTTGTGGGAAAAACTTCATCCTGTTTTTAATCGTTTTTTTGTTCCATTCTTTGTTGTTGTTTATGTTTTCTCTCTCCAACTTGTATTGCATACATAATATATATATAATATAAAGTTTATAGTATGTTATAATGAAAGATATAATACATACATATGGGGCTGGAGAGATGATGGCCTACGGGTTAGAGCACCGACTGCTCTTGCAAAGGACCCAGGTTTCAATCCATCAGCACCCACATGGCGGCTGGAACCGCTTTAACTCCAGTTCCAAGGGGACTCCAACTCCCTCTTCCTGACCTCCACGCATTGGTGCGACACAGGTGCACAAACCTACATGCAGACAGTTCATGTTCATACACATGAAAAAATAAATAAAAGTTAAAAAAAGAAAAAAGATTATATATACATACATAAATAATATACATACATACACATATCACCTTGAATTGGAGGAATTTTCTTTTTTTTTTTAAACGGCCCCCGATGTTATGTTTTCCTTAAGGAAGTGTTTGAAGGCTCCTCCTTGGCAAGCCCAAACAGCCATCAATCCTGCCCTTGTGCTCCACACTGGGGTCTTTCCTTCCTATGGTCACCCAGATGAGGTCCAATAAGCACCATCTCCTGTCTTGATCTTCCTATAGTGGCCTCCATGATACAGCCTTGGTAGTCCAACAGTGGCAGTCTATATTCTGAAGAGGTTGAAACCTCAGGGCCTTGACTCTTAAAGATCTGTCTGCCTCTGGAGTTAAAGGTGTGTGGCACCACACCCTGCTCTTGTGAATTTATTAAATTCTTCCAGTTCTCACTCTAGAGATTACAACCTGCATCATCTTTGACTATATAGAGACTAATTAAAATGTCTTCCTTTAACACTTCCCAGATGTAGAGGAGCCTCTGGAGCCTCTGATGTTGCCTAGCCCTCCCTACAGTGGACCCAAACTAGTTCTTCCCTCTCACATGCCTTTAGACTACTGTAAGCTTTGTTTAGCTTAATGCACCTCTGATTCTTCAAGCCTTCAGAGCTCTGAACTAATTTTTGCCTTCCTCTCTCTCCCTGTGAAGTTGTCACAGATCTGGTTGACTTCTTAGTCTCCATCCTCTACCTCCTGCTTTGTATCTTGGCCTCTAAGCTCGTGGAAACTCTCCCGTGTAATGCGGAGTATCATACTTGCCTACATGGTTTTTCCCATTTTACTGGGGTCTGAGCCTCTTCAAATCCTGGTTGCTTTGGTAATTTTTGAAAGCCTTAAAAAAAAAAAAAAGATTTGTTATTACAGATATTTTGTTAGGTTTTTAATTTGTTCTTGATAGGAAGAGTCTGTTTGACACTTTCTGGTTTGCTATGATCAGAATTAAAAGTCACCAGCAGTTTTCACTTGTAGAATCAGTGGCTTCTGTAATCCTAGCACTTGGGGTGGGGCGTGGTGGCACACACCTTTAATCCTAACACTCAGGAGGCAGAGGCAGGCAGATCTCTGTGAGTTCAAGGCCAGCCTGGTCTACAGAGTGAGCTCCAGGCCAGCTGGGACTTAAAAAGAGACCTTCGAAAATACCAAAAAAAAAAAAAAAAAATCCTAGCAGTTGGGAGGACCAGTCTCTGAGACCAAGGCCAAACTGGTCTGTATAATGAGTTCCAGGCCACCTAGGGCTACAGGGAGACCCTGTCTCAAAAAGACCAAAAAAAATTTAACTGTTAGAAAGAAACATAAGTGGAGCTGGAGAGATGGCTCAGTGGTTAAGAGCGCTGACTGCTCTTGCAGAGGACCCGGGTTCGAGTCCCAGCACCCACATGGTNCCCCCCCCCCATGGTGATGGTGCTGCTGCTTCCCCCACTGCTAGAGACTGAACCCAGAGCTTCAGACATTCTAGGCAAGCTCTCTACCACTGAGCTTATACCCTCGTCCTCTGGCTGAAGTTTTCTGGGGAGTGATCTTGGGCCCCTAGCTGTCCTTCTGCATTAGTTTTTTTTTCATGACTAATATCTTCCTTGATGGGCTCTTGTAAGATCTTTGTGGAAGAGAATCCAAGATATATCCCAGGCTGGCAAGAAGTCTTACCCAGGAGGGAACACCCTTGGGGACAGTGTGGGGGTGTGGTTACCCAGTGCTTCATCTCAGGCACCCGCAGGGCTGCATATAATGTACAGCTCACATCTCCCCTGTTCTCCTGTGCTTCAGTCCCCACCCTCTTATCTGAAATAAAAGCCATGCAGCTTTGTGGTACTTTGGAGAACTCAGACCCACGACCTTTATCTGAACTACAGCGCCTGTCACTGCACACAGTAGCCTTCTGACACTGAGCCTCAAGGGTTTTTGTGGTGGGTTTTGTTTGTTGACAGAGTCCCATGCCATAGTGCAGGCTGAGCTCAGAACTGACTGTATAGTCTGCTGACCCTGGAGCTCTGTAGCCCAGGTTGGACTTGAACGAGTGGCAGTTCTCCCATCTCAGCTCTCAGGTGCCACAGTTCCAGGTGTGAGACACCGCACCCAGCCTCAAGCTTGAGCTTTCTCAGCAGTGATTTGCGTTTCGCCTTGCTTGCTTTGTGTTGCTTTTCATTGATCTCTGCTGCGAGTTTTAAATTAGAAGTCATACTGAAAGTCTACCCTCTACTCCTGGGATAAACACTTCATGTTTGGGGTATTTTTGTTTTTGAAACTTTCCCTGCCTCTGCCTCCCAAGTACTGAGATTAAAGGTGTCTACCACGGGGCTGGAGAGATGGCTAGTGGTTAAGAGCGCTGACTGCTCTTGCAGAGCACCCGCGTTCGATCCCCAGCACCCACATGGCGGCTGAGAACCAGTTTAACTCCAGTTCCAGGGGAATCTGACACCCTCTTCTGACCCCCGTGGCATTGCACGACACGGGTGCACAGACCTACATGCAGACAGTACATTCATACACATACAAAAATAAACTTAAAAATTTTTTTTAAATAATTAAAAAATGTGTCTACCACTACACCAGTTTATTGCTTCTTCCTCTCTCTCTCTCTCTCTCTCTCTCTCTCTCTCTCTCTCTCCTCTCTCTTTTTTGGTCTTTTTAAGACAGGGTTCCCCTGTAGCCCTAGCTGTCCTGGAAATCACTGTGTAGACCAGGCGGGCCTTGAACTCCCAGAGATCCACCTGCCTCTGCCTCCCAAGTGCTGGGATTAAAGGTGTGTGCCACCACACCCAACTCTTTGCATGTGTTCTCTCTCTCCCACTCAATACTTAAAAAAAAATTCTTTTTAGCTGGGCGTGGTGGCGCACGCCTTTAATCCAGCACTCGGGAGGCAGAGACAGGCGTAATCTTTGTGAGTTTCAAGGCCAGCCTGGTCTACAGCGTGAGTTCCAGGACGCTGGGGTACAGGGAGACCCTGTCTCGAAAAGACAAAAAAAAAAAAAATTTTTTTTTTTTACTTCAAGGCCAGCCTGGTCTACATAGCTCCAGGCCAGCTAGGGCTACAGGGAGATCCTGTCTCAAAACAAAAAAGCATGTTATTAGCATGTATATATGTGTGTATGTGTACATGAGACATGAGATTGGGGGATGCAGTCAGAGGACGGCTCTGTGGAGTTGGCTCTCTCCTTCCACCTTTACTTGGGTTCCAGGGTTGAGCTGAGGTTTCAGGCTTTCCTGGCAACTGATCTCCCTCCTGGGCCATCCTGTCCACCCTTCTTGATTTCTTCTTGAGTCCTTGGTAACAGTTTACGCTTCTTTGGAAATTCTTTCCATTTTAATCTATTTTCTAATTTATTGCCATAAAATCTCCTTAGAAGAGGGAATGAGGCTCACTTTATCGGTATTATTTTTTTGTTAGTTGTTGTTTGTTGTTGAGACGACGTCTCACATAGGCTGGGCTGGCCTCACATCCCTAACCCCATCTCCACCTTCTGAGCACTAGAATCACCCATGTGCCATCACACTCTTTGTTTACGTTTTTCTTAAGCTTGAGTCAGTGTGTAAATAGAAGGAGGATTCACTAATACCGTGTGTGTGTGGTGTACACCCACATACACACATGTCGGATCCATGGCCCTAGTCCCACTGTCTACCTTGGCAAGCCCCATGTTCTGCCAAGCCAGTGATTTTCCACCTCTCTCTTAGTCTTAGGAAAAGTCCTCAGTGCTGTGGGCAGTGCCCAGCTCCTGATGTCCCAGAAATTCCAGCAGTTCCGGGGCCTCTGTGAGCAGAATCTGGTGAGTACTATTACTCCTGCTCCTCTTTAGGACTTCCAGCCCTTGGCTGCCTACCAGACCCCAGTGGGCCCCTTGCAGCCTCTGTGACCACCTCCATAACATAGAGAAGGTTCTGCTCCCTTGTGGCACTAGAAAGATGGTGACAGTGCACACTGTGCCTAACACAGGATGGGCAGGGGAGCCCTCCAGAAACAGAACACTGAATTTGGTGTAAAACTGCCACTTGAGGGGCTGGAGAGATAGCCTAGCGGTTAAGAGCACCGACTGCTCTTGCAAAGGACCCGGGTTCAATCCCCAGCACCCACATGGCATCTGAAAACTGTCTTTAACTCCAGTTCCAGGGGAATCTGACACTCTCTTAAAAAAAAAAGAAAAAAAAGAAAACTGCCACTTGAGCCAGGTGTGGTGGTGCACACCTTTAAGCCCAGCTCTTGGGAGGCAGAGGCAGGTGGATCTCTGTAAGTTCAAGGCCAGCCTGGTCTACATAGTGACTTTCAGGCCAGCCCTGGTTACAGAGGGACTCTGTCTCAAATAGACCAAAAAATACTGCCACATGAAAGTTGAAGTCAGTTGGCTCTGACTTAACTTTTATATAGTCCATTCTATATCCAAGAGGACTGTCAAGGTAAGAACTAAGGAAATACTACCACCAGGCTTGGAGGGTTTCCTTCTCCCTTGTCCATTAGGAGGCCCTTTCCTTCCGTGCTGGGGCTAGAAGCAGAGTCCTAGCACACCCTGGGGGAACGGTTCTTTCCAACAAGTCAGGACCATAAGTTCCCAAGGGTAAGAACAGTGGAAAGTGAGTCTCCTGGCCTATGAGAAGGAAACAGCAGGAATGGATTCCATGACCACACCCACCTAGGGTGAGCCCACCTTCTCCCCACTCACTGGGAGACACTGGCCCAAGAACATGTTTCCTCCCTGTAAAATGAGAGCCATGGCCTGCCTAGCATACAAGAGGACATGTGGCTGTTACAGTTGTAATCCTGGTGGTGGCCACAGTCCCACATGTGTGTACAGGGCTTACTCAGAGTGAGACTGTTCCCAGGGACCCTGCCATGGCCCTGGCACTGACCAGAGCTGACTTCATTCACTCACACAGATCCTGACCTGGACACCAAGAATCAGGAAGAAGCAGGGCATGGTGGCCCACACCTTTAATCCCAGCACTCTGGAGACAGAGGCAGGCAGATCTCAGTGAGATCAAGGCCAACCTGTTCTACATAGCAAGTTCCATGCCAGCTGGGGCTACAGGGAGACCCATCTTTAAAAAAAAAAAAAAAATAGCCGGGCATGGTGGCGCACGCCTTTAATCCTAGCACTCAGGAGGCAGAGGCAGGCAGATCTTTGTGAGTTCAAGGCCGGCCTGGTCTACAGAGTGAGTTCCAGGACAACTGGGGCTACAGGGAGACCCTGTCTCAAAAATACCAAAAAGAAAAAAAAAATAAATAAAAATTTAAAAAGTAAGGAAGCAGGACTCAGCCCCAGGAGTTGCCCCCAGGGGCTGTGTGTGAGGTGGGAAATAAGACAGGAAATAAGATAGAAAATAGACAGGAAATAAGACAGGAAATAGGCTTCTGCATTGCTGGCTCCACTGACCCCCATTTGCCCCACAGAACCCTGATGCCAACCCCCGTCCAACAGCCCAGGACCTGGCAGGGTTCTGGGACCTGCTGCAGCTGTCCATCGAGGACATCAGCATGAAGTTTGACGAGCTCTACCACCTCAAGGCCAACAGCTGGCAGCTGGTGGAGATGCCCGAGAAGAGGAAGGTGAGCATGGAGCAGTGCGGAGGGGAAGTCCAGGGACAAATTCCTGGTCGGCAATAACGCTGCCCACATCGGTCAGTGCTGCTTGGCTCCCTTCTCCGTGTGTCGTTTTTGAGCTGGGGCTCACGTCCATCACCTCGCGGGGTCCATGCCTGGCACCCGTCCAGCATGCTGCTCGCTGTGTAGTGGAGGCTACCCCTGAAGCATGCCATCCTGCCCTGCATGTCCAGAAATGGGGGTCCTGGGAGAGACTCACCCATGGTAACAAGTGCTAGCTAAGGCAATACAGTGGCCCTTCTCCTGGGGCCTGCTGCCAGGGGCACTGGGGCCTGGCCCCAGTTCCGCCTTCTTGTGGCACTCATACTTCTATGAGGCTCATGCTGCCTCCTATACAGCAGTGGAACCCAGGGGCCCGTCATGTTGAACTGTGGCCCTGGGAAGTTCTCCTGCAAGGATGGCATGTGAAATAGGACTGGGGCAGAGCCCTGAGTTTAGGTCAGGGCTCTGGCTGGGTAACTCAGGCAAGTTCCTATCCCAGTCTTGGGTTCCCAGTAGCACAAGGTAGGGGTGGGCGTGGTGATCCGTCTGTCCTCTTGCTAGAACCTTTGGAACGTCCCTGCCTGATCTCTGCCCCTGTGTCTCGTGCTCCTCCCACCATCATTGCTTCTGTGGCTTCTGGTTCCAGTGTGTGTGGCTTGTGCTGGCATGGTGCGGGGAGGCAGGTGGGGCAATGCCAGCTGCCCACGTATAGCGGTGTAGTGCCACACAAAACGTGGCACCTTTAGTTTATTTTTGTTCCCTCCTCACTGTCTCACTAAAGGAAGAGAAGAAACCACCCCCTCCAGTCCCGAAGAAGCCAGCCAAATCTAAGGCGGCAGTGAGCCGCGACAAGGCCTCAGACGCCGGGGACAAGCAGCGTCAGGAGGCCAGAAAGAGACTCCTGGCAGCCAAGCGGGCAGCGTCTGTACGGCAGAACTCGGCCACAGAGAGCGCGGACAGCATCGAGATTTATGTCCCTGAGGCCCAGACTAGGCTCTGAGACTGGGAAGGAGGAAGCAATCAGTTTTAAATCATTAAAAAAAAACACAAACAAAAAAACTCAACGTGAATGGAACAACATTTTCTCAAGCTTTAGTGTGGTTATTCTCTCTAGAGACCCTGAGCCAACTTCCAATTGACGCATACAAGGGCTCACAAGGTGGCTTTTTCGGGTCCCTCAAGCTTTAGGTGAAGACTTGACACAAAAAAGTCAACAAAAACCACAAAGCTAGAATCTTTTTTTCCCTCAGACTGGCCGAGGCGGACCAGACAGCTGGACTTCAGCAGCCCCAGCCCAACCTCCAGATGCAGTCTTTTTACCTGTTCTGTCTGATGAGAACTTAAACTAGCTTGTTTACAAGACGACGATAGTCCAAGGGCAGCCGTGGGCCCTGCCACGTCCCTCCCTTCCCAACAACCCACTCTGACCTTGGAGTTTCGTTCTCACTTTTCGTTTCCCTTCAGTGCTCACACAGGGGTCACCATCATGGCCAGCAGCTTTCTGGCTCGCAATCCTTTGAGGCTGAGGGCCCAGAGGACAGAGAGATGGACATGCATTCCCCCCTCCCCAAATGCTCACACACAGTGTTGCCCCCACGCACAGATGAGGTGCCCTCCCTCTGCTGCCATCTGCCAGCCTAGGCAGTGTCAGGCTGGTCTGGCCTCAGCAGATGAGGAAAGTTGCTGGTCCTGGGGAAAAACAATGGGAAGCCATGGATACCGCGGTCACCACCCCAGACTCCAGCTCCTCGCCAGCCCCTTTCTTCAGCAAAAGAAAATGTAGGACTCTTGAGTGGCTTCCAGGGAGTCCTCTGTCCTTGAGCACACCCTTGTCCCGTCTGAGGGCAGGTGGCAGTGTCTGTACGTATGTGTACATATGCACATAGACCTTAGAGTGTATATTTAACAGACGCCCACCTGCTCACCCGTGCCCACCAGCACCGCCACCACTGGCTCTTGGGGCACCTGGCAGGAGGCGGGTGTGTGAATAGCATATATTTTTACATGTACTATATCTAGGTGTGTCAAGTGTGTGTAAAAATATACACCTTGTGTGTAAGCAGCCCCCCTTTTCGGTTGCCTCCCAACCTGTCAGCCTAACCTCTTGAGTTTTTTGTTCTGTTGTAATTTTTATCCCAATCCTCCTCTCTCTCCTCCTATTCCCAGGGCATCCTGAGCCCTGAGCTGCAAAGGCCTGGGCCTGTAGAGCAGAGTGGGGAGGGCAAGGCTGGGACAGGCCGCCTGGCAGGGGCAAAACCCAGCAGACAGTTCGGCATACAACTCTAGGGCATTGGGAACATCCTCTTGTCCAGCGCATGCTGCAGGGGTCCCCCAGGTAAAGCAAGGGTCTGCTCTGTGGCCCCATTCCAGCTTGGCCGCCCCGTCTGTGACCTTGGGCAAGTCACTTGACCTCTGTGTGCCTCAACTTCCTCCTCTGTAAAATGGGGACAGTCCCTGCCCCTCCCTACCTCACAGGCATGTTGTGAGAATAAATGAGGTAACGTGTACTGAGGGTTCATGGCATTATTGGAGTGTGGCGGGCTATGCTGGGGTGAGGAGGGTGGCAGTGGATGATTCCAGAAAACCAGCCAGACCCCCTCCCAAAAGGAAGCTCTTGGGAGACAGGCTGATTTGAGAGCTTCAGTTCTGTAGAGCACCAGCCCTGTGATTCTGAGCAGTTCACTGTCAACCAGGGAAGTGGACAACATTTAGCCCACACTGCCTCAGAGACAGCATATTCAGTTGCTTCTATAGAAGCTAAGGGGACAGATGACTCGTATGGCTGTCCTTCTAGCCCCGGGTGCCCAGTGACCTAGCAGTCAAGGGGACCTGGTATACTTAGCAGCCTGTACGCTGCTTTGCAGGGTGGGGTTCTACAGGCTGCCTGCAGAGCCCACTGAAGTGGTCAGGGAGCCAGCAGGGCATGGACAAGTGACAAGGTGGAATGCATGGTGCCTCAGAACAAGGCGGCAGAAACCAGAGCTCCATCACCTAGTGCAGCCTGGGCAGGAGCTGTCCAGTCCAGGTGGGAAGGATACCCGAGTACTGACCAGGCAGGAGGCGAGGTAGGTGCCACCCATAGGGGATTGGAACGTACCATTTAGAAGGTTTGGGTCAGGCTCTGGAGCCACCTCCCCTTTATTCCTCCCTGGGCCCAACCCAGCCAGTTTGCCAGTGACCACAGATCCTCCCCATTTCAGGAGCTTGGCCCCAGCTGGAGCCCTTGTCATGGGGTCCCAACTGGTGTGTGTTGTTTTTTGCAGTTCTTAGCCTCAGCCTGTAACTGCTGCACTCTACCCCCAGCCCATGAGGTCCCAACTGTAAACAGGCCCCTGTGCCTCTGGCAGCTTGCCCTCTTCTCTGGATCTCAACATGCTTTTGTTATGGTGACTGTAGCTGGGTCTGAATAGCTAGGGCCTTCCTTCACCTGCCTGGGCTGAGGCTGACTTGAATAAGTGGTTTCCAGATGTTGGGCCAAGGCTTTTTCCAACATCCAGCATTTAGCTAGTAATTCAAAGGTATGCACGACACGGGTGCACAAACCTGCATGCAGACAGTACATTCATACACATACAGAAATAAGTAAAAATTTAAAAAAAATTTTTTTAATAAATTAAAAAAGGTATGAGTCAGTACACAAAGAGGCTGTATTCATTTTCTGTTGCTGTGATAAGACACAGTGACCAAGGCAATTTAAAGTAAGTTTGAGCTTACATTTGCAGGGGGATTAGAGGTCATCATGTCAGGGAGGGGAGGAGGCTGGGAAGAAAGCCAAGTGCTCACATCTCTAAGCAGGCACAGGAAATGAGATGAGAAATCTGGCAAGGATTAAGCCCGCCCCCAGAACCTGCTTCCTCCAGCATGGCCTCACCTCCTAAAACCTCCCCAAACACCACCACCAACTGAGGACAGAATGTCCAAATATTTGGCACCTACAGGGGACATTCTCAACAAATTGCCACCTAGTCCAAGCTAGACTTGAAAGACACAGGCCAGCTAGCAGCCCAGCCCTACTCTTCTGGGCCTTGGTGATTTGAGGGGTGGGGGTGCTCTCAGCACTTCTGAATGTTTGGGTACAGAATGGGTAAGACTTGATAGATCTGGCCTGGGGGAGCATCCTGCTTTCTTGGTATCAAAAGTAAAAAGGGGGGCTAGCGAGATGGTTCAGCAGTTAAGAGCACTGGCTGCTCCTACAGAGGACCCAGGTTCAATTCCCAACACCCACATGATGGCTAACAATTGTCCATAACTCCAGTTCCAGGGGCTCCGATGCCCTCTTCTGACCTCCACAGGGATTGCATGACATGGGTGCCCTTACATACATATACACACAGGTAATACACTCATACACATAAATAAAAATGGTATCTTTTAAAGATTCATTTTTTTTAAATAAAAGGGGTTTGTGGAGAATGTGGGGCTCTATACCTCTCCAGCCTGGCACAGAGGTGAAGAGACCCTCCCAAAATACATCATGAGCTTTGTTCTAGTTTGTCTTTCAATTGCTATGACAAAACACCAATACTAACTTGGGGAGGAAAGGGTTTATTCGGCTCACATCTCCGAGGTCACAGTTCATCACTGAGGGAGCACAAGATAGGAACTCAGAGCAGGAGCTGAAGCACAGGCCATGGAGGAACACTGCTTACTGGCTTGCTCCCCTGGCCCATTCTCAGCCTGCTTTCTTATGCGTTACAGACCCACCTGCCCAGTGGTTGTACCACCCACAGTGGACTGGACCTTCCATATCTCTCAACAATCAAGACAGTACCCCACAGACATGGCCACAGGCCAGACCAATGTAGGCAATTTCCCAACTGAGGCTTCCTCAACCCAGGTTTGTCAAGTTGATACTAAAGCTATCCAGCACAAGCCTCCTGCCTGATCACAATGATCTATCACAAGGAATGTTCCAGGGGCTGGAGAGACGGCTCAGCTTTTAAGACCTGATTGTTCTTGCACAGTACCTGGATTTGTTTCCCAGCACCCACAATGGCAGCTAAGAACCATACAACACTCCAGTTCCAGGGGATCCAGTACCCTATTCTGGCCTTTCTGAGCATTGTACAACACAGGTGCACTCACAAACATGCAGGAAATACACTCATACACATAAAAATAATAAAATATTTTTAAGAGCAAAGGAATGTTCCAGGCAGTACTCCCTTACCCAGGACATTTGGAGCCTAAGGTACTGCTGGTGGCTCAAACCTTACCATGCCCCCTGTGACTTCTCCCTGGTCCATCATAGTCCAGTTAGAGCCACTTCTTGCTTTCCGTGACCAAGTTTCTCGTCATCTTCAGAATCAACCCCAGCTCCTCACCTTTCTTTGTGTCATTTTCATAACAGTGCTATTTTAGGTGCCCAGGCATCTTCCAGACATCTCAGTTTGATTACCTGTTTAGTTTTGTCTTTTGAAACAAGGTCTCTTGCTGAAGCCCAGCCCAGCCAGACAACTTCAGTCCCAGCTACCTAGCAGCTAAGACAGGGTAGCTTGAGCTCAGGAGTTTGAGACCTGTCTTAAAAACAAGAACAAGTGTGGGAAAGTTAAATGGTAGAGTGTTTACTTACCTAGCATGCACAAGGCCTTGGGTTCAAGCTCCATAAAAAATCTATTTCCTGGCAGGCATGGTGGCACACCCCTTTAATCCTAGCACTTGGGAGGCAGAGGCAGGTGGATCTCTGTGAGTTCAAAGATCCGTCTGCCTCTGCCTCCCAAGTGCTAGGATTAAAGGGGTGTGCCACCACGCCTGGCCAGCCATTACATTTTTATCAAAGGAACAATTCACCAAGAAGATTTCACAATTATGAATATATATGAACCAAACTCTGATGTACCAAACTTTATAAAGACAATTCTCCAGGACAAGGCACAGATTAACCCCAGTACACTCATAGTAGGGGACTTCAATACCCCACTGAGCCCTTTGGACAGGTCAAAGAATAAACAGAGAGACATTTGAACTGAACGATATGATACACCAAATGGACCTCACAGATATCTACTGAATATTCCACCCTAATACCAGAGAATACACTTTCTACTCAGCACCCCATGGAACATTCTCCAAAATCGACCACATACTGGGACACAGAAGAAACCTCCACAAATACAAAAAGATTGAAATAATTTCATGTATTCTATCAGACCATAGTGCAATAAAGCTCAATAGCAACACCAGGATAAGCCCTACTATCTACAAGAACACATGGAGACTAAACAACACACTCCTGAATAATGAATGGGTCAAGGAAGAGATAAAGAAAGAACTACCTGGGCATGGTGGTGCATGCCTTTAATCCTAGAGCTCAGGAGGCAGAGGCAGGCAGATCTTTGTGAGTTCAAGGCCAGTCTGGTCTACAGAGTGAGTTCCAGGACAGCTGGGGCTACAAGGAGACCTGTTCAAAATCTACCCCAAAAATAAAAAAAAAAAAGTAAAAAAATACCAGAATGTTTGGGGCCGGAGATGGCCTAGAGGTTAAGAGCATCTGTCTGCTCTTACAGAGGCCTGGAGTTCGATCCCCACACCCACATGGTGTATGAGAACCATCTTTTAAACTCCAAGTCTAGGGGAATCCTGGACACCCTCTTCTGACCTCCACGTCCCCATTGCAACGACACGGGTGCACCAAACTACATTTCAGACAGTTACATCATACACATAAAAAATAATAAAAGTTAAAAAAAAATAAATAAATGGTCTCATGGCATGGTGGTCCGCACTCATGTTATCCTAGCAACTTGGGGAGCAGAGGCGAGGCAGATCTTTGTGAGTTCACTAGGCAGCCTGTGAGTATTGTCCTGGACCTACAGAGTGATGGTCCAGGAACACTGTGACTATCAGGGAATTCCTTGTTCAAAAAAAAACCAAAAACAAAAACATTAAAAATAAATAAAATAAAAAAATTTTAAGTGGAAACCTTTAGTAAGAAAGAAAAGAGAGAGGAGAGAGAGAGGAAAGAAAGAATGAAAGAGAAAGAAAGAAAGAAAGAAAGAAAAAGAGAAGAGAAAGAAAGAAAAAAGAAAAGAAAAGAAAAAAGAAAGAAAGATATAAAGAAGAAGAAAGAAGAAAGAAAGACAAGAAAAAGAAAAGCTTATTCCTAAACTGAATGAAATGACTAATACAAACACAACAACCCTATGGGATACCTTAAAGCATCCTAAGACGTAATTCATAGCCTGTGTGCCTACATAGAAAAACAGAAAAAAGGCTGGGGGAATAGCGCAGCGGTTAAAGGAGCTGAGGTAAGAACCCCACAAATAACAATAAAAAAAAAAACAGAAAGTAGTACACAGTGAATGATCTAACACCTGCAACTAAATCACTTGAGTACAGCAACAGATGAACCTCTAAACAACAACAACAGAAGAAATAACAAAAACAGAGCAGAAATCAATTGAATAGAAAAAAGAATAATAATAAAAAAAAATAATGAATCCAAAAGTTTGGTTCTTTGAAAGAAGTAAACTAGATAGCAGACCTTGCTAGCCCCAGGTACCAAAAAAAGAAGAAGTGGAAACAACTTCACAATAAATTAAATCCGTGGATGATAAAGGGAAATATCACAACAGACATAGGAGAAAGATCCAGAAATCATATGGGAATCACTTCAAAAACCTATACTCCAACAGTTTGGAAAAACTAAAAAATGTAATGAATTTTGAAATCTGGGATTCATCCAAAGCTCAACCAAGAAAATATCGGCAGCTTAAACAACACGACCATGAGATATATTGAAGATTAAGCCAGGCGTGGTGTGGCACACGCCTTTAATCCCTAGCACTCGGAGGCAGAGGCAGGCAGATCTTTGGTAGAGTTCAAGGCCAGCCTGTCTACAGAGCAAGTTCCAGGACAGCTGTGGCACAGGGGAACCCCGATCGTTAGAAAAGACCAAAAAAAAAAAAAAAAAAAAAAAGAAATTAAAGATGCTAATAAGAAACCTCCCAACTAAAAAAAGCCCAGGCCCAGACAGTTTCACAGTCAATTCTATAAAACATTTCAAAAATGATCTTACAACATTATTCTCAAATGTTTAGAAGGATTACAGAGGGAAATCTTATTCCCAAATTCCTTCTATGAACGCCAGAAGCATCACTTATATACCCAAAACAGGCCACAAGATACAACCAAAATAAGAACCATTAACCCATCCCCTAATGAACACATGCCAAATTCTAAACAGGATACTGGCAAATCGCATACAGACCGCCACATCAAATGATCATCCATCATGACAAATGGATTCATACCAGAGATGCAGGGATGATGGTTCAAATATTGAAATTCAGTAAATATCATAAGAACATATTAAATGGACTGGAAAGACAAAAACACGTATCATCTCAACTTGCACTGAGAGAAAAGCCTTTGACAAAATCCGGCATCCCTTCTATGCGTACAGTCCTAGAGGAATTGGATTGAAGGGTATCATTATATCAATGTAATCAAAGCCATATACAGGAAACCACAGCCGAGATCATCTAAATGGGGAAATGACGAAGAAGACATTCCCTTTAAAGTGAGGAACTCGGACAAGGGCATGCCTGCTGTCACCACTCCTCTTCAATATTGTGCTTGAAACACTGCTATGCAATAAGGCCAAGAAAAGGAAATTAAAAGGAAGTAGCTAATTAGAAAGAGGAAGTCAACTATACCTTTTTGCTGATAGATATGATTGTTTACTTAAAAAATGCTAAAAACTCCACCAAAAAAAAAAAAAAAAAAAAAAAAAAAAAAAAAAAAAAAAAAAAAAAAAAAAAAAAAAAAAAAAAAAAAAATCAGTAGCCTTTTCTTATACACCAATAACAAGCAACTGAAAGAAGGGAAATGGAGACCTTCTCACTTACAATAAACCTCAAAAAAGCAAGTAAAATACCTAGGAACCAAACCTAAGCAAAGACACAAATGATTCTCTACAACAAAAAAATTTTAAAACTTTAAAGAAAGATTGAAGAATGACATTCAGAAGGATGGAAAAACCTCCCATGTCATGGATTTGGGAATAATTATATTTTAGTAAAAATGGTCCTTTTCTACCGAAACTCTTGATAGATTTAATGCAATCCAATTAAAATCCCCAAGGAGTTTTTCTTCACAGGCTTTGAGAAAAAAGTAAGGTCCTTAGTTTTCATTTGGATTAAAAACAGAAAGCCCCAAATAGCTCAAATACAACCCTGAGTTGAAAGAGCAATACTAGGGGGATTTCTATACCAGACTTCAAACTATACTTACAGGGTTATAGTCATATAAACAACAGTCTTGTGTACTGGAACACAAAAACAGAACCTGTTGACCAATGGATACAAAACTGAAGATCCAAACTTGAAGTCAATACTAAATTTCGCCATCTCGTATTTGATCAAGGGGGCCAAGAAGACCACATGGAGAAAAGACAGCATTTTCAGCAAGTGGTGTTGGCCAAAACTGGATCACAACTTACAGAACAATAAAATTAAAAAAAAAAAAAAAAAAAAAAAAAAATCAACTCCAGATGGATTTAAAGACCTCAACCTGAAACCCAAATCTCTGAAGGTTATAGAAGAAAAGTTGGCAGCAGGACTACAAGACATAGGCGTAGGAAAAGACTTTCCTAAATCAAACAGCAGCTGAGCAAAAAATAAAGTCAACAATAGACAAATAGGACATCACTGAACTCAAAAGCTTCTGTTACATTCAAAAGATAACATATCATAGGGAAGTGAAGAGATAATCTCCAACAGAGTGGGAAGAAACCTTCATTGAAGATACATCTGACAAAGCATTGATTTCCAGATTATATAAAACTACTCAATAAAACATAAGAAGAGAAACAAAATAAATTACCCACTCAATTACCCGATGGAGCAAAGAGCTGAACAGAGACTTCATCAATGTGGGAATTAGAGATGGCTAAGAGAAAACAACTTAAGAAGTGATGCCAGGCATGGTGGTGCACGCCTTTATAATCCCGCACTTGGGAGGCAGAGGATGGCGTATCTTTGCGGAGTTCAAGGCCAGCCTGGGTTCTACAGGAGTATAGTTCCAGGACAGCTGGGTACTAGGGAAACCTCTTGTCTCGAAAGACAAAAAAAAAAAAAAAGAATGTGTTTCTATATCACTTAACATTAAGGAAATGCAAATCAAAACCACTTTAAGATATCATCTTACAGGGCTGGAGAGATGGCCTAACAGTTAAGAGCGCCAACTGCTCTTGCAGAGGACCCGGGTTCGATCCCCAGCACCCACATGGCGGCTGAAAACTCTTTGGATCCAGTTCCAGTGGAATCCGACATTCTCTTCTGACCTCCACGGCATTGCACGACAGGGGTGTACAAACCTGCATGCAGACAGTACATTCATACACATACGAAAATAAATAAAATTTTTAAAAAATATTAAAAAAAGATATCATCTTACTCCAATAAGACTGGCTAGGATCAAGAAAACAAATGATACCAAGTGCTGGAGAGGTTGTGGGGAAAGGGGAACACTCATCCACTGCTGGTAGGAATGTAAACTCATACAGCCACTATGGAAAGCAGTGTGGAGAACCCTTGGAAGACTTGGAATGAACTTGCCACCTGACCCAGCCATACCACTCCTGGGCATGTACCCCCAAGACTCATCTTACCAAAGAGATACATGCACAGCTATGTTTATTGCAGCTCTCTTCACAATAGCAAGGAGCTGGAACCAACCCAAATGCCCCTCAACTGACGAGTGGACAGAGAAAATGTGGTACATCTACACAATGCAATTTTATGCAGCCATAAGGAAAAATGACACCATGAGCTTTGCAGGTAAATGGCTGGAGCTAGAAGATATCATGCTGAGTGAAGTAACACAGTCCCAGAAAAACAAATGACGAATGATATCCCTCATCTGTGGATGCTTGCACCAATTTACCTAATTGTATGGTAAACTGAGCAATGTCAATGTGATCTGAAAACAACTGTGCTCTTATTTATATTGTGAATCCCTTAAAATATAATAAAAATTAATTAATTAATTAAAAAAACTCTGAAGGTGATAGAAGAAAAAGTTGACAGCAGCCTACAAGACATAGGCATAGGAAAAGACTTCCTAAATCAGATAGCAGCTGCGCAAGAAATAAGATCCACAATTGACAAATGGGATCTCATTAAACTCAAAAGCTTCTGTACAGCAAAAGAAACAATCAAGGAAGTGAAGAGAAATCCCACAGAGTAGGAGGAAACCTTCACCGCAGAAACATCTGACAAAGCATTGATTTCCACGGTATATAAACTACTTCAAAAAACAAAGAAGAAAACAAATGACTCACTCAAAAGATGGAACAAAGAGCTGAACAGAGACTTCACAAGTGAGAAATTAGAGATGGCAGAGAAACATCTTAAAAAATGCTTAACGTCACTAATAATTAAGGAAATGCAAATTAAAACCACTTTAAGATATCATCTCACTCCAATAAGACTGGTTAGGATCAAGAAAATAAATGATACCAAGTGCTGGAGAGGTTGTGGGGAAAAGGGAACATTCATCCACTGTTGGTGGGAATGTAAACTTATAGAGCCACTATGGAAAGCAGTGTGGAGACCCTTGGAAGACTCAAATGAGCTTACCACCTGACCCAGTCATATCACTCCTGGGTATATACCCACAAAACTCATCTTACCACAGAGATACATGCACAGCCATGTTTATTGCAGCTCTCTTCACAATAGCAAAAAGCTGGAACCAACTCAAGTGCCCCTCAACTGATGAGTGGATAAAGAAAATGTGCTACATCTACACAATGGAGCTCTATGCAGCAGTAAAGAAAGATGACATCATGAACTTTGCAGGTAAATGGATGGAACTAGAAGATATTATGTTAAATCAGAATATAGTTCTGATTACTGATGATTTTCAACACATTTTGCTTCCTTTGATGATGGTATGCTATGTCCAAAATGAGAACGCTTTGGTGTTTGGAGTGTAGTTCTGGAGAGCACTTGGCTAAGCACATGTAAGGCCTTGGGTTCAGTCCCCAGTACTGACATCCCTATCTCAAGGATCAGTCAAGTGTTCTGTGAGCACTTTATCAATCTTTAAACAATAGTACTAGTCTGGGATGTAACCTTAAATCTGGCCATCCGTATAATTGCAAGGATTATAAATACTGAAATACTGCACAGTAGTTGTCTGCTGTCGTTTAAGTACAGGTGCTGCTCCTCATCTGCTGCTCTTCATGCTTTGCTTTGCACCTTGGTTTGTAAGATGGCGTCAAAGAATGTTGTTGACTATGAAGTGTTACAAAAGGCAACTTCTGGGCTGGAGAGATGGCCTAGTGGC
The DNA here is from genome assembly GCA_009823505.1 of Rhizomys pruinosus. Lineage (NCBI taxonomy): Eukaryota > Metazoa > Chordata > Mammalia > Rodentia > Spalacidae > Rhizomys > Rhizomys pruinosus. Next base: position 797,253 of record VZQC01002492.1, read on the forward strand.
TAAGAGCGCCGACCGCTCTTACAGAAGACCCGGGTTCGATCCCCAGCACCCACATGGTGGCGGAGAACCGTCTGTAACTCCAATTCCAGGAGAACTCCAGTTCCAGGGGAATCCGAGACCCTCTTNAACAAACGACGAATGGTATCCCTCATCTGTGGATGCTAGCACCAATTACCTAGTTGTAAGTATTTCTTGTGCAGGGCTCCTTGAGCTTTTGTTCAAGTAATTGGGAGTGATGCATATTGGAAAGAACAACAACAACGACAACAGAAAAGACTGCATCAAAGTACTGACTGAAACAGTGAACTTCTGCTCGAAACAGTCAACTTCTACATCGAGAATTTTGAGAAAAACTGAGAAAAAGATGAAAAACATGTTTGGCAGAATGCACGAGCTCTGGTGGGGTGGGGGAGCAGGGAGGGGGACACAGGTTTAGATTTTATTTATAACATAATCTTGTACAAAAAATTATACATATCAATAAAAAAAAAAAAAGAAGAAAAACTATACACCTAGTTGGACATAGGACCAATATCTGTAGTCCCAACTCCTAGAGAAGCTGTGTTAGGAAGATCACTTGTGCTTAGGAGTTCAAGGTCAGCTTGAGCAACATAAAAAGAAAGGAAGGAAACACGGAGGGAGGAGGGAGGAGGGGAGGGAAGAAAATTGGGAGGATGTGGTTTATTCATACAATAGAATACTATTCTGCTATAAAGAGAATGAAATATTGGCACATAATACACCTGGGATGAGCCCTGAACACACCATGCTAAGCCCTGAACACAGCATGCTAAACCCTGAACACACCATGCTAAGCCCTGAACACACCATGCTAAGCCCTGAACACAGCATGCTAAGCCCTGAACACACCATGCTAAGCCCTGAACACAACATGCTAAGCCCTGAACACAACATGCTAAGCCCTGAACACAACATGCTAAGCCCTGAACACAACATGCTAAGTGAAGAAAGCCAGACAGAAAAGATGAGCCACGGTGTGGTCCATATGAAATTTCCAGAGTAAATAAAGCAACGCAGGAAGAAATAGGGTCAGTAATTGCCAGGAGCTGGGACTGGGGAGGACAGAGAGTGACTGCCAATAGACACAGGGTTCCTTTGGGAATGATGACAATATTGTGAAATTCCACAGTTTTGATTATTCCATAGTTAATTCCATAGATAATACTAAGATCATCATTGTATGCCTCAAAACGTAAATATTAGGGCATGAAAATGACATCAATTTAAAAATTCCTTTGTCGCCGAGCGTGGTGGCGCACACCTTTAATCCTAGCACTTGGGAGGCAGAGGCAGGAGGATCTTTGTGAGTTCAAGGCCAGCCTGGTCTACAGAGTGAGTTCCAGGACAGCTGGGACTACAGGGAGACCCTGTCTCAAAAAGACCAAAAATAAATAAATAAATAAAAAATAAATAAATAAAAATTCCTTTGTCAAAGAATGGGGGAAATATCTGCAGATCACTTATTTGATAAGGAACAAATATTCAAAATATATAAGCCACTCCCATAACTGAAAAACAAGTCAACAAAGGTTATATTCAGCGTGGGCTGCAGATATCACTCAGTATAGAGAATTCTCCTAGAGCATGTAAAGCCCTAGACTTGATCCTCAATATTGAAGAAAGAAAGGAGGCAAAGAACTTGATAGATATTTCTCCAAAGGTGATACAAAAGCCAGTAAGCACATGGAAGGGAGCTTAACATTACGGCTAGGGAAGTGTGAGGCAGGAGCACAGTGAGACGCTACGTCACGTCTGCAAGGGTGACTGCTACCAAATAAATAAAATAGCAGGTTGGCATGGATATGAAGAAATCAGAACCCTTGGGCGCTGTGAATAAGGATTTAATATGAGTGTGCAGCTGGACAGATGACTCAGCAATTAAGAGTGCTTGCTGCTCTTGAGGACGATCTGAGTTCAGTTCACAGCACCCACAGAGGGCGGCTCATGCCAGCTATAACTTCAACACCAGGGAAATCTGATGCCCTCTTCTGACCTCCAACACACCTGTGGTATACACACTCACACACAAGCACATGAACAAAAGAATAAAAAATGGTGCAGCTGTGGCAAACATCAATTAATGAAATTTCTCAAAAAATTAAAAATACAGCCAAGTGTGGTGGTGCACACCTTTAATCCTAGCACTCGGGGGGGGGGGCAGAAGCAGGTAAATGTCTGTGAGATTGAGGCCAGCCTCAAGTTCTATTTAGTGAGTTCCAGGTCCAGCTGGTGGCGTACAGAGAGACCCTGTTCTCAAAGACAAAAGGAACCGGACTGGAGAGGTGGCTCAGAGGTTAAGAGCACTACACTGCTCTTGCAGAGGAACATGGTTAGGTTCCCAACACCCATGGCTAGCTACACAACCATTAAACACTTGTTCCAGGTGTTTCCATGTCTTCTTGTGACTTCCAAGGGCATTACACAACACAGGGCACTTACACATATTACGAAAACAACTTCATACACATAATCCAATATAACATAAAAAAAAATTTTTTTTTGTCTTTTTTTGAGAACAAGGAGGTCTCCAGTAGCCCCAGCTTGTCCTGGAACTCAATCTGTAACAGGCTGGCCTTGAACTCACAAAGATCCGCTGCCTCTCTGCCTCCCAATTTGCTAGGATTAAAGGCAGCGTGCATTGTGAGCCACCAAACCCAGCTTTTTTTAAATATTTTTTTATATTTATTTTCATATGTTTATTAATGTTATGTCTGCTGTAGGTTGGTGACCCATTCCTGCATTGCTGCGGAGGCAGAAGGAGGAGCGTTAGATTCCCTGGACTAAACGTAAAAGACGGTTTTCAGACGCCATATGGGTGCTGGTGATCGAACCGGGTCCTCTGCAAGAAGCAGTCTGGCACTCTTAATGCTAGGCTATCTTCCAGCCCCCAATATTTTAAATTTTTTAAAAAAAAAAGTGGGCATTTGGTTGGGCATGCCTTTAATCCTAGCATTCGGAGGCAAAGGAGGTGGCTTGGGGCTTCAAGGCGCCTGGTATACGCGTGAGGTTCCAGGACAGCTGGGGCTACAAGGGAGACCCGATGTCTCGAAAGACCAAAAAAAAAAAAAAGACAAATTTGAAGTTAAAAATAGGATTAAAACCGGTTGTGTGGTATACTCTCTCTGTGTTCAAGGCTAGCTTTGTCTACATATCGAGTTCCAGGCCAGCTGGGGCTACAGGGAAACCCTGTCTGATATTTGCAGATATCACAGTCCTCAAAGCTGCTCACTGGCAGCCATGGTAAACCCTACGATGTTCTTTGATGCCACCATTCATAGTGAGTACGTGCACTGTTTGTAAACAATATTCCAAAAATAGCAAAAAAAAAAAAAAATTGGTGGTGCTCTGAGCTCTGGAAAGAAGTTGGCTCTAAGCGTTCCTGCTTTTGCAGTGTTCAAGGATTCATGTGCCAGGGCAATGATGTCACAACACACAATAGCTCTGACCAGAAGTTCATGTGGAGGGAGAAACTGATGGCAAGAACGTCATCCTGAGGAATGCGGGACCAAACACAAACTGTCTACAGGCATTCAGCTACACTACCACATCCCAGTGGCTGGATAGCAAGCACGTGGTCTCTGGGAGGGCAAAAGCTACAGAAACAGGGTGGAACCCATGCTGCTTTGGGTCCAGGAAGAGCAGGACAAGCAGGACTGTCACCGTGGCCAGCCGTGGACAACCCTGATACATGTGACCTGTTAAGTTATCTCTACCACCAGACAAGCCCTTCTGCACCTCAGAAGAGTGTGCTTCCACCCATCTGCCCGCGACATCCTGTAATATCGTGTTCTCACTGCAAGCTGGGCTCTGTGCATCCCCTATTTCCTTCCAGTTCTGCCTGGAATGTACAGAGTTAGATGATGATGATGATGATGATGATGATGATGAATAACAGCAACAGCAGCAACAAAAAAATTACAGTATGACCCAGCCACTCTACTTCTGGGTATATACAAAAGAACTAAAAACAGGACTTGAGACTGCTTTTTGTTGTTGTTGTGGTTTTTTTTAATTTTTTAATTTTATTTATTTGTATGTGTATGAAGTACTGTCTGCATTGCAAGTCTGTGCACCCGTGTCGTTAGCAAATGCCTCGGGAGGTCAGAAGAGGGTGTCAGAATTCCCCTGGAACTGGAGTTCTCCTGGAATGGAGTTTCAGACGGTTTTCGGCGCCATTGGGTGCTGGGGATCGAACCCGGGTCCTCTGCATATAAGAGTCTGCGCTCTTAACCGCCTAGGCCATCTTCCAGCCCCCTGTTTTTTTTTTTTTTTTTATTATTTTTTTTTTTTGGGACAGGGTTCTCCCTTAGTCCCAGCTGTCCTGGAACTCACTCTGTAGACAGGCTGGCATTTGAACTCACAAAATCCGCCTGCCTCTGCCTCCCGAGTGCATACGGATTAAAGGCATGCGCACCACGACCGGCTTTTATTTTTTCTTTAATTGTGTATGAATGTACTGTCTGCATGTAGGTTTGTGCATCCGTGTCATGCAAATGCCGGCAGAGGTCAGAATAGATGCGTCAGATTTCCCTGAACTGGAGATCAAAGACGGTTCTTAGCCCCAATGTGGAGTGCTGGGGATTAACCTGGTCCTCCAAGAGCAATGGGAGCTCTTCGACCTGCTAGCATTCTCCAGCCCATGAGAGGACGTTTTGTTTGTTTGTTTGTTTGATTGTTTTTAATTTTTTTTTTAATTTTATTTATTTCTCTGTAGTGTGTATAATGACTGTCTGCATGCAGTTCATGTTGCAGCCGTGTCGTGCAATGCTACGGAGGCAGAAGAGGGGTGTCGGATTCCCCCCTGGAACTGGAGCTTCTCCTGAGATTGGAGTTTATAGAAATGGCTCTCAGCCGCCATGTGGTGCTGGGGATCGAACCCGGGTCCTCTGCAAGAGCGTCGGTGCTCCTAACCGCTAGGCCATCTCTCCAGCCCATCGTTATTTTTTTTTTTTTAAGTTTTTTCCTGGGCCTTGGATTCCCAGGTACCATTACAAGTTAGCATTTTATTTTTATTTTTAATTTTTATTTTTATGTGTATGAATGTACTGTCTGCATGTAGGTTGGTGCACCTGTGTCGTGCAATGCTGTGGAGGTCAGAAGAGAGTGTCGGACTCCCCTGGAACTAGAGTTAAAGACGGTTCTCAGCTGCCATGTGGGTGCTGGGGATCGAACCCGGGTCCTCTGCAAGAGCAGTCGGTGCTCTTAACCGCTAGGTTATCTCTCCAGCCCCCCCAGAGAGACTGTTTTTAAGATGAGTGTATTGGCACACACCTTTAGTCTCTGGGAGATGGAGACCAGCCTGCTCTACGTAGTAGTGGGTTCCAGGTCCTCTGCCAAAGTAGTCAGTGTTCTTAACTGCTGAGCTATCTCTCCAACCTCCAGACTTGAGATTATTTGCATAGCCATGTTTCAAAGCAGCATTGTCGCCGAGGTATGGCAGTATACTCTGTAAACCCAACACTCAGAAGGCCAAGGCAGAAGGATTGCCATAAATTCAAAACAGCCTGAGTTACATGCCTCAAAAACAAAGCAGCATTAGGGCTGGAGATGGAGCGCAGTTGGAGCTCTGCTGGCATAGCACACATAAAGGCCTGAGTTTGATTCTCCAGCACCATTTACAATCCCAGCACCAGGAGGTGGAGGCAGGAGGGTCAGAAGTTCAAGGGCATCCTCAGCTACACAGTGAGTTGAGGCCAGCCTGGGCTACACAAGACTATCTTTTCAAAAAAAAAAAAAGTACTCCCCACACATAAACACAAAATTAACAAAGTAAATTAAAACAACAAAAACGCAAAAGTTGTTCAGCTGGCAAGATGGATCAGCAGGTAAAGGAGTTTGCTGCACGGTCTTGGCAATATGAATTAGATCACGGGAACTCCTAGAACGGTGAGTGGAGAGCACTGACACCACGCAGCTGTTCTCTGACCTTTACATGGACAGCCAGTGCCATGTGCACACCTCACATCATCCTCACACAATATAATTTATTTTATTCTTGTTTTATTTTTTTGGTCTTTTCAAGACAGGGTCTCTCCGTAGCCCCAGCTGTCCTGGAACGTGTTCTGTAGACCAGGCTGGCCTTGAACTCACAAAGATCCGCCTGCCTCTGCCTCCTGAGTGCTAGAATTAAAGGTGTGCACCACCACGCCCGGCACAATATAATTTTTTTTTTATGTGTACGAGTGTACTGTCTGCATGTAGGTTGATGCACCAGTGTCATGCAATGCTGTGGAGGTCAGAAGAGGGCTTCGGATTCTCCTGGAATTGGAGTTAAAGACAGTTCTTAGCTGCCATGTGGGTGCTGGGAATCGAACCCAGGTCCTCTGCAAGAGCAGTCGGTGCTCTTAGCCGCTGAGCCATCTCTCCAGCCCCACAATACAATATAATTTTAAAGTCATTAAAATGGATGCAGAGATGGCTCAGCCGTTAGGAGCGCAGCTTTCGCCAAGGAGCCAAGTTCAGTTCCCAGAACCCACGTCAGGCAGCTCAAACCACCTGTAACTCCAGTTCCAAGAGAGCCAAGACTCTTTTCTGGAGGTCAGGGGACCTAAATCTTTTAAAAATACAGTTTTCAAAAATTAATACATCCAAGACAAAACTGATCTCTCCCAGATCTGATCCACCCACATCCACTCTGCCCATCTTGGAAAGTGACAGCTCTGTCTTTCCCAGTGCTCCCACCATGAAGGCTTAGTGGGTAAAAGCGCTTGTGGTCAAGCCTGACAGTCTGAGTTTAATCCGTAGAACTACACGTGGTAGAAAGCGAGAAGTGACCCTCCTAAATTGTCCCCTGGCCTCCACAAGCTCCTCCTTTCATAAATAAATACATGTAATTTCTTTAAAATTCTTGGAGCCAAGCTTTCGTCCTTTCATTTCATTCTGATCCACTCCCAACTCCTATTGGCTGAGCCACATTTCCAGAGCCCCTCCTCTTTCTGCTACCCCATCAGTCTGCCCATCATCTCCACGTTGGGTCCGCTCTCTCCTTGAGATGCTGCACAGCTTCTCCCGTTCGCTTTTGGCTTTCTACTGTGTCTTCTTGCACTGAAATCCATCGATCTCTTCCTTTGTGGCCTGCAGGGGTTTGCGCTAAACTTAGAAAGATCTAGTTCTCAGTGTTTCCCCAGTACCTCTAAATATTGCTGAGACAGACGCCAGCTGTCAGTTTCTACTGATTGATTTAGAGGCGGGGTCTCATTCTGTGGCTCAGACTGACCAGGAACTCACCCTGTGTCCTAAACTGACAAGCGCTGGGGCTAAGGCCTGACCACGCACCCGGCTGGTCTCCTCGCCGGGGCCCCGCCTCTCTGGCCTTTCAACCCTTCTGCTCAGAACTGTCCTGTTCTGGGCGGTTCCTGGGGTTCCTGAGACCTCCCCTCCAGGGCTCCCCGCGACCCACCGCCTCGGGAGCTTCCCGGGCGGACACTCGCCTGCACCCGTTACCCTTCGGAGGGCCCCGCAGTTTTTTACAGAATAACTAGCTGGGTGCTGGGGAGATCGCTAGGGAGCGTCGGGTGGACGGTCCCCTGAGACACGCCTCTTCCCACTACTGGAAAAAGGCCATACTTGGCCTGGCGGGAGCAGTCTTCACCCGACTTGCGGAGCAGCGGGGAAGGTAGGGTGAGGTCTGAGAACTGCGGACCTCTGACTCTGCTCACACGCCCCAGGCGCAGGCGGCGTCGAAGACGAAGGGCTGGTCCCACAGCACTCCGGCTTCCGGACTTGCAAGCAGAGACCTTATAAGGCCCGGCGCGCAGCCTGGCCACGCCCTTGAGACCCCGCCCCCAGGTTCTCGTGGCCCCGCCCCCGGGCCCGCCGCGCACATTCTTCTGCCTTGTAAGGCCGCGCCGCCTCGCTGTGCCGACCCCGCCCCCCGCGCCCGGAGCTGAGACCAGAGCCACCGGCCGGCAGCCCGCTCTAGGCACCCGCCAGCGCCGTCTTCGCACCAGGTGGGAGCCCGCTCGGCGCCCCGGCCAGGGCGTCTACAGTAGGTGGTCTGCCGAGCCCACCCGGCCGTCAGGGGGCTGCGGAGCGGGATGTCGAGGGCCTGCCGGCTTGCATAGCGGAGTGGGCTGGGGTCGGATAGGGACCAGACTGTTCCTGGCCCTTGGGCAAGGGACCAGGCTGCCTGGGTGTGGCGATGCCAGGGAAGGGGGTGCCGCGACTCCCTGCCTCAGTAGACCCCTGTGCGTGAGAGGAGGAAACTGCTAGGCTCCCCTCACTTCCGGAGCACAGGTTTGACGACACCCCAGGCTGTGTGCCTTGAACACACTCCAGGCTTTCCCTCTCTGGGTCCTTTGCTCAGGTGCGTCGAGAGAGTGGGCTTCTGCCAAGGGCCCTGCCAGACTTCCCTCCTAGGCATCCAGACAAGGATGGGGAGGTGTTGGTCCTTCACAACCCTCCCAGGAACAGGGAGTGACTGTCTCTGATGAGCTGGTTTAAGAGCAGAACATGGGACATTGCCCAGATACGGGGACTAGTAATGGGTAAGGGGCACAGGCCTGGTCTGGCATCTGCCCAGCTGTCAGCTGTTATGGGTAGGAAGATGTCTAGTCTTGGCCAGGTAAGCAGAGAATATGGCTCCAGGGCTTGTCCCTTACCCACTCAGCCAAGCCTAGAAACTGCCTAACCACAGCACTGGGCCCCTCAACTGCAGGAGGCTCACAGACATCCGCTCAGAACAAGTGTTTCCTTTGTTACGGCTTCGAGGGCACCCACTGACCAGCCTAGCCAGGTGTCCTGGCTCCCAGCTGGCCTCCGGCTCTCTCATGAGCCTACTCTTCTTTCTTGGGGGCCGCTGCTTCCCAGGATTGCAGGGATGGACAGGACAGCCTTGTACAGCTCCAAATACATGGCGGATGAGGACAGGGGAGTGGTAGTTGTGACTGTAGAGGTTGTATGGCGCCTGCTGGGGAGTCTGGCCATGCCTACCCAAGAGGTCTGCAGACAGGAGGGGCTGGGAATGATGAAGGCCATCACAGCCTCTGCTGGGCCCAGTGGACTCCTCTGTACATGCTGGCAGTCCATGTTCCCAGAGGACACTGGGCTGGGGAAGGATCAGGCTCTAAGCCACAGTAGAGGAAGGGGCCAGCTTCCAGGGACAACATTCCCACTCTTAGCCCTGCCAACTCCCATCCAGGTTGTGGCTAAGGAGGGTTTCTTTTTTTTTTTTTTCTTTTTATTAATTTTATTTATTTCTGTATGTGTATGAATCTACTGTCTGCATGCAAGTCTGTGCACCCGTGTCATGCAATGCTGCAGAGGTCAGAAGAGGGTATCGTATTCCCCTGGAACTGGAGTTCTCCTGGAATTGGAGTTTCAGACAGTTCTCAGCCACCATGTGGGTGCTGGGGATCGAACCCGGGTCCTCTGTAAGAGCGGTTGGCGCTCTTAACCGCTAGGTCATCTCTCCAGCCCCAGCTAAGGAGGGTTTCTATCAATCTATCCAGCACCACACAGGAAACACCAAGGCCTGGTGAGTGGTGTGGGGACCCAATGGCCTTTACACAGCTACAGTCTCAAAACTGTAGGCAGATGTGGCCCTGGGGATGTGCTGCATTGTGAGACAGAGGCCTGAAAGTGTGTCAGGAAGGGGCGCAGGCACAGGAAAGAATGGGAGCCACACTGGGGCCTTGAGCAAAAACAGACACTAGGTCTTGAGATATCTTCTCCTTATAAGGTATGATGGGTCCCTAGCCTCAGTTTCCCCGTCTGTACAGTGAAGCTCACACAACCTTTCCATAAAGCTGGCATCTACTAGCCTGTGGCTGTGGCTGTCGTAGTGGTAAGGTAAGGGGGACAGGTCTGCTGTAGTGTTGGCTATGAAGGCACAGTTGGGAGAACAGCACCTGGGGGCCCCCAGAACTGGGCTAAAAGAGAACATGCTGTAGAAGAGGGTCTGGAAGGAAGGCCTGGAAGTGGCCGTGGAATACCAGAGATCAGTGTGGAAGGATGACCTCTGTCATCAGTCATCAATGATCATGGGAAGGCCCAGGTCGGAAGGGCTGGGAGAACTCACTGGAGCCTTGAATGTCAGGCTGGAACCCTAGATTTGCTCTCTGGGGAGCTGCAGGAACCTTCTAAGGGTCCAAAGTGACAAGTGAAGGTCTGCCTTTGATGGGATTGGGAGAGACTGGCTGGAGGCCAAAAGGCCAGCTCTAGGTGGACCGGGGGGCTCAGCCTAGCGTCCCTCACTGCATGAGAAGCGACGGAGGGCCCAGGGTGGAGCTCTCACCCACCTGGGGCCGGTCGGGCTCCCTGAAAAAGACAGCTGGACTTCACAGCCCAGAGCCCGGGGGTGGGATGGAAGAGGGTAGCAGATGGGATAACAGAGGGGTGGAGAGGGCTGGGGGAGGACAACGAATGTCAGGAATGCAGTGCCGCTGCCCCCCCCCTTCCAGCAGGGCCCTCCCTGCCTCCAGCTTGTCACTCAGATGATGCACCTTAATTCTTGGCACTAAGCCAATCCTAATGTTTCACCTACTCAGAGCAAAATTAGCTCTTTCTCTGCCCAGTACCACTTCAGGGGCTCTTTGGCCACCAAGTTAACTAATCCTCGATACAGGCAACATAGGGGAACTTACTCAGGATCATAGCCCACAGGCTTTCTTGTGATGAGCTGGATGGCTGAAGCGCCAAGTCTGTGGGAGGCCTTGAATGGCAAGCCTAGAGCTGAAAGTCGAGGCAGGCCAATTCCAGGCCGCTGGTCATTGCCCCACACCCTTCCTGCAGGAAAGCCCTAACTACCCGAAGCCAAGATGTCTAGCAAGAGGGCCAAGGCCAAGACCACCAAGAAGCGGCCCCAGCGGGCTACATCCAACGTCTTCGCCATGTTTGACCAGTCCCAGATCCAGGAGTTTAAGGAGGCCTTCAATATGATTGACCAGAACCGTGACGGCTTCATTGACAAGGAAGACTTGCACGACATGTTGGCCTCTCTGGGTGAGCAAGACTAGACAGACCGGGATCAACGTGGAGCAGGCATAGGGGCTGCTTGGCACTTCCTGTGAAATGAGATATGTGGTACCACCCTAGAGAGTGCTCTGACTGTGCCCACTTAACAGAGGGAGACTGAGGCATGGGGTGGATCCAGCACAGGATTTGAACGCAGACTGACTGACTCTGCAGTGGGACTGTCTCAGGCAGATCTGTGCAGCAGGCTTCTGGTAACATTAAAGAAAGGGGCCAGCAACTGCATAAAAAAAAGATTTGTACAAATGGAGAAACTGAGGCCCAGGGGGGCGGCCAGAGCATCCCTCTCTGCTCCCAGTGACATTCCCCAAATCAGGATCTTAGGACAAAAGGGCTCAGGAATCAAGTCCTGGCTGCTGTTGCTCAGAGGAGCAAACTGAGGTGTCCAGGGTGCATCCCATCCCTCCCTGCGTGCTGACAGACAGCTGCCCTTAGCTCCAGTCCCTAGTATAACTTTCAATGGACCAAGAATACCAGGACCAGATGCCAGCCAGGAAGGAAGGGGGACCCACCATGCGAGTTAAGCTATGCTGCTGGGTCAGACCACCTTAATCAGTCCCTGGAACTGCCTTTGCCATTGGTCTGTGTAATGGGCCTTGTATATACGCACAAGCCTGGTGGGAGACTGGCAACCCAGACTGGGAAGGAGGGCGCCCATCTTCTCCAGCTGCAGGTTGGGGGCTCCCAACTTTCTGGAAGGGGAAAACTGTGTCCAGGAGAGGAGAGCTTGCCCTATGTAACACACTGGGGTCCTCCTGGGATCATAGTTCTTCTGGGGTCTTTCGTTTTTCCAACCCATGAACATATAGCAAGAAGCATGAGGCTAAGAAGGGGCAGGGACAGGCATGTGGGGATTCTCCCATTTTTCAGGCAGCACTCTGCATTTAGGGCTTCAAACCCCTGATGTAAACAGCTACCTAGAGAAGCAACTGTATGATGGGTCTACAGATCAGACATGGCCTTGTCTTGTGCTTAAAGAACAGTGTCAGGCTGGAGAGATGGCTGGGAAGTAAAGAGAACTGGCTGCTCTTGCAGAGGAACTGGGTTTGGTTCCCAGCACCGACACAGCAGTTAACAACCACCCGGAACTCCAGTTCCAGGGGATCTGACGCCCTCTACTGGCCTCCGTGGGCACTGTACACATGGGTCCACTTACATACATGCAGACAAAACACTCATACACATAAGATAAGAATAAATTTAGGCCAGGCGTGGTGGTGCACACCTTTAATCCTAGTACTCCGGAGGCAGAGGCAGGTGGATCTCTGTGAGTTCAAGGCCAGCCTGGTCTACATAGTGAGTTCCAGGACAGCTGGGGCTACAGGGAAACCCTGTCTCAAAAGACAAAAAATAAAAATAAATAAATAAATGTAAAAAACATTTTTCTGGGTGAGACTGGACAGATGGCTCAGTGGGTAAGCATACTGGCTGTTCTTGCAGATGACCTGGGTTCAATTCCCAGCACCTACATGGCGGCTAAAAGGATAGCAAGTAAAATAATAACATTTACAGGTATCACCTTAACCCTTGGGTGGATCAGCAAAGATAGTAATTGAGCCACTGTCACACAGCAGCAGTGTGGCAGAGCTGGATCTAAACCCAGCAGTTTGCTGCAGCATCGAGAGCTGTGCCAGTGGTCCTCGTGAGAGTTTTGTCATTGTTTTGCTTTTGAGGCAGAGTTTCTCTGTAGTCCCAGCTAGCCTGGAACTAGCTATATAGACCAGGCTTGCCTAAGTCTCACAGAGATCTGCCTGCCTCTGAGTGCTAGAATTAAAGGTGTACACCACCACACCCAGCTATCATGAGACTTTTGATAACTGTTGTGTTATTGTCACAATTTTTTTTTATTAATTTTATTTATTTCCGTATGTGTATGAATGTACTGTCTGCAGGCAAGTTTGTGCACCCGTGTCGTGCAATGCCGCGGAGGTCAGAAGAGGGTGTCGGATTCCCCTGGAACTGGAGTTCTCCTGGAATTGGAGTTTCAGACGGCTCTCGGCCGCCATGTGGGTGCTGGGGATCGAACCCGGGTCCTCTGTAAGAGCAGTCGGTGCTCTTAACCGCTAGGCCATCTCTCCAGCCCTATTGTCACAATTCTAAGACACAGGAAACGGAAGTGTAGAGCTAAGATTTAAATTGATGCCTGTATGGCACTAAAGCTTGCTGATTTAGCCATTTCTGAAACTGTCTGGAATTCAGGGACAGACTGACTAGGTTCAGTTGCTAACCCTATTCCTTATTTGCTGTGTGATCTTGGATAAAGTGCCTTGCCTCTCTGTGCCTCAGTTTCTGGCCTGTGAAGTAGGGGTAAGGATGCTTTCAGCACTGTGGTGAGGATAAAATGCAGCAAGACACGTGGTGCCCAGGCCCAGCAGCCTCAGAGGCTTTACACTGTGGTGCTCGTGACCAACGGCTAACCTCCAGGTCAGACCTGGAACTGCTAGGGGAGCCAGGAACTTGTGGCACCCCCTGCATGCCTGGGGCAGGCAGGGAACCAGCTGCCCAGGCTGTGGAGAGAACTAGTGACAAGCAGACACAATGCCCACCCCACCCACAGGGAAGAACCCCACAGACGAGTACCTGGAGGGCATGATGGGGGAGGCACCGGGGCCCATCAACTTCACCATGTTCCTCACCATGTTCGGAGAGAAGCTGAACGGCACAGACCCCGAGGACGTTATCCGCAACGCCTTCGCCTGCTTTGACGAGGAGGCCTCAGGTCAGTCAGTGCACGGTGCAGGCCTGGGCAGGGCCGGGCCCCACCAAAGTACTCAGTGCTTGCAGGGGCTGGAGCCAAGGCAGGGGCACAGGGGTGGGGCTGGCCGTCCAGCCGTAGGTGCCCTGCTCCCAAAGGCCAGACCGGAAGTCAGTGTCTCTGGTTTCTGAGCCCACACGTCTATCAAGACTTCTCACCCCCCACTGCGCCGGCGCAGGATGCACTCCCCTTGCTTAGACCTTTCTAGAAAGCAGGCCGTGCCTGGCTTACCCAGCTCGCCACAGCTAGTTTTCTCCCCACAGACACCACGGACAGTCCTGTAGAACGCTCTCTGAGCCTCTCCAAACCGTCCCACCCATGTCCTTTTCCCCCAAAGTGACTGGAGAGTGGGGTGGGCCTGCTTGACCCCTCTCCAGCTGTGAGGTCTGCTGGGGGGAGGGGCCCAGGCCGAGCGCATGCTCTCACAGACCTTGCCCTGCCCTAGGCTTCATCCACGAGGACCACCTTCGGGAGCTGCTCACCACCATGGGGGACAGGTTCACAGATGAGGAAGTGGACGAGATGTACCGCGAGGCACCCATTGATAAGAAAGGCAACTTCAACTACGTGGAGTTCACCCGCATCCTCAAACATGGCGCCAAGGACAAAGACGATTAGCCTACTCTCTACCTTCCTAATGCCCAGGCCCCATTCCAGTCACCCCCGACACTCACACACTCGACTGTACCCGCTCTGTGCCACAGCCACAGCCCTCTCCATAAGAGGTTAGAGTCTCAGCTCCTAGGGCAGGAAGTGAGACATGGGACACATGGGGTGAGGCAGGGGTACAAGGAGACTTAAGGCAAGTGCTCCTACCATGACCCCTGCAGGGAAGGACCTTGGTGTGGGAGGTGAGCCAAGGGCAGGACCAGCAGTCGGGGAAGCCCTGGAGATGACCAGTCTCAGCCGTGCCCTCACGTTTCTGGGTTGTCTCCAGGAGGAGAGCGGCCTTGACCTGGTGTCAGACACTAACCCCTAGCATCCCACAAAGACACACACATTCACCTTGTCCCTTCAGAGGATGGCAACCCTCCACCATACCTGTCCAATTCCCAGAGCACACCCACCCCCAAGGGGTACACAGAGGGGGGTTGTCTGGGGGGATGCAGTCTAATACAAGGCTGAACACTGCCTCAGGTCTGTGTGTCTCTGACTATGGGGAAATAAGGGCCCCTGTCCCCTCCTCACCTTCCTTTCCTCCCACCCCAGAGGCTGCCCTAATGCACCACTACCCGCCTTCATCCAGACGAAGGGCCAGGGGTCCTCCAGCCACATGGTCCTGAAGCCTCAAGAACCAGGGAGCACCTGAGGCCAAATTCTACAAACAGAAGGGATATAGGCCTCCTGGGTGGGAGATCCATGGGGTTCACCATAGGTCATATGGTGGTTAAGTTTCAGCCTCTGGATGAGGTCAGAGGTCAAGGTCACACAGTCTTCAGGGCTAAAGTCCTATTTCTAGTTCACGGCACTGCACTGGGGAAGCCAAGTGGTCTTGAAATCAAGGGGGACTGTAAAGGACAGTGAAGAAGTTGGCGTTCCAGTAGCTCGGGGAGTGACCAGTCCCCAGCCCTGGCTGCTTCCCTCACTCTGTCCCTTTCCAGGCAGCCACAAGGCATGGTCCCCCTCAGCAGAGAGAGAGGGTGGTGCAGGCTTGGGACCTGCAGTGTAGCAGGCCTCAGCCTGGCTTGTCCCACCCCTGTACACAAGTCAGGCAGGGATGGGTCCCCACTGTATGTGAATGATGGAGACACTGACAACCCGGCCCAGAAAGTAAAGCCTGGAACTGCCTGGGCTCATCCAGTGTGGGCAGTGGGCTGCAGCTGTCCCATTTGACTCCAGCAGAGGTCAGGGGATGGTTCTGGACCCTGAGTGAGCCTGTCACCTTCTGGGGAGGGGGAGGGCAGGCAGCCACAGCACACTGCAGAGACCTGGGCAGTGAAGAGATGTCACCTCAGCCTGGCGACTCTGCTCTCCTACAGGCCCCCACCCACCTCAGAACCAGGCCTGGATGCACATTCTCTCAGTTCCAAACTGACCCCCACAAGTCCTTGGTTCCAGCCCTGGATAGGACCAGGCCCAACAGGGTCCAAAACAGACCCAAAATACTGTTCTAGATTCAGTCCAGACCCTGAATGCCTCTCGCCCTGGCCTCTCACTGCTACCAGGCCCAAGAGATGGTCTTGGTGAGGGGATGGGCTCTGTGTGGCTTCTGGACTTCATACCCTCTATTTAGGCACCAAAGGCTTTTTGGCCTTTAGTGTCAGGAAAGCTGAGAATAGGTATGCTGGCTTATTCCTATAATCTCTGTACTCAGGAGGCTGAGGCAGGAAGATCACCACAAGTTAGGCCAGCCTGGGCTATAGAGACCCTATGTTAAGAAGAAGGGAGGAGGGGGGAAAAACAGTCCCTGGGCTTCCACCTTAGACAGGAGGCTCACGGCTCACATGTCCTCGTGTCCAGGAGAGGGGACGGAAGTGGCCCCACTGTGCTGGCTTCACAACATCCTAGGGATGAGAAGATGAAGAAAAGGGGGACGAGGAGGAGGAGTGTGCTGCAGAGGATGAGAAGCGGGGTGACCAGGAGTGGAGACCACGCAGCAAAAGCCGGGGGGGGGGGGAACATACCAACCAGCTCAAGAACCGGGAAGAAGGTGCCTTATGACGTGAGCAGCTTCAGGAAAGAGAACAGCTGCCCCAGCGAGAGCCACGGGCCGTAGTTCACATCTGTCGTCTCAACACTCAGGGAGGCTGAGGCAGGATGACCACCAGGAACTTTAGAGCCAGCCTGGGCTACAAAGTGAGACCATGTCTATAAATACAAGTTAATGGGTTTATCTTCTCTGGTAACATTTAGAGGTTACAGTGAAACACTCTAGATTAGAACTTTCTGAATTTAGCACAAACCCCAGAAGCCGTGGTTGATAGATTTCAGTGTAGGAAGACTAAAGTAACCATAGAGGTAAAAGCCACAAGCCAGGGCTGGAGAGATGTTCTTGCAGAGAACCTGGGTTTGTTTCCCTCTGTAACTACAGTTCTAGTGTATCTGATGCCCTCTTCTGGCCTCTGTGGGCAGTGCACAATATGGGTGCACCAAAGAAAAGAGAAGGAAGGAAGGAAGGAAGGAAGGAAGGAAGGAAGGAAGGAAGGAAGGAAGGAAGGAAGGAAGGAAGGAAGGAAGAGAGAGAGAGAGAAAGAGAAGAGAGAGGGAGGGAGGGAGGGAGGGATGAAGAAAGCCACAAGGCAATGGGAGGTACTGTGCAGCATTCTCAGGGGACAGCTGAAGAGCAGGAATTCTGGCTTGTACTCATGACATTTGGCAGCATCCACAAGTATTTTATGAATAAATTCACTGAAATGGAATAAGCTTTGCCAAAATTTAAACACATTTCCTGGCTTTTTTCCAGACTCACTGTAGGCATTAAAACCAAGGCAAAAGTTGGGTGTGGTGGCGCACGCCTTTAATCCCAACACTTGGGAGGCAGAGGCAGGTGGATCTCTGTGAGTTCCAGGTCAGCTGGGGATAAGGGAGACCCTGTCTCAAAAAGACCAAAACAAACAAACAAATAAACAAATAAATCAAGGCAAAAAGATTATGTCCTGCAAATCTTTTCCAACTTTTAAATTCTGGAATGACCAGATACTTTACTTTAGAACAAATTACAGTCTTACTGGAAAATATACCCCAAGAAGTTGGGGGGGGTGCTCTTTGAACTGTTTTTTTTTGGAGACAGGGTTTCCTATAGCTCAGACTGGCCTTGAACTCACTATGTAGCTGAGAATGACCTTGAACTCCTCCTTGTCCTGCTGCCTCTGCCTCCCAAGCGCCAGGATGACAGGCATGTGCCGTTAAGTCCAGTTTATGTAGTGCTGGGAATGGAACCCAAGGCCTCCTGCACATCAGGCAAGCATTCTACCAACTAATGAATCCCAGCCAACCTCTTCCTTCCTTTTTTTAAGTCTGTGTGTGTGTGTGTGTGTGTGTGTGTGTGTGTGTGCGCGCGCGCGCGCACGTGTGTACAAACCAGTACCACACATGCACATGGAGGTGAGAGGACAACTTTCTAGAGTAGACTCCCACCCTCCACCTTCTTGAAGCAGGGTCTGTCTTTCTGCTCCTGCGCTGCATAGTCCGGGCTAGATGCCTGGAGAGTCTCCTGCCAGTTTTCCTCTCCCTCCCTTCTTAGCACAGGAGTGCTGGGATTACAGCTGTAAACCACTGGATTTGGGGGAAGGTGTCCTCGGGCTTGTAGCTAGCACGTTAACCCACTGGGCCATCTCTCCCCGCTTCTTTTAGAAAAATATTCATTTGGGGCTGGAGAGATGGCTCAGTGGTTAAGAGCACTGACTGCTCTTGCAGAGGACCCAGGTTTGATTCCCAGCATCCACATGGTGGCTAAGAACTGTCTTTAGTGCTGGGCGTGGTGGTGCACACATTTAATCACAGTACTCAGGAGGCAGAGGCATGCAGATCTCTGTGAGCTCAAGGCCAGCCTGGTCTACATAGTGAGCTCCAGGCCAGCTGGGACTAAAGGGAGACCCTGTCTCAAAAAGACACACACACAAAAAAAAACCCAAAAAACAAAAAACATTCAATTATGTATGTATTGATTTAGTGTTATGTATGTATTGATTTAGTGTCTGTATATATGTTATGTATGTATTGATTTAGTGTCTGTATATGTTATATATATATATGTTATATATGTATTGATTTAGTATCTGTATATATGTTATGTATATATGTTATGTATGCATTGATTTAGTGTCTGTATATATGTTATGTATATATGTTATGTATGCATTGATTTAGTGTCTGTATATATGTTATGTTTATATGTTATGTATGTATTGATTTAGTGTCTGTATATGTGTTGGCATGTACATGTCATGGTAAGTGTGTGGAGGTCTAAGGACAACTTGTGGGAGTCAGTTCTCTCCTTCCACTATGCGAGTCCCCAGGATCGAACTCAGCTCACACAGCTTGGTGGCAAGTGACTTTACCTACTGAGCTATCTTGCTGGCCTTCAAAGAAACTTTTTCCCCTTTTTTTTTTTTTTTTTGGTATTTTTGAGGCAGGGTCTCCCTTTTAGTACCAGCTGTCCTGGAGCTCGCTCTGTAGACCAGGCTGGCCTTGAACTCAGCAGAGATCCACCTACCTCTACCTCCCACGTGCTGGGATTAAAGGCGCGCGCCACCACGCCCGGCTAAAGAAACTTTTATTCCACAGAGAAATAAATGAACAGTAGATAATAGAGAAATATCTGTCATACACAAATATCTTAGCTGATTAACAAGGTAGACATGGGGCTGGGGGTGTGGTTCAATTGGCAGAAGAGTGCTTGCCTAGCATGCATGAAGCCCTGAGTTTGCTCCCTAACCATGCATAAACCAGGTGTGCTGGCACATGCCTGGGATCCCAGCTCTGGGAAGGTAGAGACAGGAGAATTGGAAGTTTGAGGTCATCCTCAGCTACCTAGTGAGCTTGGAGACAATATGGAATATATATGACCCTGTCTCAAAAATGAGAGAGAGAGAGAGAGAGAGAGAGACAGAGAGACAGAGAGAGAGAGAGAAGCATTTTGAAGTGTGAGGAAACAAAAAGAGAAAGGGCAAATGACCCAGTATCTAAATTGCATCTTTTAGTTTTTTTTTTTTTTTCTGAGATGGAGGTTAGAAACTCTGTATGTTAACATATGTTCAACCTGACTGGTAGTGAGAAAAAAGTGCAAATTAGAAAGAATAAGCCGCTTTATACCCACCACATAGCCAAAAATGAGGAGAGTAAGAGGCCCCACTGCTCGCTGGTAAAGATGCAGGAAGAGAATCCTCCTGCACCAGGTGATGAAAAGAAAGACGGAACAGCAACCAGGCGTGAGTGCAGTTCAGCAACTCACACCCGCACACAGCCCAGAGGAATCACAGGCCAGGAAGGCGGGATAACACTTCCAGGAGAGGAAGCACCGGAGGTAGCAGGAAGCGGGAAGGAACCTAAGCAGGCCATGGAGTGTGACACTCCCTGCATAAAAGAGGACAAATGTCAACAGCATGGGGAGGGAGGATAGTGAGAGCTACTGTCCAGTAACATCGTGAAAGCAGTATGATGTTTGGGATGGGACAGAAAAGGAAATTAAAGGGGCGTGGAAAGGAAAAGAAGTCCTTTGCCCGGGGTCTGCTTGAAATCTCTCACCCGCTGATAGCCAAGATCCCAGCAGAATCAACGAAATCTGTGAAGACTGTCTACACAGAGCCAATTTTTGTTGGCTTTATTTTTAGAGATTTGTTTGTGTATGTGCCTGTGTATGTACCATGTGTGTGGAGTTGCCTGTGAAGCCCAGAGAGCGTCCGATCTCTGGAACTTGAGTTACAGGTGGTTGTGAGCTGCCTCTTATGGGTGCTGGGAACTGAACCCAGGTCCTTTTCAAGAGCAGCAAACATTCTTAACTGTTAAGCCATCTCTGCAATCCTCAATATTAATTTTATGCTTCATATATTCAAATATTTTATTCTATTTTTATATTTTATTATTTTTATTTTATGTGTGTTAGATCTGGGCTTCCCAGAATTCCAAGGGACACACAGATGTCCACTTCCTCCAGTCAATCTTCTGACCTCTTCCCCTGTACCTGAGGTCCCACCCCATGGCTATAAAT
Source organism: Rhizomys pruinosus (assembly GCA_009823505.1). Taxonomy (NCBI): domain Eukaryota; kingdom Metazoa; phylum Chordata; class Mammalia; order Rodentia; family Spalacidae; genus Rhizomys; species Rhizomys pruinosus. Next base: position 817,649 of record VZQC01002492.1, read on the forward strand.
GGGTGGGTCCCAGTCGCCATCTTGCTGCTTCTCCTGTTGTTGCCTCCTCCACCACGTGCCAACAGGTAGCCCGCCCTGGCGATGGAAGTAAACCATGTTCCTGGAGTGACTTAAGTCTCATGTGCCTTTTATCGGGGGTTTGCGTCTTTTTTTACTTTATTATTTTTATGTGTATGAATGTACTGTCTGCATGTAGGTTGGTGCGCCCGTGTCCTGCAACGCCGCAGAGGTCAGAAGAAGGCGTCAGATTCCCCTGGAACTGGAGTCAAAGATGGTTCTTAGTCGCCATGTGGGTGCTGGGAATCGAACTTGGGTCCTCTGCAAGAGCAGTTGGCACTTAACCACTGAGCCATCTCTCTAGCCCCGGTTTGCAAACCTAACATAATGGTGCCATGAACTCGGTCGAGGGCTGAGATATTTTGGATCAGGTAGAGCGCTGGCCAGCTCTCCCCTCGAAAAGAACCTAACTTTTTTTGCAACCCCCTGGGAATTGCCAGAAGCATGGAGAGCCAGCTTCCACATTTCACAGTAAGGTACCATTCTCTCTCTGCTCTCCTGTACTCTTTTTTTCTTTTAATTTTATTTTTGTATGTGTATGAATGTACTGTCTGCATGTAGGTCTGTGCACCCGTGTCGTGCAATGCCACAGAGGTCAGAAGAGGGTGTTGGATTCCCCAGGAACTGGAGTTCTCCTGGAATTGGAGTTTCAGACGGTTCTTATCCACCATGTGGGTGCTGGGGATCGAACCCGGGTCCTCTGCAAGAGCAGTCGGTGCTCTTAACCATTAGGCTATTTTTCCAGCCCTCTCCTGCACTCTTTCTCCCTCTCTCTCCACTTCTGCCTCTCCTGCTTTCTCCCTTCTCTCTCCGCTTTTCTTCTCAGCCTTAGCCTGCCACCATTTTGAACCTAATGAGACTTGTAGACTATCTCAGTGTGTTCCCGAGTTTGCCATGCTCCAAACCCTCTGCACATTTGGGACACTGAGACTGCGGACTGCTTGGGTGCTGTTCCATAATTGACTTCCCCTGTGTTCCAGGAAGCTGAGTCCACACACATGTGGGTCCCATTCTGTACTTCTGGGTTAAAGAAAGGACGCTTTCTTAACACTCAAAAGTACTTTTTTTTTGTTTGGTCTTTTTGAGACAGGGTCTCCCTGTAGCCCCAGCTGTCCTGGAACTCACTCTGTAGACCAGGCTGGCCTTGAACCCACAAAGATCCACCTGCCTCTGCCTCCCAAGTGCTAGGATTAAAGGCGTGCGCCACCACACCCGGCCCTCAAAAGCACTTTTAAAGCTGAGTTTTCCTAAACTGTTCTTCCTGCTCCGCAGGGCTTTGCTTCCCTCCCCCACCCCATGTGCCTAGATTGGCTCTGATATCTCCATCTCTCCCTCTCCCGACCTCTCTGCAACCTTAACAGATTTCTGCAGTAAAAGACTGCAACCTTAAATCCAAGCTTTTTTAAAAATTTAATTTTATTTATTTATTTATTTATTTATTTATTTATTTATTTATTTATTTATTTAAATGTACTGTCTGCATGCAGGTCTGTGTACCCGTGTAGTGCAATGCCGCAGAGGTCAGAAGAGGGCGTCTGATTCCCCTGGAACTGGAGTTCTTCTGGAATTGGAGTTACAGACTGTTCTCAGCCGCCATGTGGGTGCTGGGGATCGAACCCGGGTCCTCTGCAAGAGCAGTCGGCGCTTTTAACCGCTAGGCCATCTCTCCAGCACCCCCAAACTTTTTTTTTTTAATTTTATTTATTTTCGTATGTGTATGAGTGTACTGTCTGTCTGCATGTAGGTTTGTACACCCGTGTTGTGCAATGCCACGAAGGTAAGAAGAGGGTGTCGGATTCCCCTGGAACTGGAGCTAAAGACGGTTTTCAGCCACCATGTGGGTGCTGGGGATTGAACCCGGGTCCTCTGCAAGAGCAGTTGGCGCTCTTAACCACTAGGCCATCTCTCCAGCCCCAAATTCAACCTTTTTCACTCCTCCTTTCTACTTTTATTACCATCCCTTTTCCTCACTGGTTCCAACAGGAAAAGGTGGAACGAAGCTATGCCCGTGTCTATGCAATGGCCCATTTCCATGGTAGCTGTGCTAAACCACACCCACTTCTTCACAGTGGTCATATTAGCTATATTTACTGTTTCCACAGTACCTAAACCACTTCTCAGCCACCATCTTGACTATATGGCAGAAATGCCTTATTGGAAACTTAAATTTACATTGGAAGCTTATATATAACAGCTAACACCATGTTCTAATTCTTTTATAATTTATTTAATGGCATGTTCTGATCCTTTCACAATTTTGGTTTTTGGGTTTTTATATTGGATTATTATAAAAAGGCAATTGAGATTCAATTAATACATTTTTCTGATAGAGTAAACCGAGTTGTTTCTTTTTTTTTTTTTTTTGTCTTTTCGAGTCAGGGTCTCCTTGTAGCCCCCAGCTATCCTGGAACTCACTCTGTAGACCAGGCTGGCCTTGAACTCACAAAGATCCTCCTGCCTCTGCCTCCCAAGTGCTAGGATTAAAAGCGTGCGCCACCAGGCCCGGCCTATCTATGCTCCTTTTAAAATTGTTTAAGTTACTGGCACTAAAGAGATGACTCAGCGGTTAAGAGCACTAGCTGCCCTTGCAGAGGACCCAGGTTTAGTTCTTAGCATACACAGGGATGCTAACTCTCTAACAACCTTCCTTAACTCCAATTCCAGGGGGTCCAGTGCCTCTTCTGACCTCTGTGCGTGCACCTATGTACACACAGGCAATACACTCATACATATAAAATAATGAAAATAATAAATAAAAACTAAAATTTACTTATTTTGTTAATTTATTATTGATTGATTGATTGATTGATTGTGTGTGTGTGTGTGTGTGTGCACCCATGTTTTCCAGCCCATATGTACCTGCTGTGGGAACACATGTGGAAGTCAAAAGACAACTTGCAGGAATTAATTCTTTGCTTCTACATTGTAGGGCCTGGAGATTGAACTCAGGGTCATCATGCTTAGCAGCAAGTGTCTTTATCAGCTGAGCCATCTCACCTTTTTTGGTCTATGTTCTCTCTCTCTCTGGTCTTTTTGAGTATCTATGTACTCTTTTTTTTTTTTTTTTTTTTTTTTTTTTTT
>VZQC01002492.1:844092-902222 GCA_009823505.1 Rhizomys pruinosus
AAACAAAACAAAACAAAACAAAACAAAAATACTATTCTAAAGTGAAAGGAGGGAAAAAAATACAAGTAAATGGCACTAAGAAATAAAGAAGAGTCTCTATGTTAATACTAGATAAAATGGAATTCAAGGCCTTTGTGTTTTGTGTGTGGGATATTTGATCACTAGGTGGATCATCTTTGGGGTGGACAGAAAGGCTTTTTGTCAGGCCTATGGGGTGCATTTCTGAATATCTGGAAATATTTGGTTGGCCGGAGCTGGCCCCAGGACTTGTAGAGTCACTTTAAGCTTTTTATTTTGTGGTGATCTATTTGGGGGAACTACCCTGTTTGACTGGATGGGCATAAATATTCAAAGTTTAGTAGAAAATAAGATACTTGTACTAGATTGACGTGGTTAAATGTTTCTAGAGTGGAATGGTATAAACATTAAAGCCAGTTTACTAATGGTCTAAGTGGGATTATACCCATGCATGGTTGTGGTTGGTTTTTGGTCCATTCCTGGCTTGTACTGGACTTCCAGTTGTAGATTCAGATTAAAGGAGCATAGACAAGCAATGGGTCACCTTTGACTACTGAAAGATATTTTTGGTCTCTGTCTCTTATGCAAGTGTTACTTTTGATATCTGTTCTGCCCATTTCAAGATAACTCAACTTAAAAAAAAAGCTAGGTTTACTTCCCCGAACTAGTGGCATACACCCCAGAAGGAGATATTTGATGGACTTGGTAAATTTTTTCAGCTTAATTTCGGTCAATAGGTATGTTCCCTGTTATTGGGAAACTACAAACCAGGGTATGGGGTTTGGGAAAGTAAAGAGACTACTTCTGTTTGTAGTAAATCACTTATATTTAAGATATGCCTAAAATTGTTTAAATTTCTCTTATCAGCTTTGCTTCCTTATCCTATGATAAATCTCTTCCAGTCAATGTTCCTGCAAGGCTTCTTAGGCTTTTATTCAGACTTTATCTAAATATGATACAGTAATTAAAAGTATCAGATTAGTGTAACTTAACTTTTTTGGATGCTTAATTCCCATACCTACCGCCCATACCAATCTGGCTAAGGGACTTAAGGGACAATTTTGTTCCTTGTTCTTTGAGGTCAATTAGTCCCAAGGGATTTTGTATGGAGACATCTCTTAAAATGTTTTGCAATTCTCCAAAGAAATTAGACTGTTTTCTTCTCACCCATTTGTGCCCCTTTCCCAAAGCCTAGGGATCAAACTGCGGAAGAGGAGGCGTGGTAGATTGTAAGGGCTGTGGAGAGATAGGGGTGAATCAGGAGACTATAGGAATATAGTCTGGACACCTGATTGATCAACATGCCTGTGCATACAAGCTTCTCCAACTGGACTATGGGAACCTTGGGTTGTTCAAAATTTGGACATAGATACTTGCAAAATGCACCAATTACTTAATTGTATGACATACTGAGTAACATCATTGTTATCTGCAAACAACTGTGTCATTGTATTGTAGAATCCCTTAAAAATAAAAAAAATAAAAAATTAAAAAAAAAATGTTTTGCAATTGTAAGTGACCAGGTTTCCTGTGCAGGGAGGTCTTGGAGATCCACTAATAGAACCACAGCCAGTGTCTAGCCTATAAAGAGGAAGCTCAATATAGAAGAGTCGCCTGGTTCTCCAAAGGGAAGCCTGGTCTAGTAAGATCTGACCTTGTCCTCAGTAGATGGAACTAGTTAAGAATGGCCAGAAGGAGCCAGGCACCCACTCCCACCACCTTGAGATCTCGAGTGCCTCCTGAAGTCCAGAACCTCAAATGACCTTGAGAAAACAAAGTTTGGTTAATCTGGATTTAAGTACCCCAAAAGAAAGTATAACCAAAAGATAGTCAATACATTTCTTTTAAAGCCTGAAAAATTGTCCCTCCAGATATTAGGCTTAAAGTTATATGAAATGGTGTTAAACAGGCATAAAAACATAGATCTTGGCCTTGATTAAGAGAGTAGGTCACCTGCAGCCAAAGGACAAGTCCACGATTGTTGTTAATTAATGCTCAATAATAAAATTTCATCTTTCTGTAGAATCCCTTAAAAAAAATAAACAAAGGGGAAAAAAATTAAAAAAATTTTCCTCTTTCTTTTTAGCAAGTATCTAAGTGGAAACTCATATTCTGACTATTACAACACCTGGAAAGCTGATCCTGAGCCCAGAAATCATGGCCAAATGAACAGGAGGAGAAACCTAATAAATGGACACTCTGAAACACCTGGTCAAGAAATTCTCTTGGATCTTTCTTTCTTTCTTTCTTTTTTAAATTTATTTTTATTTTTATTTTTGAGAGAGGGTCTCCCTGTAGTCTCAGCTGTCCTGGAACTCACTCTGTAGACCATGCTGACCTTGAACTCACAGAGATCCACCTGCTTCTGCCTCCCAAGTGCTAGGATCAAAGGCGTGCGCCACCACGCCCGGCTCTTTCTTTTTTGAGACAGGGTCTCCCTGTAGCCCCAGCAGTCCTAGAACTCACTATGTAGACCACCAGGTTGGCCTTGAACTTACAGAAATCTGCCTGCCTCTGCTTCCCAAGTGCTGGTATTAAAGGCATGCATCACCATGCCTGGCACTCTCTTGGACTTTTATTTTATTTTATTTATTTTTTATGTGTACGAATGTACTGTCTGCATGTAGGTTTGTGCACCTGTGTCGTGCAATGCCGTGGAAGTCAGAAGAGTGCATCAGATTTCTCTGCAACTGGAGTTAAAAAAGGTTCTCAGCCGCCATGTGGGCTGGGGATCGAACCTGTGTCCTCTGCAAGAGCAGTCGGCACTCTTAACCGCTAGGCCATCTCTCCAGCCCCTCTCTTGGACTTTTTTTTTTGTCTTTTTTTTTTTTTTGAGACACGGTCTCCTTGTAGCCCCAGCTGGTCTGGAACTCACTGCGTAGACAAGGCTGGCCTTGAACTCCCAGAGATCAGCCTGCCTCTGCCTCCCAAGTGCTGGGATTTAAAGAACTTGGATCAGAACACCTGGCTAGTATTTGCTATTGTTACTTTGGTTTTATTAACAGTTGCCTGTGTTAGACAATGTTTATAGATTTTTGTTACTATAAACTAATGTAGCAATTATAATTTATAACCACAATGCAAAGACTTGATTTGAAGTGATCTCCTAATAATTGCTTCATTTACTTTTTTTTTTTTTTTTTTTGGTCTTTTCGAGACAGGGTCTCCCTGTAGCCCCAGCTGTCCTGGAACTCACTTTGTAAACCAGGCTGGCCTTGAACTCACAAAGATCCGCCTACCTCTGCCTCCCAAGTGCTAGGATTAAAGGCATGTGCCACCACGCCCAGCCTCTCTTGGACTTTTAAATTGGACATATGAATTCACCTTGTTCTTGCTTCTCCTGGTCCCCTGCCTAGATCATGTACCTAACTACTCCTGCCTTCATTTCACTTTCACAGGCACCAGTCAAGGACTTTTTTTTCCCTCTATAGTTATGCTTTTGAGGGTCCTTTAGATTGACCCTCTGAATGGAGAATACCGCAGTTGCCACACCCAATGCCCCTTTTCAGCATGGAAGCAGAGTGGTTGGTATCCCGATTTTCTTCTGGTGATTGGAGTGACCCTTTTCAAAGGGTAACATAACTAAACAGGGGCTAGAAATTGACTAGGTAGTATAGGGATGAGACACTCCCAAATTAACCAGACTCTTTCTCAGCTGAGAACTTAAGGCTTCCTGGACTAGACAGTAAATACATATCCTTCTGGTAGCCCTGAAAAAGAGGAAAAGAAGAAAGAAAACAAAGAATGGAAAAAAGAAAAAAAAAGAGAAGACTTACATACCAAGCCCTGAAGATTGATTCTTTATTTCACCAGAAAAGAAATGGAAGTCCCCCCCTTTCTTTGCTCCATTCATTATTATTTTGTATTGTTTCTGTTTTCCTGTGAAAAGAACAACAACAAAAAAATAAAAACAATGTGTGTGTGTTGGGGCTGGAGAGATGGCATAGCGGTTAAGAGCACCGACTGCTCTTGCAGAGGACCGGGGTTCGATCCCCAGCACCCACATGGCGGCTGAGAACTGTCTTTAACTCCAGTTCCAGGGGAATCTGACACCCTCTTCTGACCTCTGAGGCATTGCATGACACGGGTGCACCAACCTACATACAGACAGTACATTCATACACATAAAAAAGTAATAATAGGGCTGGAGAGATAGCTGAGCGGTTAAGAGCACCAACTGCTCTTGCAGAGGACCCGGGTTCGATCCCCAGCACCCACATGGTGGCTAAGAACCGTCTGTAACTCCAATTCCAGGAGAACTCCAGTTCCAGGGGAATCTGAGAGCCTCTTCTGACCTCTGCAGCATTGCACAACACGGGTGCACAAACCTACATGCAGACAGTACATTCATACACATACAAAAATAATAAATAAATTTATAAAAAAGTAATAATAAAAAATAAAAATAAAAAAGTGTGTGTCTGTGTGTGTGTGTGTGTGTGTGTGTGTGTATAAAGATGGCTCAGTGGTTAAAAGTACTTGTCTTGCAGAGGTCCTGAGTTCAGTTGCCAGTACCCATATCAGGTAGTTCACAACTGTCTGTAACTCCAGCTGCAGGGGCCCAACAACCTCTTTTGGCCTCTGCAGGTATACAGATGCACACAAATAAAAATTAAAAAGAAAAATCTTAAGAAAGAAACAAACATGTCAGGTCTGATGGCACACGCCTTTTAATCCCAGAAGCAGGTGGAACTCTGTGAGTTTGAGGCCAGCCTGGTCTATACAGAGGGTTATAGTACAGGACACCTTAGGCTACGCAGAAAAACCCTGCCTTAAAAAAGGAGAAGGGTCTTGTGTGGCGCACACCTTTAATCCTAGCACTTGGGAGGCAGAGGCAGGCGGATCTTTGTGAGTTCAAGGCCAGCCTGGTCTACAGAGTGAGTTCCAGGACAGCTGGGGCTACAGGGAGACCCTGTCTGGAAAAGACCAAAAAAAAAAAAAGGAGTAAAATCCTGAGAAACAAATCCACAAATGGATCTTTTTTTAAATTTTATTTATTTTTGTATGTGTATGAATATACTGTCTGCATGTAGATTTGTGCACCCATGTCGTGCAATGCCACGGAGGTCAGAAGAGGGTGTCGGATTCCCCTGTAACTGGAGTTCTCCTGGAGTTGGAGTTACAGACAGTTCTCAGCTGCCATGTGGATGCTGGGGATCGAACCCGGGTCCTCTTCAAGAGCAGTCAGTGCTCTTAACCGCTGGGCCATCTCTCCAGCCCCCACAAATGGATCTTTGTGTTTGGTGTGGGATAACGGTGCATCTCAAAGCAGGGGTAGATGGTAGATGAATCAGTCAGCGTGGAAGGCACTGTGTGGGAAGTTAGCTGGGAGGTGCTTGAGTGGAAGATGGTAGATTCATCACAGGTTTGTAACTTGGTCATCATCTAACTCCACTGAAACCATCAGAAGGGTCTTCCAAAAGCCATAAACCCAGCCAATCATGGTGGCATACACCTGTAATCCTGGCACTTAGGAGGCAGAATCAGGTGGATCTCTATGGGATCTGTCCAGCCTGGTCTATAGTGAGTTCCAGGCTATCCAGGACTGTATAGTATCTCAAAAAAATCTGAGAAATGGATTTCTTTTTTTTTTTTTTTTGAGAAATTGATTTCTAACTTAGAATTTTTCTCATATACTGCTAGTGGGAACACAAAGGCTGGGATTTCATCTGACCACTATGATAGTGCCAGGTAGTGGACATCTCAAGCTTCTATTGTACATAGATTAGTCAGCTCCCAGAGTGACAAAGCAAGGCTGTAATCCTCTGGGGTCTTAGTATGCTTGCTTTGGAGAGTCAGCTTATGTGGTGTTCATGGATCAGGAATTCATTCTAAAGTCACAAGAAGCCAGGTAGCTTTCACTCTGGTGTGACAAGTCCAGGGGAACCACCACAGCCAACTCCACTGCAGTCCAGGGGACCACCTCAGCCATCTCCACTGCAGTCCAGGGGACCACCTCAGCCATCTCCACTGCGGTCCAGGGGACCACCTCAGCCATCTCCACTGCGGTCCAGGTGGAAAATGGCAGTGATGGGAGTCGGGAGGCTGGAGAGATGGCTCAGCAGTTAAGAGCACTGGCTGCTTTTACAGGAGACCCAGGTTTGGTTCCCAGCACCAATAAAGCAGCTAACATCATCCAGGGGATTGGACACCCTCTTCTGGCCTCCATGGGCATTGGACTCATGCAGTGCACTTACATACATGTGGGTAAAATACTCCTATGTGTTTGGAAAAAAGTGAATGGACCCCTTTGAAGAGTCTTTGAGGATTGGACATTTCATTCTTTTACCCATATAGCATCTTCTGATTTAAAGGAGTATGTGTTTGGGTACGGCCCTGACCAAATGGTGTACAGTGGTCAGTGGAACCTAGAGCCTGCACCTGTTGTTGACCCAGTTCCTTTGGATCCCCTCCTATGTCCCTGATATTGGGGTGAGGTTATCCATGAAGAATCTCATAATGGGAAAACCCTGTCTGACTAGTAGAGGCTAGACCTAATTCTTTTCTTTCTCTCTCTCTCTCTTTTTTTCTTTTTTGCAAGGTCTCGCTGTAGCTCCAACTGGCCTCGAACTTGCTATGTAGACTACACTGGCCTTCACCTCACAGAACAGAGATTTGCTTGCTTCTGCTTCCCAAGTGCTGGGATTAATGGCTTGTACCACCACACCCAGCTAGACTTAATTCTTGCATTAGCTAAAGTTGGTCCCAGTGTAGGTTGGTTTCCTGGCAGTTTGCTTGGTTGTAGTTTCAGAGTTTGGCTCATCTTCCTGGAGCTCTGGGGATGATATGCCTGTGTAACTTCCAGATGATTCTCAACCCTTTTGCCATCGACTGTACCATTTCAGCCATGAATGCCAGCCCACTGTCCAATCCTATGGTGATTGGAAATCCAGAGTAGGGGATGATTTCCTTTAAGATTAGTCAAGTTAGCCGGGTGTGGTGGCACATGCCTTTAATCCCAGCACTGGAGGCAGGCTGATCTCTGTGAGTTCAAGGCCTGCCTGGGCTACATAGCAAGTTCAGAAACCCTGTCTCCGGGGCTGGAGAGATAGCCTAGCGGTTAAGAGTGCTGACTGCTCTTGCAGAGGACCCGGGTTCGATCCTCAGCTCCCACATGGCGGCTGAGAGCCATCTGTAACTCCAATTCCAGGAGAACTCCAGTTCCAGGGGAATCCAAGACCCTCTTCTGACCTCCGCATGCATTGCACGACATGGATGCACAAACCTACATGCAGACAGTACATTCATACACATAAAAAATAAATAAATTTTTTTTAAAGTAGCAAATGTTCATTGTTAACAAAAGGAATTAAAAACAGAGAAAAGCACAAAGATTAAAGCTTATTCCCCTACCAGAGGAAGCTCTGCCTGACACTTGAGTGCTTGTCTCCTAGGCTTGCTTTTTGCTCCAAGCATGATATTTTTTCTCTAACAAAAAAGGGATCATGAATCAAACATTATTTTACAACCTGTTTATTCATGTTAGACTGTATGGACATTCTCCTAGATATTTGTTGTATTTATAAATTATTTTAATGGTGATCTGCTTTATTCTGTAACTATTCTAATTTTTTTAGTCCTCTAGTATATTAGCACTATATATTTTATATTTATCCTGGAGCTAATTAACCTGCTGTCTCATGCCAGTAGTAGCCAAATCAGTGAGGTGTGTTTTAAAGACACAGCAACATTGTTGTTTTTAGATTGGTTCTCATTGGATTTATTCATCTTCTTTTCCCCTTTTTCTTCAAATAGCAAATACCTGATGTGTCACCAACAGGTCGCTATACCACCCTNAAAATAAGAAACAAACAAACACAGACAGAAATCCTGTCTCCAAGAATGATTAGAGGCCAAGTCTCAAGGCCCAACTCTATGGTTTGTGTACCTTTCCTGTGCATGTAGGAAAGACCTCTACCCAGGCTGAGAAAGTTCACAGAAAGATTAGCAGACTTGGGGAGACTGTTAAGTCCACAGCTATATTTTCAAATGGGCATCCTCCAACACTACCCCCAGGGAGGCTTCGGGTTCTTGATGTGGGTTATTTCAGGCACTCTGCTTAGGCTAGGCAGGGGCCAGGGCCTCAGAGATTGCTATTCAGCCACCTTCAAATTTCTACCATCTCCATGGGAAGTAGTTCCCACTTCCATTTCTAAATCAAGTGGTTTCATGTTGTGAGTAATTAATTTTAGGGGTCCCACTGTTCTGCTTTCCTGGTTTTCCACCGAGAAGCTGTGGGATTCCCTCTTTTGTGTCCCCAGCAAGGCACAACCATTGCTTTTTGGGATTATACAGATCAAGGATTTCATTGCCAAATTTTGTCTTTTTTTTTCCCCAAGCTGAGTTGGCCCTTTCCTTTTTTTTTTTTTTTTTTTTTTAATGCTTTTTCTGGCATTCCCTTTTCTTTTTTATTTTATTTATTTTGTATGTGTATGAATGTACTGTCTGCATGTAGGTTGGTGCACCCGTGTAGTGCAATGCTGTGGAGGTCAGAAGGTGTCGGATTCCCCTGGAACTGGAATTAAAGACACTTCTCAGCCCATGTGGGTGCTGGGGATTGAACCCGGGTCCTCTGCAAGAGCAGTTGGTGCTCTTAACCGCTAGGCCATCTCTCCAGCCCTGGGAATACTTTTAAATCAGGGGCTAACATGGAGCCAAAAATGGCTGCAGAATTTCTGAGTCCTTGAGGTATTCTAGTCCAGTTAGCTGGCCCTTGTCACTATTTTGAGAACTTTCCAAGTGGAAGGTGAAATGGGTTGACACTGAGGTAGGCAGCTAGAGAACAGGAAAGACATCCTTCAGTCCAGATGTCCGAAGAAGGCAGTTTTGGCAGGAATAAGACACAAAAGTTTGGGGATTAGGGACCACTGGGTGTAGAGGAACGATTTACTGCTCACAGGTCCTGAACTGGCTGAAAGCTATCTGTTCCTGGCTTCTGGACTGGCCAGAGCAGTGTGTTCTGGGATGAGGAGGAGGATTCCATAGTTTAGAAGCCTCTCCAGGTGTTTCTGGATCCCAATTTGTGTCTTTCGAGGGGTGGCCCGACCCCTGGCTTTAGTTCTTTCTGTCGAGTGTGTGTTCCAGGCCGGTCTGGGAGGATCGTCTTCAGCCCACACTCCAGGATCCTGGACGGGAGCTCAGTTCCCTGCCTTGGCCTTTCCATGAGACTGAAGGGGGACCACTCTTCTTTGGGGAACTGTGAGTCATGGTTTTTGCTTCTGGTTTCCCTGGGGTCAGGGTTGCTCAGCTATGGGAGGTGAAGGTTATCTGGGCCTGCAGTTTTCTCAGTGTCTCAGACCATCAAAGCCACAGGACAGTTGAGGAATTCATGAATGACCTAACGGACTCCTAGATTGCATTGCCAAGGCAGTAGGAAAGCCGCTACTGTGGTTCCCACAATAGCAGTCTGTCTATAAGAGAAAGCACAGGTTGAACCACTACCAAACGTGGTTCCCTGCTGTGGTGGTTTGAATGAGAATGTCCCCCACAGGCTTCAAGGCATTTTGTCCCCAGTTGGTGGCCCTGTTTTGAGAGGACTTAGAAGGTGTGGCCATGCTGGAGGAAGTACATCATTGGGGGTGATGTACTTCCTCCAGCATGTTCAACAAGCCTTGCAGGCTCCAGCTGCCTCTCTCTCTGCTTCCTGTGCTCATTGGAAGATGTGAACCTTGGCTTTCTGCTCCAGCTCCTGCCCCACCATGCCTCCCTGCCACAATGGGCTCTAATTCCCTGGAACAGTCAATTGTAAGCTCAAATAAACTTTTCTCTTCCTTTTTTTTTTTTTTTTTTTTTTTTTNTTCCTCCCTTTTGGAATGGGAATGTGTATTCAGTTCCACTGTATGTTGGAAGTATGTAATTTGTCTTTTGATTTTTTTTTTTTTTTTTGTCTTTTCGAGACAGGGTCTCCCTGTAGCCCCAGCTGTCCTGGAACTCACTCAGTAGACCAGGCTGGCCTTGAACTCACAAAGATTGGCCTGTCTCTGCCTCCTGAGTGCTAGGATTAAAGGCGTATGCCACCACACCCAGCATCTTTTGATTTTACAGGAGCTTACAGTAAAGAGATTGGCCTGGGTCTCAGAAGAGACTTTGGACTGTAGCCTTTTGAATAGAGTTGAGACTGGTAAATACTATGGGGACTTTTAAGTTGGACTAAATGCATTTTGCATTTTATATGGTCATGAGCCTATGGGGGCCAGGGAGTGGAAAGTGGTAGTTTGGATGAGAATGTCCCCCATAGGCTTCAAGTATTCAGACATTTTCTCCCCAGTTGGTGGCGGTGTGTTTGGAGATCTTAGAAGGTGTGGCCATGCTGGAGGAAGTACGTCACTGGGGCTGGGCTTAGGGAGTTCAACGAGCCTTACAGGCTCCAGTTGCTCTTGCTCAGCTTCCTGTGCTCACTGGAAGATGTGAACATCGGCTTTTCTGCTCCAGCTCCTGTGCCTCCCTGCCACAATGGGCTCTAATTCCCTGGAACTGTCAATCATAAGCCCAAATAAATTCTTCCTTTCATAAGTTCCCTTGGTCACGGCGGGTTTATCACAGAGCAACAGAAAAGTGACTAATACACCTGCTATCTACAAAGGTCAGTGGGCTGGCCTCCTGAAGTCACTAGAACCTGGGGGCCCAACAAATAATTCTCCACAGCAGCCAAACCAATTACATTATCTTCCGGGGCTTCATATGGTCACTACAAATGTTGACACCATCCTTAATCACCTGGCCTCTCCCTCTGGCAGGGAGCTAGGTGAGAATTCTCTGCCTGTTGTGGGCGGTCATGCTCCTGTGGCCCTGTTGGCAGCAGGAAGCACATTGGTTCCATCCTAATCTCATTTCCAAGCGAGGTGGTCCTTATCAGTTTCTTTGCCAGCCTTGGCTGGGGCCTGGCAGGTACCCCTCTGGGAGCACTTGACTGTTCCACCAGGGAGGCAGCAAGCAAATCATCGTTTTCTGGTCCCTCTTGTCAAGGGCACTTGGTCCCAGCTGAAGGATTCCTCCAAGGCCCCCTGCAGTGGCTGGTTGGTATCTATCCTGAGGAAGCCTTCTGTAGTTTTAATCAGAAGTCTCTTTGGGCCTTACTGGCAAAGAAGCATTAACCATTTGCTGATTCTTAGCCACTTCTGGAACAAAGAGAATATAAAGATGGAATGCTTCCCATATTGTCTACTAGAAATGACCTGGGCTCTCCTGGTGTCCCGAAGCACTTGAAATCTTCCCCATATTTTCAGCCTTTCCCCATCCTTTCTTCATGCTTCCTGGTGGTGTTCAAGCACCTGACACTCCAGGCCATCATTAAGGCAGCAGTCTTCCTTGGGAAAACTGATTCTGAATTTAAGCCTCAGTGTTCAGGTCTCCTGCCAGGGCTTGCTCCTCTTAACCATTTCAATGTGGCCTTCTTAATTAAGCATCTTTCATGGGTGTGGAGCAGTCAGGGGAAGCTGCAGCAAGTACTCCATACGGGATTGAGTCTGGGCGAGAAACCGATGGACGGCGTTAAGTTAGTCATGGTTAGGCTTCTCAGTGAAGGAAGGAGTATGGTTTCTCCAATTCAGGATATCACTGATCATAAAAGGCTGATAAATGAAGGCATATTGGCCAGGAGTGGTGGCACATACCTTTAATCCCAGCACTCTGGAGGCAGAGGCAGGCGGATCTCTGTGAGTTTGAGGCCAGCCTGGTCTATATAGTGAGTTCCAGGACAGCCAGAGCTACAGGGAGACCCTATCTCAAAAAAAAGAAGGCATATTGGTCCCCTTGTACTTGGTCATTTCCATATTTTGATTGTTATAGGGACACTACCCTCAGTGGCATTTGTAGACAGGGAGGCTGCCAGCTGGAGTGTCCTGGTGTGTATGGGGTTGGGACTGGGGGCTCCAGAGTGCTTGTGTCGGAGGTGTCTCAGGTAGCCTTGTAAGAGAGGTGGTTTCAGAGAAGTAGGTGGCCTTTGTGGGAGGGAGGGAAGAGCTCTGGCTGTGGTGGGTGCAGGGGATGCAAGTGGTAGCGGAAGAACACAGGTACAGAGGTGGGGGGATTTCCTCTGGCTCCCTACATAAAATGGGCTTCTTGAGTTCTGGTTTGCATTTTCAGGAAGCTGTCACCAAGACATCACCAAGCAGGTTTTAAGCCCGAGTGGCAGAGAGAGAACTGTCGTGGCAGCAGTCAACGTAAAGGAACCGATCGGGGTGGCCTGGGTCTCAAAAGATCACTAGCAACACTTTATTGACTATTTCCTTATCTAATGAATCCTAGGAGGGTCAGCTGACCCTGCACAAAGGACAATGTACTTCAAAAAAGGTCTGGAGTTTTACAGTGGTCACCTTAACACCATCTTCTCCCGAATATCCCTTTTGAAATACTGTACCACACATTCCAGAGGCTGTTTGCCACCCATGTCCTCCTCTGAAAAGATGACACTCATGCACAGGACCAGAGGGAAAGGTGACCTTTCACTTCATCTGTCTCCTGCTGCTCTCTTTACAGAGGTATTTCAGGTACCTCTTAGCATTGGACTAGAACTCAAGTCAGGATCACTGTGAAGAGGTCACACAAGCCAAATGAGGATCACCGGGGGGTCAGACTCCACCTTCACTGCAGCTCTGGGCCAAATTGCAAGTGTCTCATTGTCTTTCTTATTCACACACATGCACGCACACACACACACACACATACATCTCCAACCTGCCACTGTGTACCTTGGAGTCAGGCTTTTGTCTCTGGTGATGGAGACTACTTGGGAAAGTCTAGGAGGTGATTAGTCTCCCCTCTGCCCTTAGGGGCAGGCTTCTAAAAATGAACCTGGGGTCTTACCAGTCTGATGAGCAGCATTCCTTTGGTTGGTTCCTGGGCCTCACTGGGGTCCTCTGTGCTCCTGGGGCACACGAGGATCAATTAGTCTGCTATCACCAGGTGAGGTTACTCCAGCACTGAGATAGTTGGGAGTCAAAGGCTGGCAACAAAGGAGGTGAAATCATGGTCTCCGAATCCTGGACAGTGTCCTCAAGAAATGTTGCTGGTGGGTTTTTAAACATTTATTTTTATGTGTATGAGTGTTACGCCTGCATGTATGAATGCACCTGTGTCATGCATTCCCCATGGACAGAAGAGGGCATCAGATCCCCGGGAACTAGAGTTATGGGTAGTTGTTAGCTATCATGGAGATGCTGGGATTTGAACCTGGGCCTTCGTAAGAACAGCCAGTGCTCTTAACCGCTGAGCCATTTCTCCAGCCCTGGTTGCCTGTGTCTTATAGAAAGAGATGGAATCCTGAAGCCTTTCTTCAGAGCAGCAGTTTTATTAGTGCCAGCACTGGAAAAGTACAGAAAGTTTGCACTCAAAAGTTCAGCCTCTAGTATAGTTAGGCTTTGCCTTATACCTTATCATTCTAGCCATTTTGTCTCTTTTGTAACTCCCTTGTCACCAAGGTAACATACATTCTGATTGGGTACTCTAAGATACTTTAAGCCTATAGGGCTGTGGCATTAAGACTACAGGCAGGTGACACGGCTGTGCATTCGAACGAATTGATTAGACCCCGCTGTTATCTTTTCTCAGTGCCCAAGAAACTTCTACCTCAATATAGCAAGTTCAAGGCCAGTCTGAGCTACAGGAGCCCTGGTTTCAGAAATAAATAAAAACAAAAAACTGGGGGGCTGGAGAGATGGCCTAGCGGTTAGGAGCACTGACGCTCTTGCAGAGGACCCAGGTTCGATCCCCAGCACCCACATGGCGGCTGAGAGCCGTCTGAAACTCCAATTCCAGGAGAACTCCAGTTCCAGGGGAATCCGACACCCTCTTCTGACCTCTGCGGCATTGCATGACACTGGTGCACAAACTTGCATGCAGACAGTACATTCATACACATACAGAAATAAATAAAATTAAAAAAAAAATTTAAAAAACAAAAAAAACAAAAAACTGAGTTGTAAATTGAGTACTTTCAAAAATATTTTTAAATTTTCCTTTATATTTCTCTGGTGTGGGCATACTGACACGGATTCTGTGCCACAGAAGCTTGTCACATGCTAGGATGGTTATCCATATTTGAACTGTCCACAAAAGTGACTGAAATCTACATAAATAAACCCAAACTAAATGTGTTCCTAACTCAACCTTTGGCCAGATCAGCAAAAAATGTCCAGGGCAAACACAAGGTCGTTGACAAAGGAAAACCAGGGAGGAGAAATCACAGCAGAGTACGACAGCGTTCTGAACTGGCTGCAGTGGAAACTTCTGAACTCTGTAGATTTTATGAAAATATGCAACCCTTTCCTGAGGCCTTGACAGTGTCCTTATACAAAGGTCACTAGTTTCATGGGAGAAAGCCGTTCATCAGGACTGAAATTCCATGGTTTTCCATCCCTCCATCACCTGCGCTTATTCTCTTTATAGAGCAGGTAGGTCAGGATGTCCTCCTTGGGTTATAGCGTGACGGTCTAAGAGAAGGGAGCCCCTTGGCCTCGGTGGCCTGGTACTTGCTATGTAGACCAGGCTGGCTTTGATCTCAGAAAGATCTGCTTGTCTCAGCCTTCAGATGACTGTGATTGACAAAGTATGCCACCTGGGCTGGAAAGATGGCCTAGCGGTTAAGAGCATTGACTGCTCTTGCAGAGGACCCACATGGCAGCTAAGAACTGTATTTAACTCCAGTTCCAGGGGAATCTGACATCCTCTTCTGACCTCCGAGGTATTGCATGACACGGGTGCACAGACCTGCATGCAGACAGTACATTCATACACATAAAAAATAAATAAAATTAGGGCCGGGCGTGGTGGCGCACGCCTTTAATCCTAGCACTTGGGAGGCAGAGGCAGGCGGATCTTTGCAAGTTCAAGGCCAGCCTGGTCTACAGAGTGAGTTCCAGGACAGCTGGGGCTACAGGGAGACCCTGTCTCAAAAAGACAAAAATAAATAAATAAATAAATAAATAAATAAATAAATAAATTAAAAAAAAAAAAGTATGCCACCTTACCCATGCTGTAACCCAGACTAAATGCTAAAAGCAATAAAGGGTTAAATGTTACATAGTGAGCCATTAGGAAGCAAAATCAAAGTGTGAGTGTTGGGGGTGGGGTGGGGGTGGGCTCAGTGCTAGAGCAAATGTTCTGCAGTATGCAAGGCCCTGGCTTCAATCACTAGCATTACCAAAATAAGTCTAAATCAGTCAATAAACAGAAAATGACAACGACAATGAGGAATGGTGGCACAGGTCTGTCTTCTAGCACTTAGCAGGATGGAGATGGGAGGATCAGGAGTTTAAAGTCACCCTCAGCTACACAGCAAGTTCGAGGCCAGACTTGGCTACATTGGATGCTGTCTCATAAAACTACCTATCCCTCCTCCAAAGAGAGAGAAAGAGAGAGAGAGAGAGAGAGAGAGAGAAAAGAAGCATACCACCAAGTCTCCCTCACCCACAAGAACCTACTCTTATTTGATTTCTAGTCATGTTGAAGGTGACAGTCCCCAAGTGTTGACAGATATAAACATAAATGCCAGAAAAAAAGAGAAAGGATTGTTTTTGTTTTCTCACTCAAAATCCCCTTAAAATTCTTTTACATTAATTAATTTATTTCTTTTGAGGGGCACACATGTGGGAGTCTGGGGGAGTCAGAGGACAGCCTGAGGAACTCCGTTCTCCCCTTCTAGAGGACTGGGATCAAACCAAACTACCATGCTTGGCAGCAGCAGTCACTTGCACCCTCGGGGGCATCGCACCAGCTCCTGAATCCCCCTTAATGCTGAGGATGGAGCCCAGAGCCTTCCACATGTTTGCAAACACTACTACAGAGCTACACCACAATCAGGAAAGGACTGCTTTATTCCTAAGTTAAATGTACAACACTATTAATCTATGTCTGGAAGCCAGAGGGCATCAAGCAAAGAGACAGTGACACTCCTCCCGAAGGTCTGACCACACCCCTGTAACGCCCAGTTAACATTCAGTAACTCAAGCTCAGTGAAATATGCCTTTGAGGCAAACTACACAGAAAGAAAAATCCTCTCAGAACAGACAGGCCAAGGCCATAGCTGACTTTAAGAAAGTCGTTCCATTCAAGACAGGGCGCCGTGCTTACTGGACCCCATTTGGTGACCATGGGAAGGGAAAACCCCAGTGTGGAGCACAAGGGCAGACTGATGGTGGTTTGGACTTGCCAAGGAGGAGACTTCAAACATGACATCTTTCAGCCTAATAAAGAAAAAAATCATAAGCTGAAAATGCTAAAACCTATGATATATGTGGCATGCATATGTGCATATTTTGGAATGATGCATATTGGAAGGAATAACAACAATAACAACAGAAAGACTGCGTCAAAGAACTGACTGAAATGGTGAACTTCTGCTCCAAACAGTAAACTTCCTTATCAAGAATTTTGAGAGAGACTGAGAAAAAATAAAAAACATGTTTGGCAGAATGCATGAGCTCTGGTGGGGTGGGGGGTAGGGAGGGGGGCACAGGTCTAGATCCTATTTGAAATTTTTTTTTTTTTGTCTTTTTGAGACAGGGTCTCCCCGTAGCTCTGGCTGTCCTGGAACTCACTCTGCAGACCAGGCTGGCCTTGAACTCACAGAGATCTACCTGTCTCTGCCTCCCAAGTGCTAGGATTAAAGACGTGCACCACCACGCCCGGCCCGATTTGAAATTTTGTATGAAATGCACAGAGCTGAAATAAAAAAATTGGCTTTGGAAAAAAAAAGTAATTCCAGACACATAGAATGTTTAGTAATACTCCCTTACCAACTAAACCAGCAGATAAAATAAACCTTAAATGTTGCCTATGATGTGGCAAAGGGACACACATACATGTGCACACAGGCACATGTACATTTACACACATGTATAATCTTTCAAATGCCTTAAACGACAGAATGCCAAAGAAGAGACCTCTAGGCTTATCACCTGCAACCCTTATATCAGATGAAGAAAAAACTTGGACTTACAGAATGGCAATAAACCAGTGGATGCAGCGCTGAGACGCCTGCTCTCCTATAAGGCTTGCCACAGAGGACTTTCATAGAGATTTTTTTTTCTTTTTGGTGTTTTTGAGACAGGGTCTCCCTGTAGCTCTGGCTGTCCTGGAACTCACTCTGTATACCAGGCTGGCCTTGAACTCACAGAGATCTGCCTACCTCTGCCTCCCAAGTGCTAGGATTAAAGGCGTGCGCCACCACACCGGCAAGAATTTTTTTTTTTAACTCACTGAAACCTGATGTCTCCACAGATAAAAATAGTGAAGTTCCAAGAGTTTGGCAAATTGACTTAAATCATCTGCTGCCACCCCA
This sequence comes from Rhizomys pruinosus, assembly GCA_009823505.1. Classification (NCBI taxonomy): domain Eukaryota; kingdom Metazoa; phylum Chordata; class Mammalia; order Rodentia; family Spalacidae; genus Rhizomys; species Rhizomys pruinosus. The sequence goes on from VZQC01002492.1 coordinate 861,389, forward strand.
AGTCCCAGTGCTACATGCTACACAAGGCATTGTTGCTCACGCTCTTGGGGTAGGCCAGGCAATGGGCTTCCCAGCCTCAAGCACACAGCTTGACAAGATAGTCTCTAAAAATTAAATGGGGGTCCAGCAAGATGGCTCAGGAGGTAAGGGCCTTGCTGCTGAGGCTGTCAACTTGAGTTTAATCCCCAGAGTCCATACAGTAGAGGGAGAACCACCTCCTGCACATTGTCCTCTTATACCTGTGGTATATGGCACATGTAAACCCACATACAAAATAAATAAGGGGCTGGAGAGATGGCCTAGCTGTTGGGAGCACCGACTGCTCTTGCAGAGGACCCGGGTTTGATTCCCAGCACCCACATGGCTGCTGAGAACCGTATTTAACTCCAGTCCTGGCGGGGGAGGGGGGGGTCTGACGCCCTCTTCTGACCTCCACGGCGGCGTTGCACGGCATGGGTGCACAAACCTGCATGCAGATAGTATATTCATACACATAAAAAATAAATAAAAATAAATATTTTAATAAAAAAACTAAATAAATAAATGTAAAAGGAAGTTTAAAAAAATAATAAATACCCTGTCTCAAAAAAAAAATAAATAGGGGCTTGAGTGTGGCTCAGTGGGAGAGGGCTGACCTAGCATGCAGGAGGTTCTGGACACTAGAGGCAGAAGGGGCAGGAGACATTATTTAAATGAGCAATTGCCCAACAAGTAGGTAAAAGCTAAGCCACTTGTGGCTGACCAACAAGATAGCAGGAGCCCTTTGTGAAGCTGTTGATAATGGAAATCCACATGAGATGAAAATGCAGAATCTCACATGAGCCACAAACCTGTGGCACCATCCCTATCCACCTGACCACTTCACATCTAGTCTTTTCCCAAGTCTTCTATGGCCTCCTGTCCCAAGCAGTGGCCCAGGACCCTGCTGCCCGCACTGCCAAATCCAGATTCTTTCCATGGAATCTGACAGACCTAGCCGTTCCTGAATCACTCGCTTATCCTGGCCTTTGCCCGACAGTCTCCCCTGCCCCACAGAACCCTACATCCTTTGTGAGGGCCATGATGGGTTCTGGTGGTCCTTTCCCTGCACCCATAGAAAAGCCAGTGGCTAGCTCTTTCCTTCCCTTTCCCCCTTCCCTTTCCCCTTCCCTTTCCCCTTCCCTTTTCCCTTCCATTCCCTTCCCTTCCTCCTTCCCTTCCCTTCCCCTCCCCTCTTCCCTTCCCCTTTCCCTTCCCTTCCCTTTTCCCTCCCCTCTTCCCTTCCCTCCCCTTCCTTTCCCTTTTTCCTTTCCTTTCCTTTCCTTCCTTTTCCTCTCCTTTCCTTCTGTTTTGTAATCAAAGTGGATTCCTGTGACATTCACTTGCACTGTGTGACCTGCAATTACACTGGAAACTGGCAGGACAGACATAGATCCTCTACCCAGTAGCTTCGTTCATCTGCACTTCTCCAGGATGGAGTAGAGAATAGAGACTAATACCATCCAGCACCTACTTCCACTTCTGCTTCACTTCAAATCCTTCCCCAGAGGTCAGGACCCCAAGCTCATTATCAGGCAAATCTCTCCTTTCCAGCATGCAGTTTCTCTTTTTTTGTGTGTTTTGTTTTAAACAGGGCCTTAGGCAGTCCAGGCTGGTAGGAACTCACTATATAGCTGAAGCTGTCCTTGAACTCACCACGATCGTTTTGCCTCTACTTCTGGGATTACAGGCATGGGTCATCCCACTAAACTGTCACATCAAAGGTTTCCTTTTTGTTTTTTTGGCAGTACTGGGTATCGAACCCAGGGCTTTATGCATGCTAGGAAGAATTCTACCACTGAGCTACAGCCCAGCCCTAGACGCAGTTTCTTAATATGTAGGGGAAAGAGGAGTTTCTTGCCACAATAGTGTGTGTGTGTGTGTGTGTGTTGTGTGTGTGTGTGGTGTGTGTACACATGCTACATAGTGCTGGGGATCAAAACCAGGGCATCATGTATGCTAGGACAAGTGTGCATGGTAGAAAATTGATGAGAGCTATGGGGTGGTGACATGTCATCCCCAGACTCAGGAGGCTGAGTCAGTACAGTAACACCCTACACTCAAGAATTCCAGACCACACTGGATAACACAGCAAACCAGCAAAACTCCATCTTGAAAAAAAAAACAGCTCAAAAAAGAAAGATAAAAGATAAAAGATAAAAGATAAAAAGATAAAGCGGGTGTTGGTGACACACGCCTTAATCCTCGCACTTGGGAGCAGAGGCAGGCAGAGCTCTATGAGATCAAGGCCAGCCTGTCTACATAGCAAGTATCAGACCAGTGGAACTTAAGGGAGACCCCATCTCAAAAAGAAAAAAACAAGCCGGGCGTGTGGCGCACGCCTTAATCTAGCACTTGAGCGGCAGAGGCAGGTGGATTCTTGTGAGTCAGGCCGGCTGGTCTACAGAGTGCGTTCCAGAGGCCAGCTGGGGCTACAGGGAGACCCTGTCTTGAAAAAGACCAAAAAACCAAACTCAAACCAACCAAACCAAACACAACCTCCTCTATAGGCATGGGGATTTATGTGAATAGTCCCCCATGTCTTGGGAGTCTGAAGCAAGAATATCATTCAAGCATAGGAGTTTAAGACCTAACTTGGCAACATAGTAAGACCTTGTCCCAAACCAAATTCAAACAACCAAACCAAACCAAACCAAACCAAACCAAAAACCAAACCAAACCAAACCAAAAACCACCAAACCAAATACTTAGCAGTTGGAAAAGGTTCTCGACAAGCATGTCCAAAGCTCCTTCTAGATAGAACACTATAGCTACCAATAAATCCACAGCACCCAGATCCCCTAGCTTAGTGCTTACTTATACTTACCCCATTACAGAGTTCTGATGTTGCTGGAACTATCCAGCCCAGAGCAGGACACCTAGATGTCTGCAATTTCCCAGAATGAACAAGGCTGGGAAGAATAATCTGTATGACTTTTATCATTGTTGTGCAGCTACTTTTCAAAATAACCTAGAAGTGGAATGTCTGGTGTAAAGGATGCACTTAAACTCCATAATATTTACAGAGAAACTTGACTGGTAACTGTCAACCTCTTGGTATATTTAGGCTAGGGAATTTGTTTTATGAGAAATCCTGAGACAAGAACAGCTTCCTTCACTCCCACCACCCTGTGTCCCTCTAGGAGGGTTAGGTGGGGGCTCCAACCAGCTGGCAGCCAGCTTTCACTTGGCTGTACTGCAGACTTGGGCCCACCTGTATGAAGGTCACTGGCTCTTGCACACTGTGACCCTAGTGGCCAAGGCCCCAGTAGGCTTTACCTTTCTTATATTTTATTTCTTTATTATTATTTTTTGGTCTTTTTAAGGGTCTCCCTGTAGTTCTGGCTGTCCTGGAACTTCACTGCCGGTGACACAGCTGGCTGGCCTGAACTCACAGAGATCCGTTGCCTTTGCCTCCCAAGTGCTAGGATTAAAGGCTTGTGCCACCAAGCCAGGCTAGCTTTCTTTTTTTTTTTTTTTTTTTTTTTTTTTGTTTTTTATTGGGCAAGGACTAGGTCCTCCTGTATCCCCAGCTGACCTGGAACTCACTCTGTAGACCAGCCTGGCCTTGAATTCACAGAGATCCGCCTGTGAGATCCACCTGCCTCTGCCTCCCAAGTGCTAGGATTAAAGGCCTTTGCCACCACGCTGGCTTAAAAACAGTTCTTAGCCGTCATGTGGGTGCTGGGAATGGAACCCAGGTCCTCTGCAAGAGCATCTGGCACTGAGCCATCTCTCCAGCTCCCCACCCCCCACCATTTTTTCTAAGACTTCCCACCTCCTTTATTCTTCCACAGAGCTATGGATGAAGTACCACTCGGGCAAGAAATTGGTTATTATGGGCTGGAGAGACGGCCTGGCGGTTGGGAGCGCCGACTGCTCTTGCAGAGGACCCAGGTTCCATCCCCAGCACCCACATGGCGGCTGAGAACCGTCTGTGACTCCAATTCCAGGAGAACTCCAGTTCCAGGAGAATCCAATGCCCTCTTCTGACCTCCGCGGCATTGCACGACACGGGTGCACGGACCTGCATGCAGACAGTATATTCATACAAATAAAATGAATAAATAAATAAAAATTAAAAAGAAAACCTTTAAAAAAAAAAGAAATTGCTATTACCATCACTCTGGGGCTGGGTTTCCCTAGCTCTGCAATGGTGAGCACTGGACAACGGTGGTGACATTTCGGATGGCACCATCTTGGTTTAAAGCATTTGCAGGGAATGCTTTAAAGTCTGACTGCTATAAAACCTGGGTGTACTTTTTAAGTCATTTAATCAGCACTTTGATTGGCTTAGAGCTTATGGGAGGGGGGGATTAACTTTTGTTTCCCGAGTTTCTGCACCAAAAGTGCAGTGAAAACAAAAGCTAAGCCAGAGGCAGCAATGACAACTGTGGTTTCCCCAACATAGGAAGCTAAGGCTGCACCACTTGAGCCTGCAAGTTTGAGACAAGTCTGGGCAGCACTGCAAGACCCCATCTCAACAACAACAATAATAAAAGGAAACATTATAAGAAAAAAGGCCAAAAACTGGTTTCAAGGCTGTTGATTTAAGAGGCACGAGGGTCTCGGGAAGGAAGCCCGGCAAAGGCCTCTCCAGGCTTGAGTTAAGACTACACCAAGCACTGGGCAGTAAGCACTGCGATGCAGAGTACAGAAAGAGATCTGGGATGCTGGAGGCCAAGAAAAACCTCCTTAGAAAAAGACACCAGCCTGGGTCTGGAAGCGCCTCTGTGTCTGTCTAGGACGAGCCACCGTGGGAAAGGCTGGGATTCCACCATCAAACCCGCCTGGGTCAATAGACACTGGCCGGCGGTAGTTAAGTGTGGCCCAGCACCCAGTAGATAACCGAGGGCTGTCCAGAATGAGTACCCTCAAGTGTGGCACGCTGCTTGGCTGCCTGAGAGCAGGCCCTAGGCTTGGGGTCTCATCCCAAGGGGCCTTCAGCGCGACCCTCCGGATTGATGAACCAGGCAGCGCACTCTGAGCCGGGTGTCTTACTAGCTGGGTTTGAGTTTCTAGACCTACTGTGCCTCAGTTTCCCCATTCCCAACCGCCCAGGGACCCACACCGGACAGCCAACTCCCACAAGTCCGGAGACCCGCACCGAGGGAACCCCGGAGCGCCCCACCCCCAGCGAGGCGCACACAGTAGGCACTCCGGAAACGCTCTCGAAAAAGAGGAGCGGGCCACTTCCTGCCCCCGAGCGAAGGAGGTAGCGAGCGCACGCCCGAGTGCGGGTCCCCGCGCCCCGCCCCCGCTCCCGCCCCCGGCCCGCCGCATTCCTGAGGGGGGGTGGGCGCAGGAAGGAGGTGCCGGACCGCCCCCTCCGCCGTGTGGGCGGGGCCGAGGCGCTCTCCCCCCTCCCCCGGCGCCGCGGGCCCGCCCCCCGGGGTGGGCGTAGCTGGCCGCTCGCACAAAGTTTGTTTCTGCCTCGGGCGGTGGGGGAGGGCGGCGGGCGCTTGGGGAAGAGAGGGATCTGACGTCAGGCCGCGAGGTGCTTTCCAGCCGCGAGCTGTCAGGCGGGTGTCAGGCCGGGCAGGTACGCGGCGCGCTCCCCCGGGCCCCCCGCCCCGCCCGGCCGGGCCGCGTCGCACCGCGCACCCCGCCCGAGGCCGCGTGGGCCGGAAAGCCGGCGGGGAAGGTGAGTGCGGGGCCCCGGAGGACGGGGATGGGGGTGGGAGCGCGCGGACAACTTGGAAAGTTTCTTGGGGCGGCTGGGCGGGGGAGGGGGCGTCGTCCCGGCGCGCTCGGCGGTAGGTGTGAGTGAGCCGGAGTGTGTGTGTGGGTCCCGGGGGCCGAGCGCCGGCGCGGAGTGTGGGGGGCTCGCTCGGGCTCCTTTTGGGGGGCCCGGGTTCCCCCAGACCCCAGCCTGGGAGAGGCCCGCCGGTGCCCCGCAACGGGGCGAGCGCGCGGGGGGCGGGTTTGTTTGGTTTCAAAAGTGCACGTTGCTAACCGCCGGCAGGGCCCCCTCCCCCGCCGCGGCCGCGCCGGACCGGGGGCCGCCGAGTGACAGCTGGGGATGGGGGCCGCGGGCGGGGCCCCGACGGGGAGGCCCGGGGAGCCCGCGCGAGTTCCCCTTTCCTTAGGAACAAAGGAAAGTCTGTCTCCGAGGCATCTGTCACTCCCGGGCGGGCCAAGGCAGCGGGGCGCGTGGAGCCGGCGACGCGGAGAAAGTTTGTGCGCGTCGGGACCCCGAGGCCGCCGACCGGCCGCCGAGCCTCCTGCGGGGCGGCGCTCGGCCCCGAGGCAGGGGGTCGGCCAAAATGGAGTCTGGGTGCTGGGCTGGGGGGGCGGCGCGGAGGTTGGAGCCCAGCCCCCTCCCCTGCACTCCCCTCCCCCTCCGGGCCGAGTTCGGAGCACAAAGCCGAGCGTGCACGCTCCGCGCGGGCCCCGCGCCCCGAGACTCAGCCTGCGCCGAGCACGGGGGAAAGGGGTGGGTGGGCACCAAACTTTTTCCTGCCAGAGGATGGACATGTGAGTTTTCTTTCTTCCAGAGTTTCTCTTCCTCCTCTAGGATGGCATGGCCGCAGGGGAGCAGTTGCACACAGTGTGACCCTGGCAGGGGACCCGGGGGTGAGGGTGTCCAGACCGCTGCCGGACTCGTCGCAGTCGCGGGAGCCATGTGCTCTGCTGGGTCTGGGTCGAGGGGGAGGTTGCGCGCTTTGTGTGAACTGCTGGGAACTCCAGTCCCAGTGCGCGTCCCGGGGAAGAGTCGCTGGTGCTGGGGGAGTTGTCAGAAAGTTCCTGTGGGAATGTCTGCAGGTGGCGTGTTGGGAGGGTGCGTGGGGTGCAGTGTCCAAGGGGTGCCGCCACTGTCCAGTTCTGGCGAAAACTAGGTGATGGCTGGGTGATGACGTGCGAGCTGATTCGTAGGAGATTGTGGGTGGGCGGGCGGGTATTGGAGTTGGTTTGCAGGTATGGGGCGGTATAATCTGCTCATGGCCCTCTATTCGTCGGTGAAAATCCTGGGCCTTGTGGGGTATGAGTAGTGGGTCGAACCGGTTTCCAAGCGCTTTTCAACTTGAATGGGTGGTGTCTAGGTATGACTGCAGTGCGAATATGGGAAACCTGCAGACAGGCCTGTGATGCAGGACCAGGACCTTCCTGCTGAAGGGTCATCTTCAGGACCCACGCCGGGAACCTGAAGACCGGTTTCTGGCTGGCAGCCGAAGTGGAATTTGTACCGATAACCTTTAGTAAAACTCAAGCCAGTTAGGGCTGCATCCCTGGGCCTGGATCCCAGTTGTCCCCTTGGCTTGAAATGTCTGATCTCAGAAAGCAGCCCACTTGTGATCCTGAGGCGTTGCATCTCTAAGCAGTGCCCATTTCACCTCCAGGTGGCCTGGCCGAATATAGACCCTTCCCTCGAAAGCCTGGCCTAGCCAGCCTGGAGATCTGGGCTCAGACCCAAGTCGAGGAAACAAAACCTGGGAGATGCCAGAGTCTCTTGGCCAGGCGTGCAGGGTAGCTGTTAAAATGCTGAGAAGGGAGGAGCTTTGAGGCTCAGGCAGTGCTTTGCCCTAGGACTTTTGCTTTTAAAATGTAAATTTCTTTTGCTTGGGTAACCAGAACTTTGTCTAGTAGATGTGCAGTTGAACTGAGTTAGCTGGGCACAACCTTCCTTCAGACCCAGAGAATGGAGGACACTTGACCCCGTGGGTCACAGATTCAGGTGGAGATAAAGGCAGGTACCAGAGCCTGCACCTTACTTGTTGGTCTGGATTCTCAGAGATTAAGTTTTGGAGCAGGTCAGGGGCCTGACCAAGAGGTTTAAGAAACAACCAGTGGGGATGACTACGCTCTGCAGGTACACAGTAGGTGTTCAGTGCTTGCTGTAAGACTATGGTGATTGCCGGGCGTGTTGGTGGCGCATGCCTTTAATCCTAGCACTTGGGAGGCAGAGGCAGGCGGATCTTTGTGAGTTTAAGGCCAGCCTGGTCTACAGAGTTGAGTTCCAGGAGTACAGGAGAGACCCTGTCTCAAAAAGACAAAAAAAAAAAAAAAAAAAAAAGAATATGGTGATAGTAGTTTTCAGACCAGCCACTGCGCCTTGGGAGGCAAACTACCTGATAGCCAATCCTGCTTTATAATGGATTTTTTTTTTAAATTTTGGGCTTTTTGAGACAGATCTCCTTTAGTCCCAGCTGCCTGGAGCTCACATGTAGACCAGGGCGGCTTTGAACTCACAGAGATCCACCTGCCTCTGCCTCTGAGTGCTGGAGATTAAAGATGTGCGCCTTTTTGCTGTAATGGATCTTATAATGGATCTTGGTGATAGGAATTCTCTTTTTAATTAAAAAAAAATTTACTTTATGGGTTGAGGTATTGCTGCATTGTAAATATTCTGCAATGCCTCTGAAGATCAGAAGAGCAAGCATCAGAGTCCCCTGGAACTGGAGTACAGAATTGAGTTGCAATTGTAGGTGCTGGGAGTCAACCCTGGGTCCTCTGCCAAGAGCAGACGTGCTCTTAACCACTGAGCATCTCTCCAGCCCTGTTTGTTTTGAGTACAGTGGTGGTTTCACGCCTTAATCCTAGCATTCAGGAGGCTGAGGAGAAGCCAGCTTGGCTCCATAACAAGGCTTATCTCAGAACAACAAAAATGTAGTGTTATAATTATTATGCAACTACCCCATTTTAAAAATTACATCAAGGGGCTAGAGAGATGGCTCAGCTGTTAAGAACAACTTGGCTTCCCCTGCGAGCAGCCAGGGTTTGTTTCCCAGCATATGTCAAGTAGCTAACTACTGTATCAACTCTAGTTCCAGGGGATCTGATGCCCTGCTTTGCCTTCGGCCATTCATGTACTGGTTACACTTATCTCAGAAAAATACTATATATTATATGAAATAGTTTGGTGGGATGGCACATCCTGTCGCCCCGCACCGGGCAGGCAGATGCAAGCAGATTATCGTGAGTTGGAGGGCCAGGTTCGGGATTTATTGTTCGCCCCTTCTCTAGAAAAACTGCAGAAAAAATACTTGAGTAATACATTATACAGGGGGATATATACTGGTTTTAGCCATTTTACACTATGGCTGCATTGCTGCAGTCAACACTTACTGCCCTTTGTATCACCTCATAAAGAAATCCTAGCCATGTGGGTGGCATAACGTTTTGATCTTAACACTCGATGGAGGTAGAGGCGGCAGATCTTTGTGGTTCAGTCAGCCTGGTCTACAGAGTGTTCCCGGACAGCTCGGGCTACAGGGAGACCCTGTCTCGAAAGACCAAAAAATAAAATAAAATGAAATCCTAGTTCAAGGTTGCCAGAGAGGAGTCCTGTTCCTCAGTAGTGCAACCACTGGTCCATTGCTCCCATGAAGACAAATAAGGCAAATACCACCATGCTGGAGCAGGCAACCCTAATCAAATACAGAGGGTCAACAAAACAAGACACAAAAGTAAGAGGGGGAAGGAAGAAGGGATTTGGTGAGGGGGGGAGGGGATTAGAGAGGCTAGTAGGGGGTATTTTTAAATTATTATTATTATTATTATTATTACTATTATTATTTTGAGACAGGGCTTCCGTATAGCCCCAGCTGGCCTCGAACACTCTGTAGACCAGGCTGGCCTTGAACTCACAGAGATCCGCCTGCCTCTGCCTCCTGAGTGCTAGGATTAAAGGTTTGCACCACCACACCTGGCTTAAAGATGGTTTTTAGCTGCCATGTGGGTGCTGGGAATCGAACCCTGGATCCTCTGCTAGAGGCATGGTACTCGTAACCGCTGAGCCATCTCTTCAGCCCCTAAATTATTTTTTAAAAATTACTTATTTGTGGGCCAGGTGTTGTGGTGCACGCCATTAATCCTAGCACTCATGTAGGCAAAACAGGCAGACTTCTGTGAGTTCAAGGCCAGCCTGGTCTATAGAGTGTGTTCCAGGTCAGCTGGGGCTACAGGACTGTACCCCTTTTCATGACCAAATAATAATCTCATTTTGTTTAGCCATCTATTGACGGGTCTTGGTGGGATGTTGTGAATAATGGTGCTCCAAAGATTTTGTGTGTGAATCAGATTTGCATTTCTCGTGGGCAGATAGGAGTGAAATCACTGGGTCGTTTAGTAACTGCTGGGCACTTTTAGCTTTCTTAATCTGTTTCCCCGTCTATAAAATGGTAAGTTTCTCCCTTGTGGGAACTTTCTCAAGAATTAAATGAAGTAATAGAAGTGAAGCGCTTAGGACAGCCTGGAAAACAATTCGGGCCAGGCTTAGTGGACGTTGGGGAGGCAGAGGCAGAGGCAGAAGCAGGCAGATTATGAGTTCAAGGCCTTCCTGGGCTACTATTGAGACTGTCTTCAATAGAAAGCACAGAACTGCACTTGAATGCTGTAGTTCTTTCTAGTCCTGTTCCGTCCACTTCTAGATGAGCAAATCTTGCCATCCAAGATTTACAAGTGGAACTCCTCTTTCTGATGTCTCAGGCTGTAGTAATGGTGAACACCTTAGACTAGTATAAAGGGGTCACTTTATCTTCCTATTGAGGGGAACAGATTTGGAACTGGACATAAAGTTCCACTCACAGGAATACACTCTAAAGATCTGTGTGCTCTTAATTAGTGTCTCCTCTGAATTGTCCCCAGGCTTCACGGAGGTCCTAGCCCCTAGGCACCATGTCGGACAGCGATCTGGGTGAGGATGAAGGCCTCCTGTCCTTGGCTGGCAAGAGGAAGCGCAGAGGGAACCTGCCCAAGGAGTCAGTGAAGATCCTCAGGGACTGGCTGTATCTGCACCGCTACAACGCCTACCCCTCAGAGCAGGAGAAGCTGAGCCTCTCGGGGCAGACCAACCTTTCAGTGCTGCAGGTGAGGGGGGACCGGGCACTAGGCTTCTCCAGCTCTGCTCCTCATTCACTGTGGCCTTGGCCTGTCACCTCCCCTGCTGAGCTCAGGTGACAGTGTCCAGTCCTGGTCCACGAGGAAGATGGCAAATTGAGGTCACTGCAGCTGGACTTCAGGCTTTGACACTTCTGAAGGGATAGCAGTTGTCATTGTTGATCCCGGAGGCCATAGGAAGGTGAGAAGGCACTGAGTAGCTGAGATTCTGGATGCAGCCTCAGCCCACAGCATTGTTTAAACAGGACTTGGTTGCAGGATAGCAGTGTGGCTAAAAATGAGTTGAAGCCAGGAGTGGTGGTGCATGCCTTTAATCCCAGCACTCCAGGGGCACTGTATATAGAGTTCTGTGCCAGCCGAGACTACAGGGAGACCCTGTCTTAAAAAAAACAAGAAAAAGCCGGGCGTGGTGGCGCACGCCTTTAATCCTAGCCCTTGGGAGGCAGAGGCAGGCAGATCTTTGTGAGTTCAAGGCCAGCCTGGTCTACAGAGTGAGTTCCAGGACAGCTGGGGCTACAGGGAGACCCTGTGTCGAAAAGACCAAAAAAAAAAAAAAAGTAAAAAGAAAAGTTGGAGTGGTTAGACAGATGGCTCACAGTTAAGAGAACTTCCTGCTCTTCCCAGTGTCCATATCAGGCAGCTGAGAGCCTCCTGGAACTTCAGCCCCAGTGGATCTGAGGCTGTCTTCTGGCCTCTGTGGGCGCTCATACATACATATACACAAATCATTTCATTAAAAAAAATATTTTTAATTAGTTGGAGCTAGGTGTTACGGTAAAGAATGTGTGATCCCAGCACTTGGAAGGTAGAGGCAGAAAGAGTTCTCATTGATATTCTTCTCCTATGCCTGGTGGAATTGTCAGAATAGATTTTGAACTGGATATAAAGGGTCTGTTGTAAGCCACAAACAGGCATATTCCTAAAGATGTGTGCTCCAAGCAGCGTCTCTTCTGAACTGTCGTGTTTTTGACCTACATAAATTTTGCTGTTTCCACGGTGCTGATGCAAGATACACTGAACTGTCAGTACTTTGGGTCCAGTTTGGCTCTTACCTCCCTGGGAGATAAATAGTAGGGCCTCAGTCTAGTACGGGAGGCTGCCCCTGCCCTGCTGCCCTGCCCTGATGCCCTGCCTTGCTGCCTTGCCCTGCTACCCCTGCTGGACCCCTGTTCCCTTGAAAGCCTCCTGCCTCTCCATCTTTGTGTTTTCATACTCTGTTTCTCTAATCCATAGCTGTTCCTTCCTTCTCTTATCCCACTCTGAACCTACTACTTCCCAGCCCCTGTCCTTCCTTTCTGTAAGTCTGGGCTGAGGGTAGGATTGCAAATTGATCACCACTAGGACAAAAAGCAGTAGAGACACAGGGAAGGAAGGGAAGGGCCTAGAGTTCCAAGCAGGCCTCCCTGGAAAGGTAGTTTGAACTAACAGACTCTAGAGATACACAGGCAAAAGTAAAAGGCCTAGATTTAAGACTAGGATTGCAGGCCGGGCGTGGTGGCGCACGCCTTTAATCCTAGCACTCAGGAGGCAGAGGCAGGCGGATCTTTGTGAATTCAAGGCCAGCCTGGTCTACAGAGTGAGACCAAAAAAAAAAGACTAGGATTGCGTAGACAGCTGATCTCTCTGCCTTTAGCCTTCAGTCTTTGTCACAAAAGCACAAATTTCTGCTCATGCTAAACTCCAGGGACCCCAGTGTCTTCAGTGTGGTCCAGGATATTTCAGAGCACCCCATCTTCTTCTGTTCTTCTTGGCCCGGGCCCTTGACCCGTCAGCCTGGGCCCTCCTAGGCTGTGAACAGCCCAGCACAGCCCTGCCTCTCATTTGCCTCACTCTGTTCAAGCACTTGTCTTTTGCAGGCACCTGCAAAACCTGCAGCCTAGGTTTTGAGCTATTTTGTGTATCCCTAGGGTGCCTCATACTTGTTCTGTCAAACCACTTGTACCATGTTGGAATTGCTTCTTGTCAGGGAACAGTTTGTCAAATGTGAGAAATACACTAACTAAAAAAAAAAAAAAACAAAACCGGGGGGGGGGGGCTGTGTGTGGTAGAGTGCTTGGCTAACAAGCCAGAGCAGCCAGGTTCAATCCCTAGCACTGCACAAAGGAACTGTTCTTATAACTCTGCCTCCCCTCAAGATGTTAACTTGACAGGTGGATCTCTGTGAGTTCAAGGCCAGCCTGGTCTACATAAAGAGTTCAGGACAGCTGGGGCTGCAGGGAGACCCTGTCTCAAAAAAAAAGTTCATGTGAATCTTTATTATCATAAGTATATACAAACATAAAACTGAATGAAAAACTTATTTCTTCTCTTACACACCAGTAGAACCAGTTTTACAAAATAGATAAATGTAAAAGTAATGAAATCCCACCTAACTGCACTAAAGGGATCAGTATATGTTGGTGGCCGCTCTGGGTGTATAATGGAACAAAGACACTGGCTCTGGAGGTGAGTCTGGCCCCCAGGGGTTGTGATGCCCCCACTTGTAATCAGAGTGGAAACAGGTGGCTAAAGTGTCTTCATAGAGACCCAGCAGATCTATGACTGCAGATCTGCTTTCAGCATCCAAGTATAGGACAGGGGGTCAGCCACTAGATCCTAATGGTGACCACCTACTCTATTAGAGTTACTGAGAGTTAGGGACCTTGGAGACCATGTGACACTCCCAAGGCAGAGCACCATAAACCCCACATCAGCCTCAGTCAGCAGCGGGCCTCTAAATGACTCCCCTTCTCAGCTCCTGTAGGTTCTCCTGCACCTCCGTATATTTCCTTAGGTGTTACTAGAATGCAACTTCTTTTTTTATTTGGTCTTTTTTGAGACAGGGTCTCCTCGTAGCAAAGCTGGCCTGGAACTCCCTAGGTAGACCTAGACCAGGCTGGCCTTGAAATCACAGTGATCCACCTGCCTTTGCTGGGATTAAAGGCATGCACCAGGAATGTTGCTTCTTGATCCCATGCTTTTCCCTGTCATCACTGACAATCACCTGTTACTCTAAAACAACAAAAAACCCTTCTGTGGCTCCTGCAGCCTAACTGCAACACCTGCTTGTCTGCTGCTTGCCTGCTCCCTGGCCCCAGCATTCCTGATGCATGCCCTGACTGCCGTCCCTCCTACTCTGATTGGGGTACTAGTCATGTGCTCCACAGAATCTGGACACTGGACTGGGCCTAGGATTGGGACCCTTACCTGACTGCTTTAGACAGCATGGAGTTCTGTGGCTGTGGGGAGCTGTAACTCCAGTGCTGCATTCGCTGCTTGGTATCTGGCAGGAAGAGGCTCTGCGAATGCAGCAGCGGAAAAGAAATAGTGTTGGAAACGTCAGAAATGAGACTCCTTAGTCACACAGCTTTTTTTGTGTGTATTTACATTTCCAAATTTCGTTTGTTACTGAGGTTTTCAAGCCTGCAGGTGCTCTACCCTTGAGCCACACTCCTAGCCCCATGGGAAGACAGCATTACAACGACTCCCCAAGCTCTGCCTTCAACTGCTATCCATATTTTGCCAAGCTGGTTTCTTTTCTTCCTGGGACATCTCTTTTGATTGTCTCCTTTCACTGGCCTGGAGCAGTGTCATTAGCAAGTCAGTGAGTCATGTTAGTTACTGGTTTGCTGGAACTTGCCTGGAGCCAAAGCAGTTGGAAGGTAATACCCTCCATTCCCACCCCCAAAAAAGTATCTCTTAAGGTTTTTTACAGGTACCTGGTACACTCAAAGCCCTATTTATTGGTTGGGCTCTTCGGGTTTCCTGTTTGCAGAACTGCTAGAGGATTCTGAGTCCTAGTCCTTAGCCCCATTACCACCTGGGCAGTGCTATGAGCCAGGCTTCACTGTACTGAGAGGCTAGTAGAACAGGTACCTCCAGGTCCCTTTCTGAGCCTTTCCTGAGCCCTGAGGCTGTGTAGCAGTCCTTCTAAGGCCTTGGGCTAAGAGGAGCTTGGTAGGGTTGAGTGGGAGGGGTGGTCCTGTCTCCAGGCAGCCAGGGACTATGTTTATGCCTTGTCCTCTGCAAGCTTAGGCTGTAGAGCTAGCTGCCTTCCACAGGCAACAACCTATCTCCCACCTCCTAAGGCCTTTCTGTGTATTTTTTGAACTTCTGCTTAAAAAAGTGTTCCTGGGTGCTCATAAGGACAGGTCATACCAGGGAGATAAACCTCAGCCTCTATGCTGGATGACAGAGCTCTCCCAATCCCTTGTTTAGAAACACACATTGTCAGTGGATGTGGTGGCTCAAGCCTGTTAATCTTCACTGAGGCAGGAGGGTTTAGGCCAGCCTCCATGCCTAAAAAACAAAAAACAGGGATGGAGAGATGGCTTGGTGGTTAAGAGCACTGGCTGCTCTTGCAGAGGACCTGGGTTTGATTCCCAGCACTCACATGGTGGCTAACAACTGTCTGTAACTGCAGTTACAGGGGATTCAACACCCTCTTCTGACCTCAGAGGGCATTGCAGGACATGGGTGTGCTTACATACATACAAGCAATATACTCATAAACAACATTTATGTAATTAAAAAAAATTTTTGCCAGGCATGGTGTGCACACCTTTAATCCCAGCCCTCAGGAGGCAGAGGCAGGTGGATCTCTGTGAATTCAAGGCCAGCCTAGTCTACAGAGTGAGTTCTAGGCCAGCTGGGGCTACAGAGAGAGAGAGACCCTGTCTTACAAAGACTAAAAATTTAAAAATTAAAAACAAAACCTGCCCTGCAGTATGGTGGCAAAGGCCTTTAATTCTTTTCTTTTTCTTCTTCTTTTTTTTTTTTTTTTCTTTTTGGTATTTTTGAGACAGGGTCTCTCTTTAAGTCCCAGCTGGCCTGGAGCTCACTCTGTAGACCAGGCTGGCCTTGAACTCAGATCCACCTGCTTCTGCCCCCCAAGTGCTAGGATTAAAGGCGTATGCCACCACGCCTGGCTCAAAGGCCTTTAATTCTACCACTTGAGAGGCAGTGGCAGGTAGGTCTCCATGAGTTCAAGGCCAGGCTAGTCTACATGATGACTTCTAGGCCAGTCAGGACTACATAGTGAGACTGACCCAAGAAAACAAAAACAGGCTACATAGATAGATAGCTTAGTGGTTAGGAGCTGCTCTTGCTGAGGACTGGGGTTTGGTTCTCTTAGGCTGTTTGACTTTGGGCAGGTCTTCCATCTCTGTAAAGCTTTGGGGATACTACCTACTATCTCCCAGGGTTGTATGCAGATTAGACATAATGCCCGGAGGTGGTTGGCTGATACCTGATAGCAAAGGTGCTTAATAAGTTTGTTTCCTTCCTTCTTTCCACCCATCTGTTTAGGCCCCCCCCCCTCTTTTTTTTTGAGACAGGGTCTCCCTGTAGCCCCAGCTGTCCTGGAACTCACTCTGTAGACCAGGCTGGCCTTGAACTCACAGAGATCCGCCTGCCTCTGCCTCTGCCTCCCAAGTGCTAGGATTAAAGGCGTGCGCCACCACGCCCGGATACACACATGTAGGTAATAATACAGGTAGTAAATATATAGGTGAACGACCATCAGTACATGCCAAGAAAGAATCAGGAAAAAAAAACTGTTTATAAACCTAAACAACCTCCCTTTCACTGCTTGCTACTAGCCAAAAAGAACACCCACACCCCAACAGCCCAGCAGTTGCTATGACATTCTGCTTTATAACACTCAGAATAAAGCCAAGTGATCATGGACCAAACTCTCTGAAAGTATGAACAAAAATAAATCCTCCCTATAATTAAAAAATAATAAACACAGACACAAGGGGTCTGGCTGGAAGGGTAACAGAAACCCAGGGCCAACCACATGGAGACTTCGGGGCAACAACAGCAAAGACTAAAGGGTGTTGAGCTCATGAAGCTAGGTGTGGTAGAGCACGTGTGTAATTCCAGAACTTGGGCGACTGAGACAAGATGCTTCCAATGAGATCTACCTGGGCTATTGAGACCCTGCCTCAAAAAACGAAAACCAAACCCACACATAATCCCAGGCAGAGGCAGATAGATCTCTGCAAATTTGAGACCAGCCATGCTGCAAAGTAAGACCCTGTCTCCACATGAACAAACAAAATGACTACTGGACAGGGAAGTAGTGTGTATGGACTGTCTGCCAGCCCTGCTACCCAAGATACCAATCTAGAAAACAGTGAAACCCTAGGTCCAAGAACAAAATAATCAACAATGAAATGGCAGGGCTGATGCTATTAGCTGGGAACACCGCAGTAAACTCCAGAGGTGCCTTAACAGTAGTTAGACTGAAATGTCACACGCTAGGTCCTTCTGTCCTCCGCAGACACCTACAGACCAGCTAAGCTTCTAGGAGAAAGAATGGCCATAAGACCCTCTTTTTCAGTTTCTGAGCAAGGTACAACAATGTTAGTACTTTCCTACTGTCTGCTAAGTAGGTCAAAGACCCAGGGCTCTTGAACCAGTTTCTGTGCCCAGTTCTCACCAGGCTGCTCTCTCAGTAACTTTTTAGAGCAAGCCCTTTGGGTATAGGCTCATGGGATTCTACCTCTGTCTAGCCAAAGAGAGAGCTGGTGCCTGGCATGGACATGGCTCCTTATCTTGCTGGCTCCAGTTAGACCCAATCTACCGGGGAGCCCGTCAGCCTGAGCAGAGCGGAACAGAGCCAGAGGCAGATGGCTCTTCTTTCCTCTCTGTTCCAGCATAGAGAGCCTTACCCCTCTTCACCTCTGTGGTCTTGCCCGTATAACCAGACATACATGTAACAGCAAGCACTGGAAGATGCTTGCATGGTTGAATCTGGATGGAGTTCCAGCTGAGCCCTAAAGAAAGGGAAGGCTAGGGGCTGGAGAGATGACTCAACCAGTTAGAGCACCAACTGCTGTTGCAGAGACCCAGGTTCACTTCTCAGCACCCACATGGCAGCTAAGAACTGTCTTTAAGCGGGGCATGGTGGCACTAAGAACTGTCCTTAAAAGCAGGGCANTTGGAATTGCTTCTTGTCAGGGAACAGTTTGTCAAATGTGAGAAATACACTAACTAAAAAAAAAAAAAACAAAAACGGGGGGGGGGGCTGTGTGTGGTAGAGTGCTTGGCTAACAAGCCAGAGCAGCCTGGTTCAATCCCTAGCACTGCACAAAGGAACTGTTCTTATAACTCTGCCTCCCCTCAAGATGTTAACTTGACAGGTGGATCTCGTGAGTTTTCAAGCCAGCTGGTCAACATAAGAGTTCAGGACAGCTGGGGCCTGCGGAGACCCGGTTCTCAAAAAAAAAGTTCAGTTGAATCTTTATTATCATAAGTATATACAAACATAAAACTGAATGAAAAACTTATTTCTTCTCTTACACACCAGTAGAACCAGTTTTACAAAATAGATAAATGTAAAAGTAATGAAATCCCACCTAACTGCACTAAAGGGATCAGTATATGTTGGTGGCCGCTCTGGGTGTATAATGGAACAAAGACACTGGCTCTGGAGGTGAGTCTGGCCCCCAGGGGTTGTGATGCCCCCACTTGTAATCAGAGTGGAAACAGGTGGCTAAAGTGTCTTCATAGAGACCCAGCAGATCTATGACTGCAGATCTGCTTTCAGCATCCAAGTATAGGACAGGGGGTCAGCCACTAGATCCTAATGGTGACCACCTACTCTATTAGAGTTACTGAGAGTTAGGGACCTTGGAGACCATGTGACACTCCCAAGGCAGAGCACCATAAACCCCACATCAGCCTCAGTCAGCAGCGGGCCTCTAAATGACTCCCCTTCTCAGCTCCTGTAGGTTCTCCTGCACCTCCGTATATTTCCTTAGGTGTTACTAGAATGCAACTTCTTTTTTTATTTGTCTCTTTTTGAGACAGGGTCTCCTCGTAGCAAAGCTGGCCTGGAACTCCCTAGGTAGACAGACCAGGCTGGCCTTGAAATCACAGTGATCCACCCCCCCTTCCCTTTGCTGGGATTAAAGGCATGCACCAGGAATGTTGCTTCTTGATCCCATGCTTTTCCCTGTCATCACTGACAATCACCTGTTACTCTAAAACAACAAAAAACCCTTCTGTGGCTCCTGCAGCCAACTGCAACACCTGCTTGTCTGCTGCTTGCCTGCTCCCTGGCCCCAGCATTCCTGATGCATGCCCTGACTGCCGTCCCTCCTACTCTGATTGGGGTACTAGTCATGTGCTCCACAGAATCTGGACACTGGACTGGGCCTAGGATTGGGACCCTTACCTGACTGCTTTAGACAGCATGGAGTTCTGTGGCTGTGGGGAGCTGTAACTCCAGTGCTGCATTCGCTGCTTGGTATCTGGCAGGAAGAGGCTCTGCGAATGCAGCAGCGGAAAAGAAATAGTGTTGGAAACGTCAGAAATGAGACTCCTTAGTCACACAGCTTTTTTTGTGTGTATTTACATTTCCAAATTTCGTTTGTTACTGAGGTTTTCAAGCCTGCAGGTGCTCTACCCTTGAGCCACACTCCTAGCCCCATGGGAAGACAGCATTACAACGACTCCCCAAGCTCTGCCTTCAACTGCTATCCATATTTTGCCAAGCTGGTTTCCTTTTCTTCCTGGGACATCTCTTTTGATTGTCTCCTTTCACTGGCCTGGAGCAGTGTCATTAGCAAGTCAGTGAGTCATGTTAGTTACTGGTTTGCTGGAACTTGCCTGGAGCCAAAGCAGTTGGAAGGTAATACCCTCCATTCCCACCCCCAAAAAAGTATCTCTTAAGGTTTTTTACAGGTACCTGGTACACTCAAAGCCCTATTTATTGGTTGGGCTCTTCGGGTTTCCTGTTTGCAGAACTGCTAGAGGATTCTGAGTCCTAGTCCTTAGCCCCATTACCACCTGGGCAGTGCTATGAGCCAGGCTTCACTGTACTGAGAGGCTAGTAGAACAGGTACCTCCAGGTCCCTTTCTGAGCCTTTCCTGAGCCCTGAGGCTGTGTAGCAGTCCTTCTAAGGCCTTGGGCTAAGAGGAGCTTGGTAGGGTTGAGTGGGAGGGGTGGTCCTGTCTCCAGGCAGCCAGGGACTATGTTTATGCCTTGTCCTCTGCAAGCTTAGGCTGTAGAGCTAGCTGCCTTCCACAGGCAACAACCTATCTCCCACCTCCTAAGGCCTTTCTGTGTATTTTTTGAACTTCTGCTTAAAAAAGTGTTCCTGGGTGCTCATAAGGACAGGTCATACCAGGGAGATAAACCTCAGCCTCTATGCTGGATGACAGAGCTCTCCCAATCCCTTGTTTAGAAACACACATTGTCAGTGGATGTGGTGGCTCAAGCCTGTTAATCTTCACTGAGGCAGGAGGGTTTAGGCCAGCCTCCATGCCTAAAAAACAAAAAACAGGGATGGAGAGATGGCTTGGTGGTTAAGAGCACTGGTCTGCTCTTGCAGAGGACCTGGGTTTGATTCCCAGCACTCACATGGTGGCTAAACTGTCTGTAACTGCAGTTACAGGGGATTCAACACCCTCTTCTGACCTCGAGGGCATTGCAGGACATGGGTGTGCTTACATACATACAAGCAATATACTCATAAACAACATTTATGTAATTAAAAAAAATTTTTGCCAGGCATGGTGTGCACACCTTTATCCCAGCCCTCAGGAGGCAGAGGCAGGTGGATCTCTGTGAATTCAAGGCCAGCCTAGTCTACAGATGGAGTTCCTAGGCCAGCTGGGGCTACAGAGAGAGAGAGACCCTGTCTTACAAAGACTAAAAATTTAAAATTAAAAACAAAACCTGCCCTGCAGTATGGTGGCAAAGGCCTTTAATCTTTTCTTTTCTTCTTCTTTTTTTTTTTTTTTTCTTTTTTGGTATTTTTGAGACAGGGTCTCTCTTTAAGTCCCAGCTGGCCTGGAGCTCACTCTGTAGACAAGGCTGGCCTTGAACTCGAGATCCACCTCCTTCTGCCCCCCGTGCTAGGATTAAAGGCGTATGCCACCACGCCTGGCTCAAGGCCTTTAATTCTACCACTTGAGAGGCAGGGCAGGTAGGTCTCCATGAGTTCAAGGCCAGGCTAGTCTACATGATGACTTCTAGGCCAGTCAGGACTACATAGTGAGACTGACCCAAGAAAACAAAAACAGGCTACAAGATAGATAGCTTAGTGGTTAGAGCTGCTGCTCTTGCTGAGGACTGGGGTTTGGTTCTCTTAGGCTGTTTGACTTTGGGCAGGTCTTCCATCTCTGTAAAGCTTTGGGGATACTACCTACTATCTCCCAGGGTTGTATGCAGATTAGACATAATGCCCGGAGGTGGTTGGCTGATACCTGATAGCAAAGGTGCTTAATAAGTTTGTTTCCTTCCTTCTTTCCACCCATCTGTTTAGGCCCCCCCCCCTCTTTTTTTTTGAGACAGGGTCTCCCTGTAGCCCCAGCTGTCCTGGAACTCACTCTGTAGACCAGGCTGGCCTTGAACTCACAGAGATCCGCCTGCCTCTGCCTCCTGAGTGCTGGGATTAAAGGCATGCGCCACCATGCCCTGCTTAAGGACAGTTCTTAGCTGCCACCATGCCCCGCTTAAAGACAGTTCTTAGCTGCCATGTGGGTGCTGAGAAGTGAACCTGGGTCCTCTGCAACAGCAGTTGGTGCTCTGAACTGTTGAGTCATCTCTCCAGCCCCTAGCCTTCCCTTTCTTTAGGGCTCAGCTGGAACTCCATCCAGATTCAACCATGCAAGCATCTTCCAGTGCTTGCTGTTACATGTATGTCTGGTTATACGGGCAAGACCACAGAGGTGAAGAGGGGTAAGGCTCTCTATGCTGGAACAGAGAGGAAAGAAGAGCCATCTGCCTCTGGCTCTGTTCCGCTCTGCTCAGGCTGACGGGCTCCCCGGTAGATTGGGTCTAACTGGAGCCAGCAAGATAAGGAGCCATGTCCATGCCAGGCACCAGCTCTCTCTTTGGCTAGACAGAGGTAGAATCCCATGAGCCTATACCCAAAGGGCTTGCTCTAAAAAGTTACTGAGAGAGCAGCCTGGTGAGAACTGGGCACAGAAACTGGTTCAAGAGCCCTGGGTCTTTGACCTACTTAGCAGACAGTAGGAAAGTACTAACATTGTTGTACCTTGCTCAGAAACTGAAAAAGAGGGTCTTATGGCCATTCTTTCTCCTAGAAGCTTAGCTGGTCTGTAGGTGTCTGCGGAGGACAGAAGGACCTAGCGTGTGACATTTCAGTCTAACTACTGTTAAGGCACCTCTGGAGTTTACTGCGGTGTTCCCAGCTAATAGCATCAGCCCTGCCATTTCATTGTTGATTATTTTGTTCTTGGACCTAGGGTTTCACTGTTTTCTAGATTGGTATCTTGGGTAGCAGGGCTGGCAGACAGTCCATACACACTACTTCCCTGTCCAGTAGTCATTTTGTTTGTTCATGTGGAGACAGGGTCTTACTTTGCAGCATGGCTGGTCTCAAATTTGCAGAGATCTATCTGCCTCTGCCTGGGATTATGTGGGGTTTTGGTTTTCGTTTTTGAGGCAGGGTCTCAATAGCCCAGGTAGATCTCATTGGAAGCATCTTGTCTCAGTCGCCCAAGTTCTGGAATTACACACGTGCTCTACCACACCTAGCTTCATGAGCTCAACACCCTTTAGTCTTTGCTGTTGTTGCCCCGAAGTCTCCATGTGGTTGGCCCTGGGTTTCTGTTACCCTTCCAGCCAGACCCCTTGTGTCTGTGTTTATTATTTTTTAATTAAGGGAGGATTTATTTTTGTTCATACTTTCAGAGAGTTTGGTCCATGATCACTTGGCTTTATTCTGAGTGTTATAAAGCAGAATGTCATAGCAACTGCTGGGCTGTTGGGGTGTGGGTGTTCTTTTTGGCTAGTAGCAAGCAGTGAAAGGGAGGTTGTTTAGGTTTATAAACAGTTTTTTTTTCCTGTTTCTTTCTTGGCATGTACTGATGGTCGTTCACCTATATATTTACTACCTGTATTATTACCTACATGTTTACTACCACGGTGCGACAAGGTGCACATCAGTGCCACAGAGCAGGTCACATGTCTGTTAAAAAGCAGCCCCAGTGAGCACCAAGGACTGGCCTGGCCCAGAGTAGCACATCAGTGCCGTTTGAGCAGAGGCGAAGCTCAGAGAGAGAGAGAGAGAGAGAGAGAGAGAGAGAGAGAGAAGAGAAGATGGGAAGCTCTCCCTTGACTGCTCTAGGGAAGACAGCAGCTGGCCTCTGGGGTCCTGTGACAGGCCCAAGCAGAGGCAGACAGGTGTGACTCTTCATCCAGGTCCTGCCAGATGAGCTTCTGGCTCATTGACAGGCTGGGCTTCAAGTCTGTTCACCAGGAGGGTGGGAGCTGGTCCAACGCATCTCACTATTCAAGGGAACTAGGTGCACAGTGCTCAGTAAGTGGCAGCTGTTGGCAAAGTCTGCAGTGGCGGTGCAACACTTTGTTTTACTGGTGGGTAAAAGAGCATTCCAGAAAGAGAAGAACATGGCTATAGAAGGCATAGAGATTTTTAGGTTTGGATTTTTGTTTTTTAAATGAGCAAGGCCCCAAAGCAATTCCCATGCTTACACCAAAAAAGCAGAAATGAGTGCTATCGGGTAGGGTGGCGTAGCAAAGGTAGACGGGCGGGGCTTTAATGCCCAGGCTCTGGAATTTGGACTTGAACTGGCAGACAGTTAGGCTTTCTAGCCAGGAACCTCAGCTGTTGGCATTTTGCAGAGACAGACGGAGAGTTACAAAGCTGGGGATATTAAAGAGTCCTTGGGGCTGGAGAGATAGCTCAGTGATGAAGAGCACTTGCTGATCTTGTAGAGGACCCAGGTTTGGTTTCCAGCACCCCCATGGGAACTCATAATTATAACTCCAGTTCCAGGGGATCTGCTTCCATCTTCTGGCTCCACAGCACTAGGTATGCACGTGATACACATACATATTTGCAGGCATGCACATGATACATGTACATATTTGCAGGTAAACATACACATAAAATTAAATCTTTTTTTTTTTTTAAGAGTTCTTGCTAGGCATGGTACTGAGGGTCTTTTATTCCACTGCTCTGGGGGAAGAGGCAGGCAGATCTCTGTGAGTTCCAGGCCAGCCACAGTTACAGTTTTGAGATCCTGTATCAAACAAAACAAGCAAGCAAAAAGTCCTTGGTTCTGGGTCAGCTCAGTTGTACCTCACTTGCCTAGCATGAGCAAGACTCTGGGTTCCATCCCAAACACAAAAATAACTATCTGGACACATAAGGGACAGAGTGTTGGACATGTCCGCCAGACCACAGGCATTCACCTTGAGCTTTGCAGCATGCAGACCACAGTGTGCAGTAGGAAATTGCATGGTTCATAGTCCTGGTGTTGGCTGTACACAGTTTCTTCTCTCCCTTGGTCCTGCTGTGTTTCTTTGCTCTCCAGCAAGACTGCTCTGAGGCCTAGGAGTGAGTGGTTCTTTGCATCCTCATTCCCCCCTCTTGCCCCTCTCAATATACTCCAAACTACCAGCCCATCTCCCTCTTCCAGCCTAGTCACTCTTGCTTAAAATCCTCCTGTGGTGCCAGAGACATTATTCGGGGGCCAGTGAGGTGGCTCAGCCTGATGACCTTTCTGTTCCCAGGAAGGAGAGAACTAGCTCTTCAGAGCTGTCCTCTGACCATCATAGGTGGATGAAGCGCGTGCGTGTGTGTGCACACACACATACACACACACACACACACACACACACACACACACACGCGTCATTTAAAAAATGGAAAGACTATCCAGGCCTGATGGCAGGTGGATTTCTGTGAGTTCAAGGCCAGCCTGGTGTACATAGGATCTCCAGGCCAGCTAGGACTAAAAGGGAGACCCTGTCTCAAAAAGACCCCCCCCCAAAAAAAAAAAAGTTAACAACTGTGGCTTCCCTGTGTCCAAAGAAAACTTCAATCCTCACCCAGGAGGCCTGCCTTCTGCATCTCCCAGGGCCTCCACTGCCCTGCCCTGCCCATTTTCTACTTCAGCAGTTGCTTGTCTTAAGATTTCAATTGAAGAGCCACTTCCCAAGAGCTATTTCCTTAGGTCCACAAAGGCAAGACTGGGGGTCTTCAGCACTGGGTCTTTCCACACCATTGGCTCCCATCCGTCCCCTGGCCCCACCACAGCTGCAGTGCGTGTGTGTGTCCCCTGGCCCCACCACAGCTGCAGTGCGTGTGTGTGTGTCCCCTGGCCCCACCACGGCTGCAGTGCGTGTGTGTTCCCACTGGCCCCACCACAGCTGCAGTGCGTGTGTGTTCCCACTGGCCCCACCACAGCTGCAGTGCCGTGTGTGTGTGTCCCCTGGCCCCACCACAGCTGCAGTGCGTGTGTTCCCACTAGCCCCACCACAGCTGCAGTGCATGTGTGTGTTCCCACTGGCCCCACCACAGCTGCAGTGCGTGTTTCCCCTGGTCCCACCACAGCTGCAGTGCCGTGTGTGTGTCCCCTGGCCCCACCACAGCTACAGTGCCGTGTGTGTTTCCCCTGGCCCCACCACAGCCGCAGTGCGTGTGTGTGTTCCCACTGGCCCCACCACAGCTGCAGTGCGTGTGTTTTTCCCCTGGCCCCACCACAGCTGCAGTGCGTGTGTGTGTTCCCACTGGCCCCACCACAGCTGCAGTGCGTGTGTGTTTCCCCTGGTCCCACCACAGCTGTAGTGCCGTGTGTGTGTCCCCTGGCCCCACCACAGCTGCAGTGCCGTGTGTGTTTCCCCTGGCCCCACCACAGCTGCAGTGTGTGTGTGTGTTCCCACTGGCCCCACCACAGCTGCAGTGCATGTGTGTTTCCCCTGGTCCCACCACAGCTGCAGTGCCGAGTGTGTGTCCACTGGTCCCACCACAGCTGTAGTGCCGTGTGTGTTTCCCCTGGCCCCACCACAGCTGCAGTGCCGTGTGTGTTTCCCCTGGCCCCACCACAGCTGCAGTGCCGTGTGTGTTTCCCCTGGCCCCACCACAGCTGCAGTGGCGTGTGTTCCCACTGGCCCCACCACAGCTGCAGTGCATGTGTGTTCCCACTGGCCCCACCACAGCTGCAGTGCGTGTGTGTGTCCCCTGGCCCCACCACAGCTGCAGTGCGTGTGTGTGTCCCCTGGCCCCACCACAGCTGCAGTGCGTGTGTGGGTCCTCTGGTCCCACCACAGCTGCAGTGGCGTGTGTCTATGTGTGTTTCCTGTGTCACTTTTCTCCCCACCCTGACCCTCTGAGGGCCAGGATCTCGGCTTTGATGTTTGCTCCTTTGTCCTTAGGGCCTGGAACAGTGAGCCTTTGCAGTTGTTTTGGATAGAGTGAACTGATCAGTCTCTTAAACTTGTTCCAGATATGTAACTGGTTTATCAATGCTCGGCGGCGTCTTCTCCCAGACATGCTCCGGAAGGATGGCAAAGACCCTAATCAGTTCACCATTTCCCGCCGTGGGGGGAAGGCCTCAGACGTGGCTCTCCCCCGGGGCAGCAGCCCCTCCGTGCTGGCTGTGTCTGTACCAGCCCCCACCAACGTGCTCTCCTTGTCGGTGTGCTCTGTGCCTCTGCAATCAGGCCAAGGTGAAAAGCCGGCAGCCCCGGTCCCACAAGGAGAGTTGGAGCCCCCCAAGGCCCTGGTGACCCCTGGCAGCACACTCACCCTGCTGACCAGGGCGGAGGCTGGAAGCCCCACAGGCGGACTCTTCAACACGCCGCCACCCACACCCCCAGAGCAGGACAAAGAGGACTTCAGCAGCTTCCAGTTGCTGGTGGAGGTGGCGCTACAGAGGGCTGCAGAGATGGAGCTTCAGAAGCAGCAGGACCCAGCGGCCCCGCTCCTACACACTCCTCTCACTCTAGTCTCGGAAAACCCCAAGTAAGCACCTGCTGCTGGGTGGCTCGGGCTCAGGCCAGCGGTCCTGGGTCCTGGTTCGCTTCTCTTCCATACAGAGGGTTTCTACAGATCACTGCCAAGTATTGGGGTCAGCTCTGTCCAGAGGTCCTCAGTAGAGACACCCGCTGCTGTCACTGCACGTGAAGGGGCTATCCTCTGCTGACTGCTGTTCCTTCAGGCCTCTTGAGTAGACCAAGGGACTGGAGACACACATGGCGTTGCTGCTGCTTCTCCAGACATCCCCTGGGACACCTGCGTTCCAGCCTGCTTTCTGAGGCAGGCCCAGGAAACCTGCCACGTTCAGACTCGAGCTGGATCCAAGCTGCCCCTGAGCTGGGCCTCTTTTGGACAAGCCAGGTGTGCACATTCCAAGTTACTAAGTAGGAACACAAGAAGAGAACCCAGCAGATGTCGCAGAACCGACTCCAGTTGAATGTTTAGATTTTGTTAAACTGTTTATTTCCCCCTTTTTGCTGTGGTTTGGGTTGGTGGCAGTAGGTAGGTCAGGTGCGGGGAGAGTGTGAGTCACATGGCATGGAATTTGACAAACGGGTGAGATACCACTGCTTCCGGGGATGACTGTGTGAGGAAGCAGCTGAATCTGCAGGCATGCGGAATTCCAAGTGGAAACGAAAAGGCAGTAGAATACACGAGCCTACTAGATGCAGAGCAGAGAAGGGTGCTAAGAACAGGCATTCGTTTTTATTTTTGTTTTTATTGTATTTTGGGGGTGGTAAGCTAGACTGAAACACTTCTTTTTTTTCTCTTTAATGTTTTCTCCTTTGTTCCTGAGGATGTTGCCCTGTGGCCTGAGTTTTGGATTCCTGTAGGAACCTGGCCAGAAAGTCAAAATCTCCGTTTGATGTGGGGAAAAGTGAGCCATCTGCTGGTCAGGAGGCCCTAAGGCCACTTGTCCCACAAAGGTAGCAGGAAACTTTCCCTGGAGGAAGCAAGGGCTAGGCCCTAGAGAGGTTAGGAATGAGCTGCGGGCCTGGGACTGTTCCGGCTCATCTCCCTTCAAGTAGGAGCTGCAAAGGCTTGCCACAATTCCCAGTGAAACAGCTCACAGTTGCTCTTAATCCCACCCCTTCTCTCACCTTTTACTCGCCGTTTTGTTTCTGATAGTTTTCAGAAGCCTTATACCCCATCTTTCTATATCCTTAAGAAACACTAATCCTAGGTTTTTATTAGCCAAAACGTTTGTTTTAAATAACCGGAAGATTTGAGCAGTCCTGACTGATAGTTTCCTGAAGTTGCCAAGGTTGTGGACACAGAGAAGGGCTCCTAATGTTGACTGACTTGGGGTGTCTATTCCAGAGAAAGGTAGAATGCCACTCTCGCCTTCCTGGAGAGCCCCTGGCACCATCGTGTGGCCCATCCCTTGTGAGTGGAATGGGGACGTTGCTCTGCTCTCTGCAGGGGACGCTTTCCCAGGCACTCTGTCCTGCCTCCTTGGAGATCAGGGATCTCATCACCCTGAGGCCCTGCTGGGGAAGGAGAAACGTAGCAGCTTCTGGGTTGGTTGAGGCTGCTGTTTGCCTACCATCTCCACCCTGGCTCTGTCTGTGAGCCCAGGTCCCATGGTGGCTGCAGTAGGACTTGGAGTGTATTGGGCTAGATGGGCTATTCCCCCCCCTCCCCACAGTGCACTGATTGGAGGGAGGGAGCCGTGCTGCTGACTTCTTTAGGCATTCCCCTCCTGGTATAAAATGGGGCGTCTTGGGGTGGGGTGTCTTCTGCTTTTGTTGCTTATAATTCTAGAGAAGCACAGTCATCCCATTAAACAATATTTGAGAAAAAAAAACGAACTACTGTAAATAACTTTGGTTTTTGTCAAATAAAGTTTTTTGTTTATTTCTAAGGTTGAACTAAGTTCTCGGCTGCCTTGCTGTGCTTTGCGGACAAGGCAGTCGCTTTGTTCTCTTCCACTCCTTCCACTAGGGTGCCACGCACTGCTTTCTGGCTCCTTTTCAGTAGCCCATTCAGCACAGTGTACCAGGGATGTATTGCATGCAAGCCTAGCTAGCTTTCCTGGGACCCACAGGTAAGCACTGGCTTTGCTAAGTGAAGAGGGTACTGGAAACTTGGTCTTCCCCAGTGAGGAAAAACTCATAAAAAGCAGTTTCATAAATGGCACAAATACGCAGACTGTATTTGCTTCACCACAAACTAAAGCCAGGACTGCCTGCACTTCCCTTTGTGTCAGCCAGCAAGTTCCCATTTGTTTTGACAAGCTAGATACATTTTTTGCCATTTCAAAATTATAATTGTGGCATAAAATATAAAAATCATCATGATGGGGGGCTGGAGAGATGGCTCAGTGGTTAAGAGCACTGGCTGTTCTTGCAGTACTCTGCAAGAGTTCGAGTCCCAGCACCCACATGGTGGCTAACCATCTGTAACTCTAGTTCCAGGGGATCCGATTCCCTCTTCTGACTTTCATGGACATTGCACGACATAGATGCACTTACATACATGCAGGCAATACACTCACACATTAAAAGAAGAAAAAAGGGGCTGGAGAGATAGCCTAGCAGTTAAGAGCACCGACTGCTCTTGCAGAGGACCCGGGTTTGATCCCCAGCACCCACATGGCGGCTAAGAACCATCTGTAACTCCAATTCCAGGAGAACTCCAGTTCCAGGGGAATCCGACACCCTCTTCTGACCTCCGCGGCATTGCACGACACGGGTGCACAAACCTACATGCAGACAGTACATTCATACACATACAGAAATAAAAAAAAAAGCATGATAAACAGTTTGCTGAGTGCTGTGCTCACTGTTCCTGCTAGCCACGTGTCCAGCAGAAGTGCCCGTCACCTAGGTAAAAGCAACAACAGTGGGGATTTATGCCACTTGTCTAAACTCAGCCTATAAATAAATAAATACAGGTGTGAAGTTAGGATTTGAATTCAAGTCTCTTGCTTCAAGGTCACCAAGTTCTGACCCAAACCTAGTTCAACTAGTGGCAGATGGTTACCACTAACATCTGTTACTGTCCAACAACAGTATGGGCTAAATAAAGCTTTCTTCAGTAATCAGATTGGCTTTTTTTGTTGTTTGGTGGTTTATTTTTAACAGGGTCTCACTATATAACCACCCTGGTTTCCCTGGGGCTCACTATCTGGACCAAGCTGGCCTTGAATTCAAAGATCTGCCTGCATCTGTCTCAAGTGATGGGATTATGCCCAGCTGTTTGATTTTTTTTTTTTTTTTTTTGAGTTGGGGTCTCCCTATAGCCCCAGCTGGCCTGGATCTCACTCTGTAGACCAGGCTGGGCTTGAACTCTGCCTCCTGAGTGCCAGGATCAAAGCCATGTGCTACCATGCCCAGCTTAAAGACAGTTATTTTTATTTATTTATTTTGGTCTTTTCGTGACAGGGTCTCCCTGGAGCCCCAGCTGTCCTGGAATTTGCTCTGTAGAGCAGGCTGGCCTTGAACTCACAAAGATCCGCCTGCCTCTGCCTCCCAAGTGCTAGGATTAAAGGTGTGCGCCACCACGCCTGACAGTTCTTAGCCACCATGTTGGTGCTGGGAATCAAACCTGGGTCCTCTGCAAGAGCAGTTGGTGCTTTTAATCACTGAGCCATCTCTCCAGCCCCAAGTTTTTTTGTTTTTTTTTTAAATGTGGGTATTCTGCTTGTGTGTGTGTGTGCGTGTGTGCGTGTGTGTGTGTGTGTGTATGTCTCTCTGTCTGTCTATATGTATGTATGTATCCTGTGCATGCAATGCCCAGAGAGGCCAGAAGAGGGCATTAAGAGTCTCTAGAACTAAGGGGGGCTGGAGAGATGGCCTAGCAGTTAAGAGCATCTGGGTTCGATCCCCAGCACCCACATGGCGGCTGAGAACCGTCTTTATTTTTTTTTTATTTTATTTTATTTTTTTTTGGTCTTTTCAAGACAGGGTCTCCCTGTAGCCCCAGCTGTCCTGGAACTCACTCTGTAGACCAGGCTGGCCTTGAACTCACAAAGATCCGCCTGCCTCTGCCTCCCAAGTGGTAGGACTAAAGGCGTGCGCCACCACGCGCCCGGCGAGAACCGTCTTTAACTCCAGTTCCAGGGGAATCTGACACCGCCTTCTGACCTCCGCAGCATTGCATGACACGAGTGCACAAACCTACATGCAGACAGTACATTCATACACATACAAAAATAAATTTAAAAAGTCCCTAGAACTGGAGTTGTTTAGCAACCATGTGGATGCTATAAACTAAAGCTTTGTGCTTGGAAGGTCAGCCAATAGTTTTTACTGCAGAGCCATTTCTGCAGCCCAGGGATTTTGAGTTATTTGGAGATAGGGTCTCATGTATAAACTTGGATGGGCTTTGAACTCCCAGTCCTCTGCCTTCATCTCCCAAGTGCTAGCATCACGGTGTCTTCCACCACACTCAGCACAAACTGGCTTCTTCAGGATCTTCCCCAGTACACCCAAGTAGGGGACGTGGAACCTGTCTTGCAAGTAACTCCTTAAGGAATCTGGGGAAAGAAGCTCGTTTCCTAGGTTGAAGAGCTCAACTCCGTTTCCCATTTGTCCAAGGTCTGTCTAAATATCCTCAAAACTTGGATCCCCAAGACTGGGAAGAACAGGTAAGTGCTAAAAAGGATCTTTTTTTTTTTGGTCTTTCTGAGACAGGGTCTCCCTATAAAAAGGCCTGCGCTACCACACCCAGCAAAAAAGTCTCTTTTTAAGAGAAGTATTTTTGCTGAGCATGGTGACCACCAATACCAATACTCCTGTGGCAGAGGCAGAAGCAGAAGCATCTATCTGGCAGGAGTCTGAGTCTGGCTTGAGCTACATAGCAGGTTGCTATTGCATTGAAAACTAATTCTCCCCATGTTGTGGTTTGGATTTAAACTGTCCTCTGAAGGCCCATGTGTTAAAGGTTGTCAGCTTTTGGGAAGTGATCAGATCATGAGAGCTGTAATCATTAACCCATTGATGGGAGTCATAATTTGGTGGCATTGGGCTGGAGAGATAGCCTAGTGGTTAAGAGCACTGACTGCTCTTGCAGAAGACCTGGGTTCGAGCCCCAGTGCCCACATGACGGCTAAGAACCGTCTGCTACTCCAGTTCCAGGGGAATCTGAGACCCTCTTCTGACCTCCGTGGCATTGCACAGCACGGGTGCACAGACCTGCATGCAGACAGTACATTCATACACATACAAAAATAAAATTAAAAAAAATATTAAAATAATTTGGGGGCTGGAGAGATGGCCTAGCGGTTGAGGGTGCTGACCGCTCTTGCAGAGGACCCGGGTTTGATCCCCAGCGCCCACATGGCGGCTGAGAACCGTCTGCAGCTCCAATTCCAGGAGAACTCCAGTTCTGGGGAAATCTGACGCCCTCTTCTGACCTCCGCGGCATTGCACGACACGGGAGCACAAACCTACATGCAGACAGTACATTCATACACATAAAAAAATAGATAAAAAAAATAATTTGGTGGCATTAGGGAGTAGTGGAGTCAGAGCCTCATAGGTCCCTGGGTGCCCATGCCCTAGAAGAATTTGCCTTGGTACCACCCTTCTCTTGTCTTCCCTTCCCTGCTGCCATAAAGTAAGCAGCTTTCCATCATTTCTCAGGAAAATTTCACAGTGACGGAAATGTTACTAATACATCCTAAAAAGAAGTGGTTCGAGTGGTTCCACTATCTAAGGATTTATAAAAATGGCTTTTTTTGTTGTTGTCTTTTCAAGACAGGGTCTCCCTGTAGCCCCAGCTGTCCTGGAACTCACTCTGTAGACCAGGCTGGCCTTGAACTCACAAAGATCTGCCTGCCTCTGCCTCCTGAGTGCTGGGATTAAAGGCTTGCGCCACCATGCCCGGCTAAAAATGGCTTTTATAAATACCTTTCAAAGAACTAAAACCCAAACTGTCTTCTGGGGGCTAGAGATGTAGCTCAGTTGGTGGACTACTTGCCTAGCATGCATGAAACCCTGGGTTCTAGCCCCACCATGACGTGAACCTGCAGTGATGAGCCAGGCACGGTAGTTCAAGTTTGTAATCCCAGCACTGATAGATGTAGGAGGATCAGAAGTTCAAGGTCAGACCTGTGACCTGGCACAGAATAAAATGGTGCTTGCCTCCAAGCCGGATGACTGGAGTACTGACCCTGGCACCCGAATGGTAGGAGAACTGACTCCAAGTTCTGACTTCCACTTGCCTGCTGTGGCACGAATGCTCTGCCCCCACCAAAAAAATAAAAGCTATAATAGAGTTCAAGGTCATCCTTACCTACTACATAGCCAAGGTTAAGGCTAGCCCGGGATACATAAGACCCTGTCTTGAAAAGAAACGGATAAGCCCTGGGTTGGTGCACACCCTCCAGAAAGCTGGCCTGAGCTCTGTGACTGGTGCCCCTTTCTGAAGCCTGAGCTCTATGACTGGTGCCCCCCTTTCTGAAGCTAAGCACATAGTCTTCCTTTCTTGGAACAGCTTTGTTCAGAAAAGAGGTTTTTGTTTTGTTGTTTTGGGTCTTTTGCTTGTTTTTGAGACAAGGTCTCCCTGTAGCCCCAGCTGGCCTGGAATTCACTCTGTAGACCAGGCCTGGCCTTGAACTCACAGAGATCCACCTGCCTCTGCCTCCTGAGTGCTTGTTTTGTTTTTATGTTTTTGGGACAGAGTCTGTGTATCCCAGGCTGGGATCAAACTCATGGTCCTGCTTCGGCCCACTAATTCTTTGCTCTCAACAGTCTATGACGCCCTGAGGTCACTTCTGAGATCTGCACTTCAATCACTCTACCGTAGCCGTGGGCTCCATATTAGAGTCAAGCAAAGCTATACGTAGCCTGCAAATGTACATGTCTTCCTTTTCTTTCTCCACAGTATAGCATGGCTGATAGCTTTCCCACAGGACCTCCGATCTCTGATCGATCTGTGTGTAACAGGAGCCACTGTCACCCTCAGAGCAGGCGTTCCTCTCCCAGACCCCACTATAGGCAGCTGGCAGTGACTCAGGCATTCAGTGGGAAGGAAGGACTCAGCTCTGCAGCTGAGACTGAGTTCAGTGTGCTAAAAACCCACACCTCACAGCGACAAATTGTGCCCTACTTCCAAATGTGTCTCCCACCTCCAAATCTTGACTCTTCATCGAGTTCTTTTCCGTCTTAGGCCACCCAAGATGTTTGTTTTAGCCAGATGGATGCTCTGGGATTCAGCCAGATTCCTCACTTCCTAAGATAAGAAAGCCTTGGGAGAATTCAGAAAGGAACTAGTCTGAGTCTCACACATTAGTCACATACCTTCTAGGCAAGGGCTTAACCTCTGGCTGCCAGCTTGGCTTCATAAACTCCTAGAAAACCAAGGGGGTGGGGAGACACGGATCAGGTTTCAGGTGTCTATTTAACCTCTAACTTGCTGTGTGACCTTGTGATACGTTGCTGGATCCCAGGGTCCTTCCAGCTCTGAACATTCAATAACCCCACCCACTCCTATGTAAACACAAATTTGAGAAATCTAAAGAGTTAAAAGTTGAACTTCACAACATATAGCACACAAAAAATTGGTTCTTTTCTCCCATAAAGGCTATTTGAGTGTTTGTTGTGTATGGTATCGCAATCCTATAATCTCTGGACTCCAGAGGCAGAGAATAGGACTTCAAGGCTGTCTTCAGATACAAGCGAGTTTGACACCAGACTGGACCTTGTCTCAATAGATACCTACAGGGAGACCTTGTCTCAATAGATACCTACAGGGAGAACATGGCTGGGTGTGGTGGCACATGCCTCTAGTCCCAGCACTTGGGAGGCAGAAGCTGGGGGGAATGTCTGAGATCAAGGTCAGCCTGGTCTACATAGCAAGTTCCAGGTCAGGTGGGGCTATAGGGAGACCCTGTCAATAAATAAATAAATAAATAATTAATAAATAAATAAGCTGAAAATGTGGCTCCATTAATGGATCATTTGTCTAGAATACAGAAATCCCCTGGGTTTTGTGCTTAGCACTGCATAAATGGGGCAGGAATGTGGTGCATGTCTGTAATCCCAACCCTGGGAAAGGATAGGCAGAAGGATCCAAAATGCAAAGTCATCCTTAGCTATATAGCAAGTTCAAAGCCAGACAGTTCAATGAGACTGACCGTGCCTCAGAATAGTAAATAAAGGGGCTGGAGAGATGGCTCAGCGGTTAAGAACGCAAACTGCTCTTTCAGAGGAACTGGGTTCGATTCCCAGCACCCACATGGCAGCTAAGAACCATCTTTAACTCCAGTTCCAGGGGAATCCGACACCCTCTTCTGACCTCCGCAGCATTGCATGACATGGGTGCACAGACCTACATGCAGACAGTACGTGCGCATGTGCACACACACAAATAGTAAATACAAAGAAAAGTTGCCTGTGTTCAAAGATATGTGATCTTAGAGGCTGAAAACCCTACAGAGGACCTGCAAGAGGACTCAAGAGGTAACAGTTCTGTAAGACCAAAGTCAACCCTGGAAACCCCCTTGACCACCGTCCTACACTCCATGAGAAGGTCTTTGTAACCTTGCTTGGCCACGGTGAAAGAGAAGTGCTTTCGCCCAACTGCCTACTTCCCTAGAGAGCCCACACCTGTTTCCCACACCTTATATCCCACGTCCGCTAAGTGCCCACAGGCCCTGGATCCTACTTTCCCCAGTGCACTTGTGCCTTATTGTCTGCATCCTATTGCCTACTTTCCCCTTAAAAGTCTCCCAAAGCTGAGCTAGTCTGGTGGCACATGCCTTTAATCCCAGCACTCAGGAGGCAAAAGCAGGCAGATTTTGTAGTTCAAGACCAGCCTGGTCTACAAAGTGAGTTCAGGCCAGCTGAGACTGCAGGGAGACCCTGTCTCAAAAAAACACCTGCCGGGGCTGGAGAGATGGCCTAGCGGTTAAGAGCGCCAACTGCTCTTGCAGAGGACCCGGGTTCGATCCCCAGCGCCCACATGGCGGCCGAGAACCATCTGAAACTCCAATTCCAGGAGAACTCCAGTTCCAGGGGAATCCGACACCTTTTTCTGACCTCCGCGGCATTGCACGACACGGGTGCACAAACCTGCATGCAGACAGTACATTCATACACATACAGAAATAAATAAAAATTAAAAAAAAAAAAACACCTGCCAAAGCAGCTAGCTGTCATGCTTCAGAGACAGACACACCAGACCGCAACACCATAAAATAAACCTGGTATCTTTAATGGAGTCCTGAATATTTTTGTGTGGCCAGGGTCTCCCCTTGAAATGAACCTAACAGGTGTTTGCTGCCAAGCCTGACAACCTAAGTTCAATCCCCAGGGCTCACATGATTGAAGAAAGGAACCAACTCCTGAAAGCTGTCCTCTGACCTCCATAGGCATACTGCAGCACACAGACATGTATAATAAACTTTTAAGAATTTGAAAAAGGGCTACAAGATGACCCAGCATTTGCTGCTAAACCTGGGGGGTTTGATCCCTGGGACCCACTTGGTGGGAAAAAAAATCCCCCAAACCAAAAAACATCCAGGGCAGGAGAGATGGCTCAGTAGTCAAGAGCACTGGTGGCTCTAGCAGAGGACCCTGCTTCAGTTTCCAGCACCCACATGACGACTAACAACTGTCCTTAACTTCAATTCACGGGGATCTAGTGCCCTCTTCTGGTCTCTGTGAGCATTGCACTAAAACCCTACAAGCCTGGTGTAGTGGTACATGCCTTTAACCCTGCATTCTAAAGCCAGAGCCAGGTGGACCTCTGTGGATTTCAGGCCAGCCAGAGCTACACAGTGCGACAAAACAAAACTAGAGTCTATAAAAAACTTTTAGAACTAATAAATTCAGCAAAGTTGCAGGGTACAGAACAATAAATTTATTATCTAGCCAAAGTTGACCTTGAACCTCTGATCCTCCTCCACCTGAGTGCAAGAAAACCATTAACACAATAGCATCAAAAAGCATAAAATACTTAGGAGTCAACTAAGGAGGTTAAGACTTGTAAACTGAAAACTAAAATAAAAACTACTAGCATACCCTCTAATTCCAATACGTTAGTGGCCCAGATAGGAAGATCATGAAGTCAAAACTAGCCTGAACCTATTTCAAAACAACAAAAACAGCCTGGCATGCTGGCTCATAACCTGTAATCCCAACCCTGGAGAGACTGAGGGAGGAGGACTGTTAGAAGTCTGAGGGTGGCCTGGGATGTTCAAGTTCATGAAACCTTCCCCTGTTTTTTTTTTCCTGAGAATTTCACAGGCAAGTCTTGAACTCAGGCAATCCTCAGGGCTCAGTCTCCTAAAGTGTTGGGAATACAGATGTAAATTACTAGGCCTAGGCTTTTCTTTTTTGGTTCTGGTTAATCACAGCTAGGGCCTAGCTCATGCTAGGCAAGCACTCCACCACCGAGTTCTATCTTCAGCAATCCATTTTAAGTTAGCTTTGTATATAGTATTAAAGCTCCAATTCCATTCTTTTACATGTAAGGATTTCATTTTCCAGCACCCCTTGTCGAAGAGACTATATAGTTCCTAGCTCCCTCCCATAAGTCTTTTACACATTGGTCTCACACTCGGGTCGGCCTTGAAGGCTTGAGCCTCCTGCCTCCATCTCCCAAGTGCTAGGATTACTTACATGAACAATCACCTCTGGCCTGACACTATTTAAAACTTAAAAGTATGAGTTAAGAGCTCACATGGGCTGGAGAAATGGCTCAGGGGTTAAGATCACTTGTTGCACAATTACGGGAACTGGAGTTTGGATCCCAGCACCCAAGCAGCAAGTGGCACAACCCATGAATGCCTCCAACTCCAGCTCTATGTAATCCACATGTGCACACCTGCTGCATACATACGTATGTGCATGCATTCACATCCATGTCCATAAGTAAATCTTTTTGTTTTGATTCAGGGTCTCACTATGTAGCTCTGGCTGGCCTGGAACTATGTAGACCAGGCTGGCTGTGCTATGCAAATCTGGTTAGTTGAGACAGGATCCTGCAATGCAGCCAGGCTAGCCTGAAACTCCTGTCTCAGGCTTCTGGGTACAGGGACATGCACGCAGAATTTGTACTTCTATGTAAGTTCCCAGGTGCTGCTCCTGGTCTAAACATTTTTTAATACATATTTTTTAACTTTTTCTTTCTTTCTTCCTTTTTTTTTTTTTTTGTCTTTTCCAGACAGGGTCTTTCTGTAGCCCCAGCTGTCCTGGAACTCACTCTGTGGACCAGACTGGTCTTGAACTCACAGTGATACGCCTGCCCTCCCAAGTGCTAGGATTAAAGGCATGCGACACCACGCCCGGCTTATTGATTTCTTTTATGTGTATGAATGTACTGTCTGCATGTAGGTTTGTGCACCCGTGTCGTGTAATGCTGCGGAGGTCAGAAAAGGGCGACGGATTCCACTGGAACTGGAGTCAAAGATGGTTCTCAGCCGCCACGTGGGTGCTGGGAATCGAACCTGGGTCCTCCGAAAGCGCTCTTAACCACTAGGCCATCTCTCCAGCCCTGGTCCAAACATATTTA
Organism: Rhizomys pruinosus; assembly: GCA_009823505.1. Classification (NCBI taxonomy): domain Eukaryota; kingdom Metazoa; phylum Chordata; class Mammalia; order Rodentia; family Spalacidae; genus Rhizomys; species Rhizomys pruinosus. Next base: position 899,455 of record VZQC01002492.1, read on the forward strand.
TGAACCATTGACTGAGCACACAGTGAGGATTCTATAGGTGTTCTGACACCTAATACTTTTAATTTTCTGATGGAGTTCTCAACTGGTTCCAGCTTGTCTTAATCCTTCAAAAATCATTTTCTCTTTTGGGGTGTCGGCTTCACGTTTGCCTGAGGTTGCTGGACAAGATGAGGCGTTAAGTTACACAGAAACATTAACTCCCTTTCTTCTTTCTTCTTCGTCTTTTTTTTTTTTTTTTTTTTTCTTGCGTAACCCCAGGATGACATGACCTGGGACTCAGGATCCTCCAGAGGACTGATGATAAGCTTTTGCCACCGCCAGGCTGAGGTCACTTTCTCCCCTGTCATGACGATGAAGCCAGGGACCAAGGACCCCGCTGTATGAGTGTGCAGGTGACGAGGAAGAAGGGCAAAGCCGCTTCCGCCTGTGGCTCGACCGAGCAGCCCCGGTGGAGTGCGCACAGACCGCGTCAAACCTCTCTGTTTTAGTCTCAGCAGCTGTTCCTCTTTCTCCACAGCGCCTCCTCGCGCTCGGGTCGCCTCCGCGCCGTGCATGTCCCTTCTCTCTCACCCTACCGTGGGCCTGGCGGAAGTTGGCTGTCACTTCCGCCCGGTCAAGGGCTCTTGCACCTCTGTGCCACCGCTCTTTCGGTCGGAAGGTTGCGTAGCCGCTGATTGGCTGCGTGCGCACGTCAGCACAGTACGCTGGTCCTCCCTCCGCGGCGCCTGCTGGGTGGAGCTAGCGGAGCCGGGCGGCTTTGCGGACGGAGAGGAAGCGCGGCGTGCCGCACGACCGACGCTCAGACTCCCATCGCTGCCCCGCGCTTCGTGACCCGCGACCCAGGCCCCCGACTTCCTTCGGCTCGGCCCGCGCGCCCCTGGCCCGGCTTGGGCGGCGCGACGGGAGGATGAGCGGCGGGCGGCGGAAGGAGGAGCCGTCGCAGCCGCAGCTGGCCAACGGGGCCCTCAAAGTGTCCGTGTGGAGCAAGGTGCTGCGGAGCGACGCGGCCTGGGAGGACAAGGTGCGGACAGCGCAGGGTGGAGGAGCCGAGCGGGCGCGGGGCGGGTGGACCGGGCCCGCCGTCGCCCCTCCGGCCGAGTGGAGGATAGGGCGGGTGGAACGGCGCGAAGTGAAGTTGGCGGGCTCGGGCCTGACAGGCGGCCCGACGGCAGAGGAGGGCACGCGGCCGCGGCCAGGGTGTCAGGGCCAGCGGAGCACCTTGCGACCTCTGCCGTCTACTCCCTGCCGGGTCCCTAAGTTAGCGCCGCAGCGGCCGGCTCCGCGCTTATGGAGCTGGGGACTGCCCGGTTGCTGGGGACTGCCCGGGTGCTGAAGACTGCCCGGGTGCTGGGTGCAGAGTCTTCTGATTGAGCCCGAGCCAGAAGTGCGGGCCGAGCTGCGAAGGCATTAGCTGGCACATGGTGAAGCGCGCTCGACAGGAGAGAAAGTCGGAATGCTTAGAGATTGGAGATCGGAGACAGAAGACCGCCTTTGGGGACCTGTGTTAGGAAGAAATGCCCCTAGACGTGGGGGAGAAATGGGGACTTCAGGACGTTTCTGGTTACGATCAGAGGATCTGCGTGTGGACACTTCCCACCTTTGCTCCACTCCACATGGAACTTGAGTCCAGATGGTTTGAAAAGAGTGTGTTGTATTTGCAGTTCTTGGGTTGGGCCTGCCTAAGTTGGGCTTTCTTTCCTTCAGTTCCGGCTGGAGGGGGGGGATGGGAAGCACTTCTGAAGGTGCCCTTGTCCTGCCCCCAGCCCTGCCCAGCTCTTGCAAAACTTGAAGTCTCCTGGTCATCTGCTGTGTCATTTTCTTCCCTGGTTTAAGTCCAGGGTAATTCACAAGTCTGTATTCTATGTCAGATGAAATTTGATGTGGGGGCAGGTGCCTCAAGAACTTTCTGCCCTCTAATCCTTTCTTTCCTTGGTGGCCTGACTTCTCAAAATTCAGCATACAGGAAGGGTGGGTATTGAGGTTTTTAGTTTTTCTTTCTGGGGACTGTTTAGGTCTTCTCTCTGGTCAGCTAAGTGGTCTGTGGCCAGAAGCACACAGCCTTTTATCTCCCCTCCCCCCTCCCCCACCCCTCCCCTCTTTTTGGAGATGGGGTCTCCTTGTAGTCCCAGCTGGCCTCTAACTCACAGAGATATGCCTGCCTCTGCTTTAATCCCAAGTGCTGGGATTAAAGTGTTTCCTAACACACCCTGCATCTTTTTAAAAAATTGATGATTTCTCTAAAATATATTAGAGCACAAGCTTCTGGAAGTAATCACTCAAGGTCTAAATATGTTTCCCTCCGCACTTTGGCATGAGATGTTATATTAGCCACATACTATTTAACTGCATGGTAAAGGGATACCTGTTGGATTTAATAATAAGTTTTTGTTTCTCCATCTGTAGCTGTCTTGTGGTACCCACTTGGGATAATGTGTGCACTGTGTCTTTTCTACAGGATGAATTTTTAGATGTGATCTACTGGTTCCGACAGATCATCGCTGTGATCTTGGGCGTCATTTGGGGTGTTTTGCCCTTGCGAGGCTTCTTGGGAATAGCAGGGTAAGTTTTTGGTAGCTCACATCTCATGGCATATCTGTCTTTGTATCGCTCCATTAATTTTGGTTATTCCTAGACAAGGTTTCATATAGCCCAGGCTGGCTTTGGAACAGCTGATACTTTTTTTTTTTTTCTGTATGTGTATGAATGTACTGTCTGCATGCAAGTCTGTGCACCCGTGTCGTGCAATGCCGCGGAGGTCAGAAGAGGGT
>VZQC01002492.1:907428-931648 GCA_009823505.1 Rhizomys pruinosus
AAAAAAAAAAAAAAAAAAAGAAGAAACTGTCTTTACCTATGAACCATCTCAATAGCCCTTTTCAAAAATATTTTATTATTTTTATGGGTATGAGTGTATTGCCCATGTGAATGCTGTTGATGTTTGGTCTCCCTTTAGTCCCAGCTGGCCTGGAACTTGCTATGTAGACCAGGCTGCACACCACGCCCAGCAGTTTGGGTTTGTTTTTGAGACATGGTCTCCCGTGTATCCCTGGCTAGCTTGAAACTTGACGTAGACCAGGCTGGCCTTGAACTCACAGATATCTGCCTGCCTCTGCCTCCTGAGTGCTAGAATTAAAGATGTGTGCCACCACGCTGGGCTGCCTGTGTGAATGTAAGTGCGCCTATACTGTGCGATGCCCACAGAGGTCCGAAGGAGTGGGGTCCCCTGGAACTGGAGTTACAGGTGGTTGTTAGCCTCCTGTGGGTGCTGAGAACAGAACTCAGGTCCTCTGAAAGAGCAGCCAGTGCTCTTTAGCCACTGAGCCATCTCAACAGCCTTTTTTAAAGATTGTTTCCTCATCAGTAAGATGGCGACAGTTGGAGTCATTGAGAAGTAAATTCAATGAGGTGATGGGGGTAATTGCCAAATGTAGTCGTCATTTGATCAGGCATTTCCTAAGTGTCTGACTTCTGTTTTTAACATGATTGATTTATAAATATGGCTGAGGGTAACACTGGCTTACCCAGTGTGCTGTACCACACTGCGGGAGTTGGCCGTGTCTGGGATTCAGCCCTGTGCTGTGCCAAAGCTAGCTTCTCTCACTTTGGATAGATCCTAACTTACTTGGGTGAGCACTTTCCTCTGCTTTTGGAAAGGTAAAGGTTTGTTGTTTCCGTCCTTGTCCTATTTGACCCAGCTTGCTGTACTTTGAGCAGGACTGCCTGGGGCTCATTTCTGGTGACCTTTGCCTTCTGTCCAGATCCCATCTTGCTTTGTTTCATTCTGTTAGGACCTCATTTAGAGCCGGTGAGGGAAAAGCAGTGCCATGGTCTGGTTAATTTGCCTGAGAACTGGCTGCATTAAGGTTTGCATTAAAGACTTTGCCTCTGGGTCTCCCAGAGAGGTTGGCATTTGATAACTGTGTGCCAGTGAATACTTAGCTTTTATTTTTATTTTATTATTTTGTTTTATTTAAAATTTTTTTTATTAATTTTATTTATTTCTGTATGTGTATCAATGTACTGTCTGCATGCAGGTCTGTGCACCCGTGTCGTGCAATGCTGCGGAGGTCAGAAGAGGGTCTCAGATTCCCCTGGAACTGGAGTTCTCCTGGAATTGGAGTTTCAGACAGCTTTCGGCCGCCATGTGGGTGCTGGGAATCGAACTCGGGTCCTCTGTAAGAGCGGTCGGCGCTTTTAACCGCTAGGCCATCTCTCCAGCCCCCATATTTTTTAATTTTTTAATTTTTTTTTTTGGTCTTTTCGAGACAGGGTCTCCCTGTAGCCCCAGCTGTCCTGGAACTCGCTCGTAGACCAGGCTGGCCTTGAACTCACAAAGATCCGCCTGCCTCTGCCTCCTAAGTGCTAGGATTAAAGGCGTGTGCCACCACGCCCGGCTTTTTTTTTTAAAACAGGGTCTTCCTGTATAGCCCCAGCTGGCCTGGAACTCATAGAGACTTATCTCTGCTACCCAAGTGTTGGGATTAAAGGCCTGCACCACCATGCCCAGCATCTCTTCTTTTAATGCATACATGTTTATATATGTAATATATATGTATATGTGTGTGGTGGTGGGTATGCATATGGAAGTTAGAGGACAACTTGAGTCAGTTTTCTTCTTCCACCATAAGGACCCTGAAGATTAAACTCAGGTTGTCAGGGTTGGCAGCTAGCACCCTAACCACCGAACCATCTCTCTGGCTTTTGCTGTTTTCTCTTGAGACAGGGCCTCACTATGTTGCCCAGGCTGGCCTTTGACTCCCAATCCTCCTCTTTGAGCCTTCCAAGTACTGGGATGACCTTGAACCTCTTGATCTTGTTTCCACCTTTACATGGTAGGTTATAGGTCTGTGCTGCCATGCCTCAACCCTTAGCTTTTGGAGGTATTGCTGTGTAGCATGGACTAGCCTCCAACTCAAGGTCCTCCTGCCTTGGCCTCCTAAGTGCTGGGATTGCAGGCATGTGCCACTGCACCCAGCTTAAATTCAACCTTTTTTACATTCTTCTGTCACTGTCAATCCACTACGTTAAATTTGCTGTGTAACTCTCTTCCTCATGCAGCAAAAATGATGTGGATACTTGAACTCAGTATGGGGCCTTCTAATGTTTTCTTGGACCTGCCTCCAAATCTCACCTAACAGTAGGTTTAAGTATTTCTATTACTGTGACTTCTTTCTATTCTGTTGTGATTTTTGGAAGGTAGTGTCCTTGAGGCAGGGTATTACCATGCAGTCCCAGCCAACCTGGAACTCTGTGTAGACCAGAGTAGCCTTGAATTCAGATCCACCTGCCTCTGCCTCCTGAAGTTAAAGGTGTGCACCCCATACCTAGCCTTTTCCGCTTCTTGACCCCATAGTCTTCTCCCTGCCAGCTTACTACCTTCTTTGGTTTTTGTATTTGTTTTCCTCCCTCTTCTTTGAGACAGCCTTCCTCTACAGTCCAAGGCTGCCCTTGAACCCCCATCAATCCTCCTGCCTCAGCATCTCAAGTACTGGGATTACAATAAAGTGACTGTGCTCAGCCCAGCTTAATATCTGAGCTTCCAGTCTCCGGCCAGAGCCAGTGAGTTAGCCTGTCCAGAATGAAGCTTCCTTCTGTCGGGCACTGTGGCCAGATTTGACCAAGTCCCAAGATTTCCAGCAGGAGATAAAGATGTAGCCACAGTATTGCCAAGCCAAGAACAGTATTTTGTGTGAAATCAAAGAAAAAACACTGTTCTTCCTGCCTCGTGCCTCCTGCCTCTCATTGGAACTGCTGTATTCTTAGCCCACAGGGCTGAAAAAGCTTTTGGCGCTTCTTACCTCATTTGGACTTAGCTGATTCTCACCCTGTATCTGCTCCATGAAACATGAGTAACAGACCTAAACCTGTATCTGCTCCATGAAACATGCGTAACAGACCTAAACCTGTATCTGCTCCATGAAGCATGAGTAACAGACCTAAACCTGTATCTGCTCCATGAAACATGAGTAACAGACCTAAACCTGTATCTGCTCCATGAAACATGAGTAACAGACCTAAACCTGTATCTGCTCCATGAAACATGAGTAACAGACCTAAACCTGTATCTGCTCCATGAAACATGAGTAACAGACCTAAACCTGTATCTGCTCCATGAAACATGAGTAACAGACCTAAACCTGTATCTGCTCCATGAAACATGAGTAACAGACCTAAACCTGTATCTGCTCCATGAAACATGAGTAACAGACCTAAACCTGTATCTGCTCCATGAAACATGAGTAACAGACCTAAACCTGTATCTGCTCCATGAAACATGAGTAACAGACCTAAACCTGTATCTGCTCCATGAAACATGAGTAACAGACCTAAACCTGTATCTGCTCCATGAAACATGAGTAACAGACCTAAACCTGTATCTGCTCCATGAAACATGAGTAACAGACCTAAACCTGTATCTGCTCCATGAAACATGAGTAACAGACCTAAACCTGTATCTGCTCCATGAAACATGAGTAACAGACCTAAACCTGTATCTGCTCCATGAAACATGAGTAACAGACCTAAACCTGTATCTGCTCCATGAAACATGAGTAACAGACCTAAACCTGTATCTGCTCCATGAAACATGAGTAACAGACCTAAACCTGTATCTGCTCCATGAAACATGAGTAACAGACCTAAACCTGTATCTGCTCCATGAAACATGAGTAACAGACCTAAACCTGTATCTGCTCCATGAAACATGAGTAACAGACCTAAACCTGTATCTGCTCCATGAAACATGAGTAACAAACAGACCTAAACCCGACTGCCCACTCCTGCCTCTTCCACTCAAGAGAAAGGCCATTCTGCCACTATTCAAACCAGACTTCCGAGATCTGGATACTCTACCCTCTCCCCGTCCCTGAGGTACAGGTAGACGTCCATCAGGTCCCAGTCCATGCTTCAGCCACTGGAAAGAAGCTGTTTTCTTTGCACTTTCCCTTTCTTTTCCCCCCTCCCCTGGGGGACAGAACCCAGAGCTTCAAATGTGTTGTGTGTGTTCTACCATCAAGCTACACCCAAGTCTTGGCATTTTTCCACCACTGCATTCAGAAGGGAAGTGGCCTCAAGACATAGTTTCCCATTAAATTAGATGCAATAATTGAAAAGTCACAGGAGTGCCTCAGTTACTTTATGAGATGATAGCAGGTTGATAGGTTTCTGCTCTCTGTGCTCCAATCCCTGCATCAGCTTAATACAATGTGGGGATTAGGCTTTGGGTGGGGTGGGGGTGGGAGGGCACAAACCACTGGTTTCAGCTGCACTCTCGTCGCTGTCCCTGGCCCCTAACTGATGGTAAACTGAGGACCAAGGGGTCAGGTGCATTGAGCTGTAGCAGGCAGTAGATAGTCAGAAATCATCTCTTCTTGGGGACTATGCAGAGGACAGAATAGTGCTTGTTCCAGTAGCTAAACATGCACCTATCTCCATACCACGCCTTAGCTGGAGGGAGATGAGAGACTTGTGGCTGGTGTGGGTCCTGTTTGGGATACCAGAGCATCCATTCTGGAGGCTTAGAGAACTTCTGTGTGGGGAACAGTGCTGAGAATGACACCCACAGTACCCAGAGTCTTGTGCAGGCTAGGCAAGTGCTCTGCCATTGACACCTGATCCATGGTTTATATTTTTCCATTTTTTTGCTTTTGCTGGTTGACAAAAAGTAGATTTTCCTTAAATCTCTTTAGTCAGGTGGGCAGCTCCACTCAAGGTCGAGACATGTTTGTGTACTGCTTCATCTCTCCCTCCACACTATTTAACCTCCCCATTTTATAGATGAGAACACTGAGCCCTTTCTCTAGGTCATCCCCTGTCTGGTAGGGACGATGCATAGGCAGGGAATTAAGTACAGAATGCAGTGTTAACAGTGCAGGTGAGAACTGGAGGCTTATCTTGGTTCTTGTCTTCCCACTCCAGATTCTGCCTGATTAATGCAGGAGTCCTGTACCTCTACTTCAGCAACTACCTACAGATCGATGAGGAAGAATATGGCGGCACATGGGAGCTCACCAAAGAAGGATTTATGACATCTTTTGCCTTGTTCATGGTATGTGTAGCTGGTAGTTGTATGGCAGTTCTGTTCACTTGATGTCACTTGGGAGCCCACTAATGGACTTAACACTATGTGACTGGGATACCTTTTTTTGTTTTGTTTTGTTTTCTCTGGAGTGAGGGCCTCCAAAAGATATCTGAGCTGCTGTACAGTCCCTTGTAATGTGTACATCCAGGGCCTATTGTCAACTACATGTTAAAAACTAGGAAACATTTTAAAATCTATTTATGGGGGCTGGAGAGATGGCCTAGCGGTTAAGAGCACCAACTGCTCTTGCAGAGGACCCAGGTTTGATCCCCAGCACCCACATGGTGGCTGAGAACCATCTGTAACTCCAATTCCAGGAGAACTCCAGTTCCAGGGGAATCTGACACCCTCTTCTGACCTCCGCGGCATTGCATGACACGGGTGTACAAATCTACATGCAGACAGTACATTCATATACATAAAAAATAAAATGTATTTATGGAGCCAAGTCTGGTAGCATACAACTATAATCCCTGCAGGATTGCACATTTGAGTTCAGCCTGTGGTCCACAGGGAGGCCCTGCCCCAAAAAGATAGGAAAAATGCCAAAAATGTAGATGTTTGCACACATTATTCCTAAGATGAAGTAAACCACCTAGTGGCTATTACCTGATGAATAAAATGTTTTATATCCGTACACCAGGATATTTTTGTCCATAAAAAGGAAATGAAATCCTGATAGTACAGTTTGGCTAGATCTTGAAAACATTATGCTAAGGTGAAGCATCTAGACAGACGAGACATATGATTCCATTTACATAAAATATCCACACTGCAGGACCAGAGAGACAGAAAAGAGGTCAGTGCCTCACAGTGGCAGAGGGAGAGAAGCAGGGAGGGATGCCTGGCTCTGGGGCAGACTTCCTTTCTGGGGGGATTTTTGCGGGGGGGGGGGTGTCTTGTTTTGAGACAGGGCCTCCCTGTAGCCCCAGGTAGCCTAGAACTCGCTGTGTAGACCAGGCTGGCCTTGAACTCAGAGATCCGCCTGCCTCTGCCTCCCAAGTGCTAGGATAAAGGCGTGCGCCACCACACCCGGCTTCTGAAGTTTTTTGTTTTTTTTTTTAATTTTTATTTTATGTGTATGAGTGTACTGTCTGCATGTAGGTTTGTGCACCCGTGTCGTACAATGCCGCGGAGGTCAGAAGAGGGCATTGGATTCCCCTGGGACTGGAGTTCTCCTGGAATTGAAGACGGTTCTCAGCCGCCATGTGGGTGCTGGGGATCGAACCCAGGTCCTTCGCAAGAGCAGTTGGTGTTCTTAACTGCTAGGTGTGGTAGCACCTAGCAGTTAAGAACATCTCTCCAGCCCTGAAGTTAGTTTTTACGAATTATGCACATACTGTGTGTGCAGACCATAACCCCAACCAGTAATATCTTGAGACATGGTATCAGGGCATCTGTTTTTTTGTTTTGTTTTGTTTTTATTAATTTTTATTTCTGTATGTGTATGAATGTACTGTCTGCATGCAAGTCTGAGCACCCGTGTCGTGCAATGCCGCGGGGGTCAGAAGAGGGTCTCGGATTCCCCTGGAACTGGAGTTCTCCTGGAATTGGAGTTTCAGATGGTTCTCGGCCGCCATGTGGGTACTGGGGATCGAACCCGGGTCCTCTGTAAGAGCGGTCGGCGCTCTTAACCACTAGGCCATCTCTCCAGCCCCAGGGCATCTGTGCTTTTACAGGCCTCAGGATACTGCTCTGGGTAGTCTAATTGGAGAGCTTGTGCTTTAATAGGGAGCTGGCTAGGTGTGGTAGGGATTTGAGTTCAGATTTGCTAAGGTCTTCCAGCAGTGCAGCTTGCGTCAATTCCACAGTTGTGCCTTCCTCCCCCATTGGACTCAGACTGCCGAGAGAAGGGCTGGTGACGTGGTCCCTGTAGGAGCATAGGCTTCGCAGCAGATTGTGTGTTGAGATCCCTGGGGAGTGTCCAGTGTATACATTTGTGTCTCCCATTTTCATTTTGTGGACTGAAGCCTCTCTAGATCTAGGTGACATGAACGTTGCTTGTCCTCCCCAGGTCATCTGGATCATCTTTTACACTGCCATCCACTATGACTGATGGTCTACAGCTCCCATCTCCCTGTCCAGTCCGAAGGACCCTTTTAATTAGAGCACAGAAAAACATGCTTGTTGGGACACGCCTGCCACGTGGAACCTAGAAGAACTTTCCTGGACTGAGAATCAGCGCGTTGGCCGACAGTGTTTTCTGCAAAGGTTGTGATTGAAACTTTTCAAAGACCCATCCACCTTTGGGGCGGAATTTTGAATTTGTCCATTGCCAACCATTTTTTTTTGGACACCATCATGTGACACCTGTTTGCCAAGAGGAGCTGCTGTTGGATCTGATGCACCTCAACCTGGATGAAACATTAAATCGTCTTCCTTGGTTTCCCATCAGGGTCCAGTTTTTTTAAACTATCAGTGGCATTTCAAATCTTCTGGAAACAGTGTGTGTGTGGCCCACGGCACAGTGTGTGTGTGGCCCACGGCACAGTATGAGCAGCCATCAAATAACAGTTTCCATTGTAGAATGTTTTCAGATACTTGAATAAACAAATCTTTAACTGAAAATCTGTTGGCGGTACCTCAAAAACCTTCCCTGCTCCACCTGTGGCCTCAAGACCTGTAGGGCATCAGGCACAATGCCTCCCACCCTACTCCTTCCTTCCCCTCCCACTCCCTCAGCAGCTTCAACCCAGGCATTTCTCTTTGGGGCATCAGGGAAATCAAGGGCTTGTGAAGGCACTGGAGAGAGTCTTCTGATGCCCTGGCTGGACACAGAGGTGACCAGCCTACACAGTGTGTTCGACTCAAAGGTGTCATTTTGTATTTGGCCACCAGATGGCAAAAACTAGGGTGTGGGAGGAGAGCTTGGCCATGTTTGAGTAAGACACTAAATGAAATAGATAACAGAGCTCAGGCTGTCAACAGGGGCCTTGATGGGAGGTGGTGTTTGAAGATCTGGACTGTCAGTGGTCCTCTGTCGGGTTGAGGTGCAGGCTGCCACCCAGGATCTGCCTTGGTAAGCCGCAGCTGCTCTGAGCCATTGTCCTGCCTCTGGTGTGTGTTGATGTTCTGAATGAGACTTGTAAATATTCCTGGAATTTTTCATTTTCTCCTTCATGCTAGTTGGGATGGGGGGGTCACCAAGCAGGGGAGAGCGAGGCCATGCTGGAAATCACTCCAGCGTGGTGAGATGCCAGAAGGAATTTACCATGGAGACCTGGCCCTACTTTGAACTGTGCTGCACATGGACTAGAGGTTGTAGGCAGGGTCCAGGCCTTACGAGGTGAGTGAATTTGAACCAAGAGGAGGAGCAGAGGGCCTGCATGGGACCCTAGATGTCCCTGTGTCCCCAGCCTTCTGCTCAGCATCCAGAGCCTTGCTCCCAGAGTGCTCAGTTAGGTTCAGGTGCCACAGCCTTGGTTCTCCTTCCGCTTCCTCCTTCTAGACTGGTCGTTATCCAAGGAGAAATCCTCGGTCAGGCTGATGTAGGAGCTGAGGGACTCCCGAAGCCCCTCACTGAGGAGAGAGTCCTCCCCAGTGGCAGGTGCTTCCAGAAACAGGCTGCTGTGGGTGGGAGGACAGGTAAGGGAGCACTTCCCCTGTGCTCGCCACACAGCCCACTGCCCTTAAACAGTGCCATGCCACTCCCAGCAAACTCGGGCTTTCTATTTCCTGTCAGCTCAAACCTCATCTTCACGTCCCTGGTCAGGAATCTCCCATGCCCACTCTGGACCTTTCTCCCACCCTGGCTGCCCTGACCTCTGTGTCTTCCCCAACAGTACCTTGGCCTCCACAGCAGTAAGCCTGGTCTGGGCACTTAGAGGTCATAGCTTTTTGGTTCCCAGGTATCCCCAAATATGACAGGCTCATTGAGGGGCATAGGGTCCCCAAGTGGGTCCTTCCTGTTTTCTGCCTTCATGTTTCCAGGGATCCCCTCACCTGTCCAGCTCTCGCCAGTTGAGTGATGACGTCTGCACAGTCACAGGTGGTGGTATATCCTTCCTAGGTATTGGGCAAAGCTTCTGTGGGACACAGGGCTCCCTGAGCACACAGCAGATGTCATCCGCCAGTTCTAAGGAAGAAACCCAAATTTTTGATGTGGCACCTGCCCTGGCTGCTTTCCATACTTGGCAAGTTGGGGGCATGGTCACCAACAAGTAACAGAAGTGAGTCTCTGGGCCAGAGAGATGGCTCAGCGGTTAAGAGCACCGACTGCTCTTGCAGAGGACCCAGGTTCAATTCCCAGCACCCACATAGCGGCTAAGAATCGTCTTTAAGCCTGGTGTGGTAGCGCATGCCTTTAATCCTAGTACTTGGGAGGCAGAGACAGGCGGATCTCTGTGAGTTCAAGGCCAGCCTGGTCTACAGAGTGAGTTCCAGGCCAGCTGGGGCTATAGGGAGACCCTGTCTCAACAAAACAAAACAAAACAAAACAAAACAAAAAACCAAAAAAGTAAGTCTCAAGCTGTTGTCTTAGGAAGACTGAGACTTGGTAAAAGAGCTAAGTTTTATAATGCTTAGTTCACTGTGAAATTGAGAATAAAAGCAAGCTAAGGAATGGCCAGCCTGTAGCCCTGGCAGGATCTACTGTATAGGACGACCTTGTAGAAACCCTAGCCAATTTAACCAAGATGGTTTCCCTTTTGTCCCCTTGATATTAACTTGGTTACAGGACAGACACTAGAACACACTGAGTATATTTTACCCAGCAACCACACAGTGTGGTTCCTGTGGAGAGAACTCTGGCTTAGATTCAGAACCACCTTCATAATGGGTAAGGTACTGGCTAAGCTCACAGTTGCCCTGTAGCTTCTCTGTCAACATGGGATAGAGAGCCCACCCCCATACCCATCTCAGCATGAGGATAGACAGGGAAGCTTCTCTTCTGTCTGGATATTCCCCTGTAGGTCAACTGTTGTAAGCGCATAACTGGCTATCACCAAGGCGCCTCATACAGTCTACCACCAAGGCAAAAAAAAAAAAAAAAAAAAAAAAAAAAAAAAGCCATACCAGAGTAATGGTCCACCAGGGCCTGGAGTGAGGGGAAGGTAAGGCGCGGTGAGATGTACAGCCAGCCGTTGTCCAGACGTTGTATCTTATAGTGTCTGATCCGGTCCCAAGATGCAGGGCGGCTGAGTCGGACAGACAGGGAGTAACAGCCTGGGGAGGGGAAGGTCCAAGGGTGGTTATGAGGCTCTTGTAGAGACCCAGCTCTGCGCAGGAGGGAGGAAGAAGTGATGGCCATAGCTCAGGCTTGGGGGGCAGAGGGGCCAGGTGCAGGACAAGGACTGTTATTGACAAGTGAACCTTTGTAAGTTGGGTCTGTGCTCTTGGCACAGGGCACAAAGTAAATGAAGATTAAATGTTGGTTTGTGCCTGGCATGGCATACACCTTTAAATCCCAGAGCTTGGGAGGCAGAGGCAGGAGGATCTCTGTGAGTTCAAGGCCAGCCTGGTCTACAGATGGGGTTCCAGGCCAGCTGGGGCTACAGGGAGACCCTTCTCTCAAAAAAAAAAAAAAAAAAAAAAAGGTGATTGTTAGAATAAAGACTTAGGTGGCAAGAATGTGAAACAGTGTCAAGCAGATGTTGGAAAAGCCACTTGTACAGTTTAGCATTAACCAGTCCAGCATGGGCATACCTCCAAAACCAGCAGCCTCATCGTGGGCATGCTATCTTTGATATATGTGAAGAAACTCGCTGTGAAGATAGATCACAGCAGCACCCTATATATACTCAGCATACTTACAGACTGCCTGAGGTCAGTAGAACAAAAGGCTGGGGTTGTAGCTCAGTGGTAGTGTTTGCCTAGCATGCACAAACCCCAAGCCACACACACACAGATGTGGGGCACTGTAGAGTGCAGTGCAATCATATGCAGACACTACACTTTGGAAACACTATCATCAGCCTTTTCCCTAGCCACCCACCCCTTTCTTGTAAAAATGTGCCAGGATCTAACCCAGAGCTTAGCATATGCTATGGCAAAGATGCTGGACCAGCATTGCCTCTGCAGCCTGAATGAACTTATGCCAGATGGGAAGAGGTGCTGGGTGACTACTCTGTCTTCCTGTGGTCGTCTGATCTAAAGCTGCCTTGCTTTACCTTGAGTGCTTACTATGTCCTTTCTATGAATTATCTCCTAAATATTCCTCAAAGTAGATTCAGTTATCCCTACTGCACAGATAAGAAACTATGATACTTAGAGGAAAAGGGAATGACCCTGCCAGGTTTCCTATGGGACGCTATTAAAAGCTGGGGCTTGGGGGCTGGAGAGATGGCCTAGCGGTTAAGAGCGCCGACCGCTCTTGCAGAGGACCCGGGTTTCGATCCCAGCACCCATGGGCGGCCGAGAACTGTCTGAAACTCCAATTCCAGGAGAACTCCAGTTCCAGGGGAATCCGACACCCTCTTCTGAATTCCGCGGCATTGCACGACACGGGTGCACACACCTGCACGCAGACGGTACATTCATACACATACCAAAATAAATAAAAATTAAAAAAAAAAAAAAAAGCTGGGGCTTGGGTGGTATACACCTTTAATCTCAGAAGGCAGAGGCAGGCAAATTTCTGTGAGTTGGAAGCCAGCTTGGTCTACACAGTGAGTTCCAGGCCAATGAGGTGGCTATTTTTGTGTGTGTGTGTGTTCTTTTTGAGACAGGGTCTCCCTGTAGCCCCAGCTGTCCTGGAACCCACTCTGTAGACCAGGCTGGCTTTGAACTCACAAAGATCTGCCTGTCTCTGCCTCCCAAGTGCTAGGATTAAAGGTGTGCGCCACCATGCCTGGCGAGGTGGCTATTTGTAATTCTAGTACTTGTGAATCTGAGGCAGGAGCATCAACCAAGAGTTGGAGGCCAGCTTGGGCCTTAGAGTAAGACTTCATCTTGAAAAAAGGCTGGGGGTTGGGGTGTAAAATGGAATGTTTCCCAAACCAGAGACACAGTTTTAAAAAGTCTTTGCTTTAGGGACGGGGTCTACCTAATTAAAAGGCAGAAGTTAGGGGACCGAGGGTATAGCTCAGTGTAAAGTGCTTCCTAGACATTCGTGAGGCCCTGGGCTACATCCCAAGCATGGGAAAAGGAAAAAAATTCACAAATTTTCTAACGACTTTACAAAGCAAAACCTAATGAGATTATAAACACTCTTCACATATTAAACCACAGGCTGAAAATAAAACGACAGACTTGGACTCAGCCAGGAAAGTTGGCTATATTAATAACAGACAGTAGACTTCATGACCAAGAATATAACCAGAAACAAAGAGGAACACACTAAAAAAAATCATTTGGGCTAGAGAGATGGCTCAGCGATTTATAGCACTGGCTGCTCTTGCAGGGGACCTGGTTCAGGTCCTAACACCCATATGGTGGCTAACAACCATCCATAACTCTAGTTCCAAGGGATCTGGACACTGTCTTCTGACCTCTGGGCATTGCACAACACAGGTACATTTACACACATGCAGGCAACACACACTCATACACATCATCATTATCATCATCATCATCATAATAAAATACTTTTTAAAAATTAAAATACTTAAAAAAATTTTTTTATTTTATTTTTTATTTATTTATTTTTTATGTGTATGAATGTACTGTCTGCATGTAGGTCTGTGCACCAGTGTCGTGCAATGCCGCGGAGGTCAAAAGAGGGTCTCGGATTCCCCTGGAACTGGAGTTCTCCTGGAATTGGAGTTACAGATGGTTCTCAGCCGCCATGTGGGTATCTAGAATGGAGCCAAGTCTGGTAGCATACAACTATAATCCCTGCAGGATTGCACATTTGAGTTCAGCCTGTGGTCCACAGGGAGGCCCTGCCCCAAAAAAAAAAAATGCCAAAATGTAGAGTGTGCACACATTATTCCTAAGATGAAGTAAACCACCTAGTGGCCTATTACATGATGAATAAAATGTTTTATATCCGTACACCAGGATATTTTTGTCCATAAAAAGGAAATGAAATCCTGATAGTACAGTTTGGCTAGATCTTGAAAACATTATGCTAAGGTGAAGCACTAGACAGACGAGACATATGATTCCATTTACATAAAATATCCACACGGCAGGACCAGAGAGACAGAAAAGAGGTCAGTGCCTCACAGTGGCAGAGGGAGAGAAGCAGGGAGGGATGCCTGGCTCTGGGGCAGACTTCCTTTCTGGGGGGATATTTTTTGCGGGGGGGGGGGTTGTCTTTTTTTGAGCAGGGTTTTTCTTTAGCCTCAGCTCGGCCTGTAGTGCTCTGTACACCAGGCTGATACCTTGCTCACAGAGATCCGCCTGCCTCTGCCTCCCAAGTGCAGGATAAGGCGTGCCCACCACACCCGGCCTTCTGAAGTTTTGTTGTTTTTTTTATTTTCTATTTAGTGTGATGATGTACTGTCTGCATGTAGGTTTGTGCACCCGTGTCGTCAATGCCGCGGAGGTCAGAAGAGGGCATTGGATTCCCCTGGGACTGGAGTTCTCCTGGAATTGAAGACGTTCTCTAGCCGCCATGTGGGTGCTGGGGATCGAACCCAGGTCCTTATTTTGGTGTTCTTAACTGCTAGGTGTGGTAGCACCTAGCAGTTAAGAACATCTCTCCAGCCCTGAAGTTAGTTTTTACGAATTATGCACATACTGTGTGTGCAGACCATAACCCCAACCAGTAATATCTTGAGACATGGTATCAGGGCATCTGTTTTTTTGTTTGTTTTGTTTTTTATTATTTTATATTCTGTATGGTGGAATGTACTGTCTGCATGCAGGCTGAGCACCCGTTGCGTGCAATGCCGCGGGGGTCAGAAGAGGGTCTCGGATTCCCTGGAACTGGAGTGTCTCTGGAATTGGAGTTTCAGACGGTCTCGGCCGCCATGTGGGTATGGGGATCGAACCCGGGTCCTCTGTAAGAGCGGTCAGCGCTCTTAACCACTAGGCCATTTCTCCACCCCAGGGCATCTGTGCTTTTACAGGCCTCAGGATACTGCTCTGGGTAGTCTAATTGGAGAGCTTGTGCTTTAATAGGGAGCTGGCTAGGTGTGGTAGGGATTTGAGTTCAGATTTGCTAAGGTCTTCCAGCAGTGCAGCGTCGTCAGTTCCACATTTGTGCCTCCTCCCCCATTGGACTCAGACTGCCGAGAGAAGGGCTGGTGACGTGGTCCCTGTAGGAGCATAGGCTTCGCAGCAGATTGTGTGTTGAGATCCCTGGGGAGTGTCCAGTGTATACATTTGTGTCTCCCATTTTCATTTTGTGGACTGAAGCCTCTCTAGATCTAGGTGACATGAACGTTGCTTGTCCTCCCCAGGTCATCTGGATCATCTTTTACACTGCCATCCACTATGACTGATGGTCTACAGCTCCCATCTCCCTGTCCAGTCCGAAGGACCCTTTTAATTAGAGCACAGAAAAACATGCTTGTTGGGACACGCCTGCCACGTGGAACCTAGAAGAACTTTCCTGGACTGAGAATCAGCGCGTTGGCCGACAGTGTTTTCTGCAAAGGTTGTGATTGAAACTTTTCAAAGACCCATCCACCTTTGGGGCGGAATTTTGAATTTGTCCATTGCCAACCATTTTTTTTTGGACACCATCATGTGACACCTGTTTGCCAAGAGGAGCTGCTGTTGGATCTGATGCACCTCAACCTGGATGAAACATTAAATCGTCTTCCTTGGTTTCCCATCAGGGTCCAGTTTTTTTAAACTATCATGTGGATTTCAAATCTTTTGGAAACAGTGTGTGTGTGGCCCACGGCACAGTGTGTGTGTGGCCCACGGCACAGTATGAGCAGCCATCAAATAACAGTTTCCATTGTAGAATGTTTTCAGATACTTGAATAAACAAATCTTTAACTGAAAATCTGTTGGCGGTACCTCAAAAACCTTCCCTGCCCCACCTGTGGCCTCAAGACCTGTAGGGCATCAGGCACAATGCCTCCCGACCCTACGCCTTCCTTCCCTCCCACTCCCTCAGCAGCTCAACCCAGGCATTTCTCTTTGGGGCATCAGGGAAATCAAGGGCTTGTGAAGGCACAGGAGAGAGTCTTCTGATGCCCTGGCTGGACACAGAGGTGACCAGCCTACACAGTGTGTTCGACTCAAAGGTGTCATTTTGTATTTGGCCACCAGATGGCAAAAACTAGGGTGTGGGAGGAGAGCTTGGCCATGTTTGAGTAAGACACTAAATGAAATAGATAACAGAGCTCAGGCTGTCAACAGGGGCCTTGATGGGAGGTGGTGTTTGAAGATCTGGACTGTCAGTGGTCCTCTGTCGGGTTGAGGTGCAGGCTGCCACCCAGGATCTGCCTTGGTAAGCCGCAGCTGCTCTGAGCCATTGTCCTGCCTCTGGTGTGTGTTGATGTTCTGAATGAGACTTGTAAATATTCCTGGAATTTTTCATTTTCTCCTTCATGCTAGTTGGGATGGGGGGGGGTCACCAAGCAGGGGAGAGCGAGGCCATGCTGGAAATCACTCCAGCGTGGTGAGACGCCAGAAGGAATTTACCATGGAGACCTGGCCCTACTTTGAACTGTGCTGCACATGGACTAGAGGTTGTAGGCAGGGTCCAGGCCTTACGAGGTGAGTGAATTTGAACCAAGAGGAGGAGCAGAGGGCCTGCATGGGACCCTAGATGTCCCTGTGTCCCCAGCCTTCTGCTCAGCATCCAGAGCCTTGCTCCCAGAGTGCTCAGTTAGGTTCAGGTGCCACAGCCTTGGTTCTCCTTCCGCTTCCTCCTTCTAGACTGGTCGTTATCCAAGGAGAAATCCTCGGTCAGGCTGATGTAGGAGCTGAGGGACTCCCGAAGCCCCTCACTGAGGAGAGAGTCCTCCCCAGTGGCAGGTGCTTCCAGAAACAGGCTGCTGTGGGTGGGAGGACAGGTAAGGGAGCACTTCCCCTGTGCTCGCCACACAGCCCACTGCCCTTAAACAGTGCCATGCCACTCCCAGCAAACTCGGGCTTTCTATTTCCTGTCAGCTCAAACCTCATCTTCACATCCCTGGTCAGGAATCTCCCATGCCCACTCTGGACCTTTCTCCCACCCTGGCTGCCCTGACCTCTGTGTCTTCCCCAACAGTACCTTGGCCTCCACAGCAGTAAGCCTGGTCTGGGCACTTAGAGGTCATAGCTTTTTGGTTCCCAGGTATCCCCAAATATGACAGGCTCATTGAGGGGCATAGGGTCCCCAAGTGGGTCCTTCCTGTTTTCTGTCTTCATGTTTCCAGGGATCCCCTCACCTGTCCAGCTCTCGCCAGTTGAGTGATGACGTCTGCACAGTCACAGGTGGTGGTATATCCTTCCTAGGTATTGGGCAAAGCTTCTGTGGGACACAGGGCTCCCTGAGCACACAGCAGATGTCATCCGCCAGTTCTAAGGAAGAAACCCAAATTTTTGATGTGGCACCTGCCCTGGCTGCTTTCCATACTTGGCATGTTGGGGGCATGGTCACCAACAAGTAACAGAAGTGAGTCCTTGGGCCAGAGAGATGCTCAGCGGTTAGAGCACCGACTTGCTCTCATGCAGAGGACTCAGGTTCAATTCCCAGCACCCACAAGCGGCTAAGAATCGTCTTAAGGCCTGGTGTGGTGAGCGCATGCCTTTAATCCTAGTACTTGGGAGGCAGAGGACAGGCGGATCTCTGTGAGTTCAGGGCCAGCCTGGTCTACAGAGTGAGTTCCAGGCCAGCTGGGGCTAAGGGAGACCCTGTCTCAGCAAAACAAACAAAACAAAAACAAAAAACAACAAAACAAAAAACCAAAAAAGTAAGTCTCAAGCTGTTGTCTTAGGAAGACTGAGACTTGGTAAAAGAGCTAAGTTTTATAATGCTTAGTTCACTGTGAAATTGAGAATAAAAGCAAGCTAAGGAATGGCCAGCCTGTAGCCCTGGCAGGATCTATGTATAGGACGACCTTGTAGAAACCCAGCCAATTTAACCAAGATGGTTTCCCTTTTGTCCCCTTGATATTAACTTGGTTACAGGACAGACACTAGAACACACTGAGTATATTTTACCCAGCAACCACACAGTGTGGTTCCTGTGGAGAGAACTCTGGCTTAGATTCAGAACCACCTTCATAATGGGTAAGGTACTGGCTAAGCTCACAGTTGCCCTGTAGCTTCTCTGTCAACATGGGATAGAGAGCCAACCCCCATACCCATCTCAGCATGAGGAAGACAGGGAAGCTTCTCTTCTGTCTGGATATTCCCCTGTAGTCAACTGTTGTAAGCGCATAACTGGCTATCACCAAGGCGCCTCATACAGCTACCACCAAGGCAAAAAAAAAAAAAAAAAAAAAAAAAAAAAAAAGCCATACCAGAGAAATGGTCCACCAGGGCCTGGAGTGAGGGGAAGGTAAGGCGCGGTGAGATGTACAGCCAGCCGTTGTCCAGACGTTGTATCTTATAGTGTCTGATCCGGTCCCAAGATGCAGGGCGGCTGAGTCGGACAGACAGGGAGTAACAGCCTGGGGAGGGGAAGGTCCAAGGGTGGTTATGAGGCTCTTGTAGAGACCCAGCTCTGCGCAGGAGGGAGGAAGAAGTGATGGCCATAGCTCAGGCTTGGGGGGCAGAGGGGCCAGGTGCAGGACAAGGACTGTTATTGACAAGTGAACCTTTGTAAGTTGGGTCTGTGCTCTTGGCACAGGGCACAAAGTAAATGAAGATTAAATGTTGGTTGTTGCCTGGCATGGCATACACCTTTAAATCCCAGAGCTTGGGAGGCAGAGGCAGGAGGATCTCTGTGAGTTCAAGGCCAGCCTGGTCTACAGAGTGGGTTCCAGGCCAGCTGGGGCTACAGGGAGACCCGTCTCTCAAAAAAAAAAAAAAAAAAAAAGGTTGATTGTTAGTAAAGACTTTGGTGGCAGAAATGTGAAACAGTGTCAAGCAGATGTTGGAAAAGCCACTGTGGAACAGTTTAGCATTAACCAGTCCAGCATGGGCATACCTCCAAAACCAGCAGCCTCATCGTGGGCATGCTATCTTTGATATATGTGAAGAAACTCGCTGTGAAGATAGATCACAGCAGCACCCTATATATACTCAGCATACTTACAGACTGCCTGAGGTCAGTAGAACAAAAGGCTGGGGTTGTAGCTCAGTGGTAGTGTTTGCCTAGCATGCACAAACCCCAAAGCCACACACACAGATTGGGGCACTGTAGAGTGCAGTGCTAATCATATTGCAGACACTACAGCTTTGGAAACACTATCATCAGCCTTTTCCCTAGCACCCCCACCCCTTTCTTGTAAAAATGTGCCAGGGATCTAACCCAGAGCTTAGCATATGCTATGGCAAAGATGCTGGACCAGCATTGCCTCTGCAGCCTGAATGAACTTATGCCAGATGGGAAGAGGTGCTGGGTGACTACTCTGTCTTCCTGTGGTCGTCTGATCTAAAGCTGCCTTGCTTTACCTTGAGTGCTTACTATGTCCTTTCTATGAATTATCTCCTAAATATTCCTCAAAGTAGATTCAGTTATCCCTACTGCACAGATAAGAAACTATGATACTTAGAGGAAAAGAAAATAACCCTGCCAGGTTTCCTATGGGACGCTATTAAAAGCTGGGGCGTGGGGCTGGAGAGATGGCCAGCGGTTAAGAGCGCCGACCGCTCTTGCAGAGGACCCGGGTTCGATCCCCAGCAGGGGCTGGAGCGATGGCCTAGCGGTTAAGAGCGCCGACCACTCTTGCAGAGGACCCGGGTTCGATCCCCAGCACCCACATGGCGGCCGAAAACCGTCTGAAACTCCAATTCCAGGAGAACTCCAGTTCCAGGGGAGTCCGACGCCCTCTTCTGACCTCCGCGGCATTGCACGTCACGGGTGCACAGACTTGCATGCAAACAGTACATTCATACACATACGGAAATAAAAAAAGAACCTCTTCTTGAGCTGTGTGTGACCCTGAAGGAGCTCTGTGGTTGACAGGGGACAGCAATATATCCGAAGATAGACCCAGAAAGCTGAGCCAGTAACCAAAACCTTCCACACCTTTGCACACTTCCTTAGTGACCCAGCCCTTCTCACAGGAGTTATAAATAGATAGGATAGTTACATTAGGGGTTTAGCTGGTGGGCTCACGATAACAGGCCAGCTCTGCCAACCACACCATGAGGCAACTTACCCACCAGGCCTGCCACACCTGCCTGGTATCCTGCTATTCTTCCTGCAGCATGCTCCAGCCAGTCCTAAGGAACGTCTGCTCCCTCCTACTTAGCTGTCTCCTCTAAGTCAGCTGTTATGACTCTGACTGCCTGGGTTCCAGTTCCAGACACAGCACTTTCTATAATACCCTGCCACCCAAGCCCATTAGCTGTGTTGCCAAGGCAGCCCACCCAACCCCCTAAACCCATTTTTTCCGTGTGAAGGGAAAGCAGCTTACGTGAGCATTCAGGTGGTGCACAGCACTCCGCGCAGTGTTGGGCAGCTGGCACACACCCGGGAACTGGCATCGGAAACTCGGCCCTTTGTTCCTGTACTTTTGCTTTTGAGTCAGGCTCTCACTACACAGCCCCAGCTGGCCTGGAACTTGCTATTTAGACCAGGATGACCTCAAACACAGAAATCTGCCTGCCATTTTCCCATCTTCATGGTGTCACAAGCAGTCACACCTGACTGCTTCTTTCACACATCTTGATTGGGCATGGAAATGGCCCTCCAAAAGCCCCTGTGGTGAAGGGCTGGCTCCCGGTGCAGGGGCGATGGAATGAGGAGGACCTGGCCTCTTCTAGCAAGTTCTCTTGGAGCCAAGCAGCTTTCCTCTGCGGCATGCTTTCACTCTGACACATACTGCTTTGCTGCAGGCCTAAGGACAACTGGGCCAGACCACTATGCTGAAAGCTCTGAACCATGAGCCAAGATAAACCCTTACTCCTTTGAGTCCTATTACCTTGTCACAGCAACAGAGAACCAGCCTGTCAGACAGCCGTGAGGAATATGTTTAGAGCACATATGGAAACTGACCATGTCTCACCCAGACAAAGCTTGTGAGTTTCCCACACAGCTTCCCACTTCTACCCTTCCACCTGCAGTGGCCCACTGCTCAAATCACGTGACCCCCTTTTAGACCACTCCCTGTCACATTTACAGTCAAAGCCTTGCAGAATCTGGCCTCTCTTTGGACCTGCTCCAGGTCCACAGGCTGCAGGCTGAGGGGCTCCTTCCTTTAAGCCTTTGCATGTGCACACTCACCCATGGACACATTCTCAACTCTGCTTTGTGGTTTCCTTGCGGCACTTAGCATAGCGGACATTGTCTTACTTGCTGACTGTCTACTTTGCCAATGAGATGATGGTAGGGATCTTGCTTTTCACCCCAAATCCCTGATGTTATGTTTGGTGAGTTGGTTTTCTGGTTTGGGGGTTTATTTTATTTTGAAACAGAGTCTCCTTGGAACCCCAGCTGGCCTGGAACTTGTTGTGTAGACCAGGCTAGCCTCAATTTCACAGAGATCTGCCTGCTTCTACCTCCCAAGTGCTGAAATTAAAGGTATGGGCCACCATGCCTTGCTGATTGGTTGTGTTTTTTTGTTGTTTTTTGTTTTGTTTTGACAACTTACTATGTAGCCAGGTCTGGCCTTGATCTGTGAACCTCCTGCCTCGGCCT
The DNA here is from genome assembly GCA_009823505.1 of Rhizomys pruinosus. NCBI lineage: Eukaryota > Metazoa > Chordata > Mammalia > Rodentia > Spalacidae > Rhizomys > Rhizomys pruinosus. Next base: position 928,274 of record VZQC01002492.1, read on the forward strand.
CCCAGTACAAGGAATGTGTGATCCACCATGCCCAGCGGAACTGATCCTTGAAGATATCACCATTGTGTAACTTGAAGCAAACACATATTAAGCATTTGCTGCCCCTATGGGTCTGGAAGGCTCTCCCAGAGACAGACCCTTGCAGAGGGCAGAGGGCTGTGGGTACACACAGGCTCAGTTGCTTGCCTGGGTTCTTAGGGAACTGGAGGTGTGGGAGATGACCATGGGCCTGTCCTTGGTAGTCTAATGCTAAACATCTTCCTGTTTAGAGGGCGGTCTCCCTGCTCTTCGTCCTCTCTGAGTACAGGGAGACTCACATTCATTTCTCTGAGCTCTTTCTATAAGCCAGATCTGCACAAGTCCACATACAGGTGCAGGGGGAGCAAGGACGAGCTGCCTGCCACACTGCCCACCTCCGGGATTGTCGGTGGTGGTCCTCACTGAAGAGGTCACTTCCCATGTTCTTTCCATCAGAGCACAACTTTTGGTTTCATTTCAAGAAGCAAATTCACTGCAGCTCTAGGAGAGAGCTTTTCAGGATGTTGTGGGATTTGCAAAGAGTGACAAACAGCCTGGAGAGGTGACAACGACACAGACCATGAAAAACCAGTTCATATTTGCTCAGGGGAGAGATGTGGGGGTGGAACTTTCCAGGCTGAGGGAGGACTATACGTCAGATGGCAGCTATGGAAAGAATGAGACGTGTTCTCTGAGTGGCTGGAGGGCACAGTGGACGCTACGGCAAGGTGCACCTGGAGGAGGACCGAGGTGGTGTGGGTGTTCCTGAACTCTAGTGATACCCAGGACCTCGCGGGTTGGGCGTTCCGGTGATGCTGGAGGATGCCAGCACTGTCCCCGCTGAGGCCACCCAGGACCTCATAGTCCCAGAGATGCTGACTCTGGCTCTTCTGTCTGCCGCTAGAGACCAGGAGGCGCAATGCAGGAGGGCTGACTGGACACTAGAAAGTATGTCCTGCCTGGAATGGGCAGAGCCGAGCCCTTGGGTGGAGGAACCACAGCTCCCTCCCTGATCTCCCTTCCTGTGTGGGGCAGAGGAGGCTCGGCAGGACAGCAGGAAGTGAAGAGTGATGCCGGAGCTGGCCTAGCCCTGCTGCTGCCCTCTGAAGCGATCCTGTGACCTCTGCCATCTGAAGGCTCTCCTTCATAAACTAACACTGTGTCCAGCTTGAGCCTGTCCATGGCTCTCTCCAGGCCCAGAACAAGACCGGCTAAGCTAGATAGACTCTGGGACGACGCCGGGAAGGTTGTTCTTGGGAACTCAGAGCTGCAGGCTTTCCTCCTTTGTCCACGCATAGGTTCCTCTAGAATCCCAGCTCCAGAGCTGGAACTGGACACTGCGTCCAACAAAACTGATCCTGGAGTCAGGCCTGCTGGCTGACGCCTATGGTAGCAGCTACTAGGGAGGTGGAGGTGGGAGGGTCACAGGCTGCCTAGCTAGAGTGAGTTCAAGGCCAGCTGGGAAAACTCAGTGAGATCCCGTATCAAGATAAAAAAATAAAAGGCTATGCCAGGCAGGGCACATGCCTTTAATCCTAGCACTTGGGAGGCAGAGGCAGAGGCAGGCGGATCTCTGTGAGTTCAAGGCCAGCCTGGTCTACAGAGTAAATTCCAGGACAGCTGGAACTAAAGGGAGACCCTGTCTCAAAAATACCTAAATAAATAAATAAATAATAAAATAAAATAAAAGACTGGTAGAATAGTTGTCTAGCACGTGTGAGCTCTAGGTTCAATACCCAGTACTGCAGAAAAGGGAAAAAAGATGATCCTGATGTCACTCAATGGTTACGATGTCATATATGACATCATATATGATGCCATATATGATGTCATATATGAGATGCAGAGTGTAAGAGACATTTTATCCCTCTTCCCCCCTTCTCCTCCACTTCCTCCCCCTCTTCTTTCTCCTCTTCTTCCTTTTCCTTCCCCTCCTCCTCCTCCTCTTCCTTCTCCTCCTCCTCTCCTTCTTCCTCTTCCTCCTTTTCTTCCCCTTCCTTCCTCTCCCCCTCCCCCTCCCTCCCCTGTGTTGGAACCCAGGCCCTACACAAGTTTATGCACTGCTCCCTCACTGATCTATGCTCTCTTAGTACTTCATTCCTGGTTTCCCATTTTTTTTTGTCTTTTCTAGACAGGGTCTCCCTGTAGCCCCAGCTGTCCTGGAACTCACTCTGTAGATCAGGCTGGCCTTGAACTCACAAAGATCCACCTGCCTCTGCCTCCTGAGTGCTGGGATTAAAGGCGTGCGCCACCACGCCCGGCTCCTGGTTTCCCTTTATCCCTTTATGACAATTGAGAACCACCAGGAGGGGGCAGATTTCTGGCCTGTGCCTTCAGTTTGAGCCTGTCGTAGTAGAGCTGTGCTGGGGTCACGAGTTTGCACCCTCAACCAAGTCCAGCACAACCTGATGATTTCTGTAAGTTCAGGTCTGAGAACTGCCAGTCTATGATGTCATCAGGTCCCTAGAGCTTTGGTGTCAGGTTTTTTTTTTTTTTTTTGCCACAAACTAATAAAATAATAGAATACACAGAATAAAAATAAACACTATAGACCCAGGACTTAACCCCAGACCTAAATATCTGAAACAAGTCTCATGCACCAGTACTCCCCAACCCTGGTCAGGCCCTGAGTTTCTGTTCTACTTCAGTACAAATGTCTGGTTTCCAGTGGGTCTCACCTAGGGGTGCTTTTTCAGATTCCAGAGCTCAGGACACATTCCTGAACAATTAAATAAAAAACTCTGAGCTTGAGGTGCAGGTGTCCAGGGGTCATAAAGCTCCCCTAATGTGCAGGCAGTCTAGTTCTCAAAGCCAGCAGCGTTAGAAAGGAGCATGCTCAGCTCCTGCCAACATCCACGGAATCAGCATGCTGGATGCGGGCCCAACTGCCCTTCGCTCACCAGTCCTGCTGGTGATTCTGCTGTGCCCATCACTGCAAACGGACAGGTCTATAAATAATGAACCGAAGTAATCTCTTTGCCCAGGTTAGGGATGCCCTGCAGTTTAAGCAGTGCAGCCCCAGAGGAAGCCTGAGGAGAGGTCACAGTCAGTGCCTAGGGAGACAGCAACCATTCTGGAAGGTTGGCACGGGAACCTTTTGTTTTGTGTATGTGTGTGCAGGTGCACACGTGTGTATGTGTGTGCAGGTGCGTGCATGTGTGTGTGTGCAGGTGCACGTGTGTGTGTGTGTGCAGGTGCATGTGTGTGTGTATGTGTGTGTGCAGGTGCACACGTGTGTGTGTATGTGTATGCAGGTGCACGTGTGTGTGTATGTGTGTGCAGGTGCACGTGTGTGTGTATGTGTGTGTGTATGTGTGTATGTGTGTGCAGGTGCACGTGTGTGTGTGTGCAGGTGCA
>VZQC01002492.1:932783-948004 GCA_009823505.1 Rhizomys pruinosus
TTTTTTTTTTTTTTTTGGTCTTTTCGAGACAGGGTCTCCCTGTAGCCCCAGCTGTCCTGGACTCACTCTGTAGACCAGGCTGGCCTTGAACCCTCAAAGATCCCCCTGCCTCTGCCTCCCAAGTGCTAGGATTAAAGGTGTGCGCCACCACGCCCGGCGATGTTGAACTCTTAATCCGCCTGTCTCTACCCCTCAAGTGCTGGGGTTTCAGCTGTGCACACTATACCCTGCTGGAGGTCTTCCCTGTTGATCAAGTTGCCTTCTGACTGCTGCCCTCTTGGTGCTTGTGATGGAGGCCTTGGTCCCTGCAATTATTTGGCTCTTTGTAGGCCCTTGATGGTTTTTGTGGCTCCTTATTGGCTTTGCCCTTCAGCACTCTGGGAGTTTCCTCCCCTATGTGCGCCTTCTTGGTAAAGGAGGATGGAATAACAGCAAGGGGTACTCACTATATTTTTGGGGCTGCACCAGGCCAGAGAAGGGGTGGGGTGGGCCAGCAGAGCACGGAGCACTTCCTGTGGCTTCTCCAGCTCACAGTCAGTGGGTCATTCTGCAGGGTGCCTGTCCCAGTCAGCACCACCACCAAGGTTTCCTGTTTGCAGCTGCCGCTGGGGCAGCCCCTCCCCCATCCAGCCCATATGTGTGTGTGTGACATTGAGGGACTGGTGTTGCTTGGAAATCAGTAGGAGAGGATAGGGGAGAGGTCCACCAGAGAGTTCTTGAGAAAGGGGAGGAGAGGCAAAGACATGCAGGGTGTGGCTAGAGGGCTGGGGACACTGCAGACTGGTAAGGTAGGTTCAAATTGGGGCAGGCCTGGGTTTGCCTGCCCTGTGTGTCTCCTTAGGCTATCGCTAGCAAGCTCCGTGTCATTGGCCCCTGAGGCCTTTCAGGGAGCCTGAATTGAGATGAATGTTTTGCCAAGAGACCAGATCATGCCAGGTCTTGTGAAGGAAGGAATCAATGCCAGTCAAAGTAAATCCCATTTCCCAAAGCGTTGGCTAAACCTGGGTGCTTGTGAGTGAATGCCATTCACTCCCACTTTGCTCTGTTGTTGAAGGACTCTCGTAGAAATACGGCCAAGCTCAAGGCGAGACGCCCATGCCATGAAGCCTCCCCTGATTGCTCCAGGGAAACCTCTCTCCCTCCTAGCCGGCTTCAGCTCAGGGTCCCTCACAGGCAACACCTACCTCTCCTGCTCTGGCTCTCCCGGATGAGGAAGGCCCCTCCAGGGTTCCCAGGTAACAGCAGCAGTTCCTCCGCTTTCTCCCGGCTCAGGCCTTCATATAGCCATCTGAAGGAGGGGAACAGGTAAGCGTGGAGGCTTTAACAGAACCCTTCGGCCCTCTGCGTGACCTTGACAAAATCTTTCCATTGCTTTCTGAGCCTCAAAGTTCTCTGTGCACCATGAAGAGCAGGTCTCAGGGGCTCAGAGGTCCCGTCCAGCTCAGCTCAGAGTCCTGGGTCCATAGGCTTCAGGGTCATGGCCTTGGAGAGTCTGCACACTGCCCCAGTCTGTCTCCCTCCGCTGCCCAGTCCCCTAGACCACTATCTACCCTTTTGAAGACTTCACTTTTCCAAGAATCGCCCCTCATCTTACCTCAGGATGTTCACACAGACTCTGCCCATCCCCCATGTGTCCCCTTAAACATCCTCTACACTGGATCTTGGCCACCTTTTCCAAAACGCATACAACAGTGCCCCTGCAGGGCCTTCCTTAGGTTCCTCTGAGCTCCCAAGTCTCACAAGCCAAGATGAGCAAGACATGACTGGTGTCTGTGTCTCTGGGGTGCAGGGCCTGGACTCTGAACAGCGCGTGGGTATGCATAAAGGTAAAACTTGTGGGAAGAGAGAGGAGTTGTATAAAGAGAATATAGGGGGGCTGGAGAGATGGCCTAGCGGTTAAGAGCGCCGACCGCTCTTACAGAGGACCCAGGTTTGATCCCCAGCACCCACATGGCGGCCCAGAACCGTCTGAAACTCTAATTCCAGGAGAACTCCAGTTCCAGGGGAATCTGACACCCTCTTCTGACCTCTGCAGCATTGCACGACACGGGTGCACAGACCTGCATGCAGACAGTACATTCATACACATACAGAAATAAATAAAAAATAAATTAAAAAAAAAAAAAAAAGAGAATATAGGAAGTCCCAAAGGCTGGCCTAGGCCAGACACTCACCCATGGGAGACTTTGGCCACATGCACACTGGGGATATGGTATTCTCTGCCTGAGACTTCCGACAGCACTGCCCACCAATCTCCATCCCTGGGGAAGAGATGGCAGAGAGGCACCTCCTTCATTTGGAGTTTGTAGCGACCCTGTCAGGTTGGATCCTGCACCGCCCATTCCACTCATTTCTAAGAATTCCTTAAATTAGCTAGTCCGGTCCCTCCTTGTCCAGAGCCAGGTAGGTAGGGCAGTAAATGGTCCAAGTCTTCCTGTTACAAGACCTGACCTACTCCTGCTCCCTCTAAGTAGATCAAACTGCTTGGCACCTACCCCAGGGTCACCGTCACAGCGGAATCAAAATGGCCCATGCTTTCCTGCTAGTAGGAGGAGGAACTCTTCTCCTCTAGTGCAATCTCAGGGGCTCATGGCTTAGACTTACTCAGAGATGATGGTCAGTGGCTCCCCCAGTCTCAGAGACAGCTCAGCCTGCTCACCTGCTGGGAAACTGCCCAGGGCCACAGCTGTGAGCATCTTCTTTTCTGGACAGAGAGATGGAGGCATTACTCTCTTGGCCGACCCTCCCTCCAGATGTCAGGCCTAGTGGAGTGCAGCCCATGTCCAGATGTCAGGCCTAGTGGAGTGCAGCCCATGTCCAGATGTCAGGCCTAGTGGAGTGCAGCCCATGTCCAGTTGTCAGGCCTAGTGGAGTGCAGCCCATGTCCAGATGTCAGGCCTAGTGGAGTGCAGCCCATGTCCAGATGTCAGGCCTAGTGGAGTGCAGCCCACGTCTGTCTGGCTCCCTTCGTCTTCCCACAGGCACCTTGTGGGAAGGCCACTCTGGAATCTGAGGCTTTGCAGACTCCATAGAGCTTGGGAGAGCCTAGATTGCTTTTAGGGTCCCTGTGGAGGCCTTAAGCTCACGTTGCTATGGGAAGAGGTGCCTGGCTGTGCCCCTGTTTATAACCTTCACAGAGATTTTGATGTGGGCCTGAGGCCTTAGCCTCCATCTGACACAACCCAGGCCGGGCCCTCCCCCATTGGAACCTGGGCTCCTCGGGAGTCAGAGCCCTGCCTGCAGCTGTCGCAAGCTCTTCCCTACAAATCTTTGCCTGGTTGTGAGACGGGGTGGCATGGTGTGAGATTTATGCCTCTCCTTGCTAAGTATCCCACCAGGGTTCCGAGACCTCTCTCTACAGTAAGTATAAAGATGCCTACCTGGGAGGGGGTGAGGGCTAAGAGGATGCATGCAGACTCAGGCAGGACCCAATGTGCAGGGCACAGCCAGGGCTGGTAGGACTCTTAGTCACATGCACCCATGGGACAGCTGCTCTGGGTACTGGTTGTATTAGTTTTCTATTCCTATGATAAAATACTCTGACCAAAACCACCTTGGGGAGGAAAGGGTTTATGTCACCCCACAGTTTACAGTTTGTCATGGAGGGGAGCCAGGGACGCTCAGGGCAAGAACAGAAGCACAATCATGGAGGAACTACTTACTGGCTTGCTTCTCTGGCCTGTGCTCAGCCTGCTTTCTTATACAACCTAGGACCACCTGACCAGGGCCAGCACCCCCCACACTGGGCTGGGCCCTCCCACATCACTTATCCATCAAGACAATGCCTCACAGACATGGCCGCAGGCCAGGCCAATAGAGGAAATTTTCCAGTTATGGTTCCGTCTTCCCAGATGTGTCGAGTTGACAACTGAAGCTGCCCAACACACTTGTGCTCTGCTCCATCCATCCTAGCCCTGAACTGTGAGCCTTCTTGAGTTCTCCTAGCTTCAGGAGTTAGCGTGCTGTCCCACCAGTACATTACAGAAGCCAACTCAGGGCCATATTGATATGGGCTTATAGCCCAGGTGCCAGGGATGGAACCCAGAGCCTTGCATGTTCTTGGCAAGTGCCACATCCCCAGGCCCAGAGTTGTAGGTTCCTAGTATCACAGCTACAGGGAATGCCCGATGCCTTCGGTGGAGGTCGCTCTCAGATAACGGTGGAGCAGAGGCCTAGTGAGGCTCCTTCCCTTTCTAAAGCTCTGGCTTTGCATGGCGGGGGCCAAGTCTCCCCGATGGCTCCAGGTCAGCCTGGTGGCCCACCTTTACTCTTCACTTCTCAGAAAGCCTGCCCTAACTTGCCCCTCCACCTCCACGCTTAGCATGCACGAACGCCGTCATGAAGTCTAACGCAATGGTCACTTATAACGGCTTATCTCCAGTCTCTGGGGCAGGCGCCATGCTTGTTTTGTACATTTTGTGTCCTTGGCTCCTGTCACGTGGCTTGTCACATGCAGAGCCTCACTCAGCTTAAGATGGAAGCAAGGCTGGTGGACAGATGGCTCCCAGACTTGGCTACCTAAACTCAAACTCCTGCTAGGACAAGGAAGTTCCACTGAGAGATACCCTTTCTTCCTTCCTTGGAGACTGCATGGAGGGGAGAGAAGCCGAGTACACTGCCAGGGGTCGTCAGCCCTCAGCAGCCCTAGCATGGCAGCAGCTGGCTTAGAAGAAAAGGAAGAGGTGGGTGTGGTTTCCAGGTCTCTCCCTGCAGGCCTCGCACTGTGCACTGCACTGCAGATGAGTGGCTTCAATGCCTGTGGGGCCTGAGGAGGCTGGTATTGGGGGTAAGAGAAGAAACTGCCGTGTAGGAGATCTGGCCAAGCCTAGACGTGTACACATCTTGGCTCTGCAGTCTTTTTTTTTTTTTTTTGTCTTTTTGAGACAGGNCCCTCCATCCCCCTCTTCTCCTCTCTATTTGAGCTCCCTGTGTGAAGAGTTTGAAGTGCATCGGTCCCCCTCTAGCCTCCGAGCTTCGTTCCAGTTCCCTTTTTCACTTCCCTGGCTCCTTTCCCTCTCCCTTCACCAGAGCATCGCCACCCGTTCTCCTTCTTGACCCACCCGTCCCTCCCTTGCTCCTCTATTTCGTACACACTGAGGTTGGGGGTCCTCTCCGACTGTGATGCGATTTTCCGTCCCGAGTTATTGCGTTCCCTTTTCATTATCACCCGCCTTCCCCATCTTCCCCTTTTTTTTTGTGTTCCTCCGCTCTTTCCCTGCTCCTCCCTATTCATATGATGTTGGTCTGGCAGGGGGGTCAAGTTCCAGCTTTGATGTATTGTTACTTGTTTTTATTGGTGCGTTGCATCTCACCCCCCCTTTTTCCCTTTCTCTTTAATTTGTGCGGTACTTAATCAATCTGCACCTTTTTTGTTTTCATTTACGTCCAGCTTTTTTTACAGAACCTTACTTCGAGTGTTACCTCCCCTCCCCCCCCCCCTCGTTCCCTCCCTTCTTTTCGCGTCGAGGGTCCTTTTCGCTGTTTCCCTGGGTTTCTCCCTCTTTTGTGTCAACGCTTTCGTGACATTCCACCCCCTATCTTTGTCCCTGGGGAGACCCATATGTATTTCCTTCTGGCCGCTGTGGCCGGGACTGTCGTGTGGGAGGGAATTGTTCAGTGGGACTCGCTCTTGCCAGACGGTGTCCATTGGTTTTTCTCGATTCTGTTGTACTCAATGATTAGTTGGTGGATGGCTTTTCACCTGTCCCTTCTCCTCAGGCATTCCTTCCCTCTCTTTCTTATCCCTTCCTCACCCTTCCCCTGCTTTGTCTCATCCCGCCCCTTACCGGTTAGCACAACTTCAAGGGTACCCCTGCCTGGAGAGCCAATTGTGATGTTTATTGAACACCCTCGTACGCTTCGTAACTCCTTCTGTGTCCTTGTTTACACTTATAACCAACCTTCAAAATCGTCTCATATACATCATATTTGAAGACCTGCTTTATTTTTAAGCTTGTAGGCTTTTTTGCTTGCTGTCTGCTGTTGCTATTAATGTCTTCTCCTCCCATCTCTTCTCTTTTTCTAGCTTTTCTGCTCTGCTTCTTCTTTAGTAACCTTTCTCTCTGTATGGAGGGGGGCTGGGATGCTTGTTTATGGTTGGGTTCTTTGGCGGGGCCCTTCCGGTGATTGCTTGTCTTTCTTTGCTCTCTCCTCATCCTTCCAGCCCACCCGCGCCCCCATTCTTGACTCACGTTTCTTGCCCCTGTCCTCTCCTGACTGCACTTACCCTCTTTCCCCGCCCCCTATCCCTCTTTTTTTTTTTTTTGTCTTTTTTTCGAAGGTCTCTCTATAGCCCCGCGTTTCCCTGGAATCCCCTCTGGGCTGACAGGCTGGCCTTGCCCTCCCACGCTCCTCCGCCTCTGCCTCCCACGATGCTAGGGAGTATTAACGGCGTGCGCCACCACGTTGGGACTTTCACCTTCATCTGTCTCCAGAATAATCAGACTTAGACTTTGTTTGCGGGAATTGTAATAGAAGCCTGCCTTCCTCCCTCCGTCTTAGTCAGCGCGCAATAGGACTTTTGCCTCATTTCCCCCTTTGTATTTTCTTCACGACTTCAAGAACTCCCATGGGGCTATAGGGCTAAGCCCCCCTGTCCCCTCCCACGATTCCCCGGGGTGTCGCCGCCGCTCTTCTGACTCCGAGCGTGGTGCTACCGTCGTAAGCCTGCCCTCACACCTGCAGGCCTGGACGATTACTTCATACCACATGAAACTTCATCCATTCATAAACTACCCCGATTCATTCCCTTACGCGACTTTTTTTCTTTCTTTTTTCCACCCTTATTTCGCTGTTCATAATGGCGGTACCTCGTGAAACGTAGTGACGGCTCTGTACAGTTCCGGAAACCACCGAGGACGGATATAGTATTGTGAGGCCTCCAGCTTCTCCGGTGGACACGTTAATTAAAGAATCATCTACTTCTCTTAATCTAATGCTTGCCTACATGTATGTTCAAGAGATGGCGACATTTTTAACGTCTTTGTATGGGATTTCTTCCCCCTCAAGAATCTAATCCGTATAGAATCAAACCTAATGGGCTCTTACTCCTGTTTTAAAAATAAAACCCCTTTTTTTAAAAACACCTGAAATATCTTTTTTTTAGTTTTTTAAATTTTATTTGTTTCCATATGTGTATGATCTGTTTTTACTGTTCTGCCTGCCGGTTTTTTTCACTCCGTGTCGTGCGGGGGGGTTCGCGACGGCAGTTTCCCAGGGAACAGACGCTGTGTTTTACGTTTTTTATTGCAGCCGGTTAACTTCTTTCCCTCTTTTTCTCCTCCTCCCCTGTTTTTTTTCTTTTATCTCTCCCCCGGCCTTTTTCCTTTCCCCACTCTCTCCCTCCTCCCTCTCCTTTTTTTTTTTTTTTTTTTTTTTTTTTTTTTTTTTTTTTTTTTTTTTCCTTTCTTTTCCTTTCTTCTCTTTTTTTTTTTTTTTTTTTTTTTTTTTTTTTTTTTTTCTTTTCTTCCTTTCTTTTCCTTCCCTTTTCCATGTACGAAAGGGGGTAAGAGAAGAAAGAATATTAATTAGAGTGATTATAATATTTATTTTCCATAACCCCCTGAAAGTACAATCTAGTCCTTTCTTCATATTCCTTGTGGTTTCCTCTCCCTCTCCTTTTTCTTTTCTCCTTTTCCTTCCCCTTTCTTTGTGCAATTTCTATACGAGCGTACCCAATGTTATAACACGTATAAAATCCCGCATCATTCCAGCACTTATTTATTTTTCTCACCTCATTCAAGGAAGTGTTGGGGGGCCTGTGGTCCACATGAAGATTCGTGTTTTCTGTCCACCTTCTTAAGGATCTACTGGTTGTATCTTTGAGGAGATCAGGGTTTTTGGTTCGAGATTCTTCCAATTAACTTCTCACTCTTCATTCTCACCGACCAATCCCCCTGAGTCGGGGACAAGTTAGGATGTTCGGGGGTGGCCCGGCGTCCCCATTTCCCTTTTCCCCAGCTTTGTGTTTGGATGACTTGTCATGATTCTTCTTTCAGTGACCTGAGAAGTCGGTTGCCATCCTCGGAACTACGCTTATTAACCAAGCATTATTTCATTTTTCTATTTCTTTCCTTTATTTTTTTAAAAAAAAAAAAAAAAAAAAAAACGACACACACACACATTAGCCATCCTTTTTTATTCCTTTTTCCTATTTACCTGTATTGCTAGAGAATTTCAAACTTTTCCATTATTTCTTTTGCTACTCTCCTAATACCGAGAGCAGGAAAGCACGGTCCTGTGGGGCTTGTCGCGCTGTGCCCATAAGTTAGAAGGAGGTTCTGCTCGACGGCTACCAGCAGTTCTCGTTTCGTGTGTGGGATTTGGCGTTCACCTTCTGGGACTCCATATCCTCTCTCTCTTGATCGCCGCATCTCTGTCCTGGGGTTCATCGCGCGCGCCCGATTCGGTGACAACGGCAGCCTGGGTTACTACATTAGAGGAATTGAGACTGCGGGATGGTGGGCTGAGCTCGGTTGCGCTGCTTAAATCTGTGAGGGCCTTCCTCACAGTATAAATGTGCCCATTGGGAGGGCATATCACACTGACGGACAGGCCGTTGCGCTCAGGTCTCTCTTTCCTCTTCAGAAAATCTTCTGGAAAAGCTACTGATCCTGGCCTGGGTGTGTCCTCACTACCTCATCTAACCACAGTTACCTCTGAAAGGCTCTGCCTTCAAATACCCTTGACCTGAGAATTTGAGGGCTTGGTTTACAGCATGTGACATTTTAGGGGACAAATCATTCAAATTTTTTTTTTTTTTTTTTGGCTTTTTCAAGACAGGATCTCCCTGTAGCCTCAGCTGTCCTGGAACTCACTCTGTAGACCAGGATGGCCTTGAACTCACAAAGATCCGCCTGCCTCTGCCTCCCAAGTGCTAGGATTAAAGGCGGCAGGACCTGGGCTCTTATCCCAGCACCCAAGTTGGGTGGCTCACAACCTCCTGTAACCACCACTCCAGAAGATCAGATGTTCTCTTCTGTGGGCATTTGAGCTCATATACACATGCGCCCCCCCCACATATATACACATAATTAAAAATAATAAAATAAAAATAAAAATAAATCATAATACTGGCTCCACAGGGTTGACAGAATTAGAGACACTTCGCACCAGGCAGGGATAAGGCTTAACTTCCTTGCCCTTGTCTAACAAGGCCACAACCTTCAGAGCCCAGGGCCACCCACAGGAGACCTGCTCCTTCCAGGACTCTACAACTGTTACTTCCTAATGTGCTCAAGGCTAGGAAACTCTTGGGGAAGATGAGGCTCAGGTAGTGGCACCGAGCCTAGGACAAGCAGGTGTTGGCCACATTTGCAAAAGAGAATCAAATCATTTTGCCCACACCTATCTGAGTAGCTTACTGTGTGTTAGGCGCTGCGTGTGTGCTAGGCACTGCGTGTGGATCAGAGTAAGCAGATGGAGAGTGTTGGTAAACATCAGCAGACACCACACACACTGCCCAGGCTGTTTCATTTCAGCCGAATCCCATTTTCAACACGGATGACCAAGTCCACAGGCTGACACCCTTTTGCTCAGGCACCAGGTTAGACAGGTCAGAACTGGGACTCTCTTCTGGGCTATGGTGGGTTTGGTTTGTATCTGGAAACAGAGCTCAGGGGCCCAGAGAACTCTACCGTAGACTCACTCCCTTCTCACGCTTACAGTCTCATCTTGTGAATACTACAGACCTGCAGCCGACTGTCTTTGGAGGATAATCCAGAGCCCTCCCCTTCAGTGGCCCAGAGACAGGCCAGTAGTCCACATGGCAGGTGGGTAGCTCAGAAGGGACCAGCAGGCATACGAAGGCATGCTGGAGAGAGAAGAACGCCAGTCTATTGGAGGGAGGTGGGAGGGGAGAGCAGCCTCTTTCTGTGGAATCTTAGAAACCTTTTGTAGCCCCCCGGGCTCCTGGAGCCCCTGTTCTTAACTATAAACAAGGCCCACTCTCGGTCTCAAAGGCACCGTCCTTTCTCACCTGCCCCGACTCCATCAGAAAACAAAGCTATTATACTTACCAGTTTCTTGTCATCAGAAGTTTGGTAAGAACACTCAGCTGAGCTAATTTGCAAGATGGTCTGACAGGTCAGGACTTCAATGGCCCTTCCTGCAAGTTGGCCAACATCTTAGGTCCTAGGGCATTGAGACCTCAGCCTGGAGGACCGCCAGCATCACTCAGAGGAGGCTTGGGTAGCTGAGCCTGTCAGTGGTCAGCTGTCTCCACACAGCGGGAGCAGAAGCCTTTGTCCCTCCGGGAAGTGACTGGGCAGTCCTACCCAGCGCAGCAGAGCCAGTGCGGCCCAGATCCGGGCCCTGTGCAAACGCAGGTGCAGCTCCTCTGAGCTCCAGCTCAGTCTGCAGACTGTGGTTCTCACAACCACCTCGCTCTCTCCGCCTGTTTCCTCTGACGGCACTGCAGACCGTGGAGGCACACCTTGCCCTTTTCCTGTTTCTGGGGAGCAGCTGCTGCTCATCTCGTGCCTGATGATGGAGGTTCTTCTTGGCCTGTGTCTTGATCTGGCCCAGAGTGCAGAGAGATGAGCGGGATTTTCGCATTCAGGCTTGGCCCCAGTAATCACTAGAGCATTCAATCTTAGTGCTCACTGGAATCTTCTCACAGCTTCTGAATCCAAGTACCAAAGGGAAATCCTAGGGAGGAGTCCCCCAGGATCTTGTTCAACTACAGGTCTTGTGACTCTGAAGTCACTGAGATGGCTCAGTGGGTAAATGCAGTTGCCATCAAACCCGCTGACTTGAATTCAATCCCGGGACTTGATGATGGTGGAAGTTGTACACACACACACTAAATTAATAAATGTAATTTTAAAAATCATTTATAACAAGCTTGTAGGTGTGAGGACTAGCTTTTGAAAATCCAGATTTGGGGGGCTGGAGAGATGGCTCAGTGGTTAAGAGCACTGACTGCTCTTGCAGAGGACCCGGGTTCAATTCCCAGCACCCACATGGCAGCTAAGAACTGTCTTTGACTCCAGTTCCAGGGGAATCCGACGCCCTCTTCTGACCTCTGCAGCATTGCACAACACGGGTGCACCAACCTACATGCAGACAGTACATTCATACACATAAAAAATAATAAATTAAAAAAAAAAGAAAATCCAGATTTGGAAGCTGGTGTGTAGTTGGTAGATGTGTGCTTGGCACACTCCAGACCCCAGGTTCAATCCCAAGGACCACCCCCTAAATCTGGAGAGTGGGCCTTCAGAGGGTGGTCCCTAGTCCACAGCCTCAGTGTCTTGGGAATTTGTTAGGCATGAAGATTCATNGCCTCAGTTTCAGTAGCGACCCCAGCTTTTTGGAGATGCCGGTACCCTGGGACGACCACCAAGAGCAGCGGTAGGTGTAGAATGGAGTTGGCCTGGGCCTGCGAGATGAGTGTGCCACGGACGGCAGAGTCGGAGAGAGGGAGCTGCCGAGACCCTTTGGAGCCCAGAAGATCGTGAGTGGATCCCAGGTGTCCAGCCTTGAGCTACTTGCTGGACTTAGGTTTTGTTTGAGAGTGCCTGATTCTTCCCTTTGAAATAAGACAGTACTTGTTTTGGATTTTGCAGCAGCCCACAGTTAGGAGACTTTTAATAGACTGGACTTTTAAGTGTTTGGACATTTTAAGGACTGTGAGGCTTTTGAGGTTGTACTGTCTTAGGTTGTGATTCATGTTAACATCATATTTTGGGGATAAGAACTGGAAAGGTGGTGGTTTAATAGTGATGTGTTTTGTGTGTCAAGTTGACAAGGGGTCAATTGTGCTGGATAGCTTTAGTGTCAACTTGACACACCTGGGTTGAGGGAGCCTCAATTGGGGAATTTGCTCCATTGGATTGGCCTGTGGCCACATCTGTGGTGTATTGTCTTGATTGTTGAGCAGTGACAGTATAAGAAGGCAGGCTGGGCATGAGCCAGAGAGCAAGCCAGGAGCAAGCCAGTGGACAGCATTCCTCCATGGCCTGTGCTTCAGCTCCTGCCTCCAGGTTCCTGCCCTGAGTTCTTACCTTGGGCTCCCTGAGTGATCAACTGTGACCCAGGAGATGTAAGCTGAATAAACCCTTTCCTCCCCAAGTTGGTGTCGGTCAGAGTGTTTTGTCACAGCAATGGAAGACAGACTAGAACAGAAGGTTAGCTCTGTTTGTTTATCTATTTATGTAAACAAGGTTGTTGGGGCTGGAGAGATGGCAGTAAGAGCGCTATATGCTCTTGCAGACGGCCCTGACCTGGTTCTGTTCCCAGCATTCCTGTGGTGGCTGTGCTGGATAGCATCAGTTGTCAACTTGACACGCCTGGATGAGGGAGCCTCACTTGGGGAATTACCTCCATTGGACTAATCTGAGCACTCGGGAGGCTGATCTCTGTTGAGTTCAAGGCCAGCCTGGTCTACATAGTGAGTTCTAGGACAGCTGGGACTACAGGAAGACCCTGTCTCAAAAAAGACTAAAAAAAATAAATAAATAAAAACCAAAAGGAAGTAGAGAGCATCGGGCTGTTTGCATGATGTTTTGGGTTGATGTTTTGGGTTGAAGAATCATATGTGCTTAAGAAGAGACCAGAACCTGAAGGGAAACCTTTGCTTTACTGGGACAACTGATGCTGGTCAGCTGGGGCTGAAAACTGAGCCGGAAGTAACAAGAGACCAGCATTACTGTGGTGAAATCTGGGCAGAATTTCCTCAGGGTCAGCATTCAAAAGCTGTGGTCCAGAGGGGCCTCACCCTCCATCTCAAGTCGGAAGCAGAACTAGGTAACGTGTCAGAGTCTCCTATGTGGTTCTGGTGTTGAAAGCCTGAAGGGGTCACATAAGCAGCTGAGGTTTGGCACCGTGAGAGGCCAGGAGAGGCCATTGGTGAGAGTGCACCCTCAGTTGCAGTGAAGACCCCAAGATTGCAGTAGTCATGAAGAAAAGCTGAGGCTTTGCAACGAGAGGTTAAAAGAGCCCATCAGTGAAGGTGCAGCCTCAGTTTCCATGGAGATGTCAGGACCATGAGGGCAGCAGCAGATGAGGAACGGAGCTGGCCTGGGCCTTTGAAGACGGGCTGTGTGCTGTGATGGCAGAGTCAGAGACGCGGAGCTGCCCAAACCCTTTGGAGCCCAGAAGATTGTGAATCACAAATGTCCAACCTTGATCTACTCTGCTAGACTTAGGTTTTACTTATGAGTGCCTGATTCTTCCCTTTGAAATAAGTCAGTACTTGTTTTGGATTTTACAGGAGCCCATAGTTAAGAGACTCTTTTTTTCGGGGGGGGGGTCTTTTCAAGACAGGGTTTTCCTGTAGCCCTAGCTGTCCTGGAACTCACTCTGTAGACCAGGCTGGCCTTGAACTCACAAAGATCTGCCTGCCTCTGCCTCCCAGGTGCTGGGATTAAAGACATGTGCCACCACACCTGGCTAGTTAGAGATTTTTAAAAGAAACTGAACTTTTAAGAGTTTTGGATTTTTTTAAAGGACTTTGGGGCTTTTACACACCTGGGTTGAGGGATTGCCTCCATTGGATTGGCCTATGGCCATGTCTGTGGGATATTTTCTTGCTTGTTGGGTGATGTGGGAGGGCCCAAGCCTCCTGTGGGCGTTGCTAACCCTGGGCAGATTGTTATGTACTGTATAAGAAAGCAGGCTGAGCATGGGCCAGGGGAGCAATCCAGTAAACAGCATTCCTCCATGGCCTGTGGTTCAGCTCCGGCCTCCAGATTCCTGCCCTGAGTTCCTACCTTTGGCTCCCTAAGAGAGAGAGAGGCTCTGAATGTATGTGGGGGTATGTGTGCCACAGCTCACATGTAGTCAGAACCATACCGCTCCCTTTACTGGGCCTGAGGAATGGAGAAGCACGCTCCATCACAGACCTGGGAGGCACTTCCTGCAGACGTGGATGTCTGGTAAGTGGTATCAGATGCCGCAGGGGACAGCAGTTCTGCTCTGCAGACAGGAGCTTGGGTGTTTTGCTTTCCATCTTCCTGGGCTAGGAGAATCCAGCAGTCAGGCCACTCCTTTGGAGAAAACTCCATGGTGTACCAGACCTTATCACTCGGGGGCTTCCAGCAGGCTGCATCCTTCTCCTTTACATTTGGACAGAGAAGGCAGCTGCCACCCTGCCTGCCTATCTGTGGGTCAGGCAACACTTCTACTGGTCACAATCAATCAAGGTCTGGCCAGTTGTTATAGTCTCCCACATTCCTCAGAGCTGCTTTCTCCTAAAATCATTCTGCAAATCTTGTTGCCTACATGGAACCTAATCCTGTGGCCTAAACCACCTGATATATCTGCTCTGCATATTTCCCTTAAAAACACCACCGAGGATGCAAAAAAAGTTCCTTTGTTGTTTGTGCAGAGGCGCTACAAGAAAGCATGTCTAAAATCACAGAACTATGCACACACAGACACAGACACGCGTGCTCGCACACACATGGAGTTGGGAATCAAAGAATCTTGGGGGGGGTGCCTAAGTGTGGTGACGCATGCCTTTAATCCTGGCACTTGGGAAGCAGAGGCAGGTGGATTTCTGTGAGTTCAAGGCCAGCCTGGTCTACATAGTGAATTCCATGTCATCTGGGGTTATAGGGAGACCCTGCCTCAAAAAGACCTAAATAAGTAAGAATCTTATCAGATACACAGTTAAAGGAACTAACCTCTGACTTCTGCATATCCAACACATGTAAACATACTCCCACACTCACATACAAATAAACAACTCCCACACTCACATACAAATAAACAAATATAAAATAATTTTAAAATACATTAGAATGTTATAGTAAGGACATGGGTGTGGTTCTTGGTACATACAAAAAGGGGTGTGGGCAGAGAATGATAAATCCAGGCTACTAGAGAAAGGTTCTGTGGCCATGCATGAGTGGTGCCCAGCTGACGGGATGAAATGTTCTATTATGGACTGGTCATTTGAAGGAGGAGGGACTCGCATGGTCCAGGGAGGAGCATCTGCTTAGCAGGACACCTCCATGGTCTGGTGTCTGTCCAGGACATTGAGGGCCCCACAGGATTCTTGAGTTCCATCTGCCTGATTGCCGGTCACAGGCTGGCTAAAATAAATGTCTCCAGAGCTGATGTCACTCAAGTGGGTTCGTGATCGGGCGAGCCGGGTCATGCTGGCAGATGGTACTGTAACAAAGAACCGAGAGACTAGAAGGAGGAGCATGGTGAAGCTCAGCTAATCTACAATGTTCTTTCCCAGCCCACCTAAGGTGGCACCCAGGATGAGAAGT